>JALIZF010001520.1:160000-374899 GCA_029948255.1 Telmatactis stephensoni
ACTGCTGTGGTCCAAGTGATCAATGAAGTACTAAACAAATCAGAAATGCCACCAAAAGAAAAAATTGTGGACACCCTTATGGATGGTGTGCAGTTACTGGCCAATGCCAACATAGAAGTCAACATAAGACGTAGAGAAGCCCTGAAACCAGAGCTTCACACTAGTTACCGCTACTTATGTGCCCCATCAAATCCTATAACTACTGAGTTATTTGGAGATGATTTACCCAAAGCTGTTAAAGATATAACCGACACCAATCGGATTACTTCAAAGATTAGTAGAGAGCGAAAAGATGGCTACAAACGGTCCAGGGATACCAGTGCTTCAGACAAGTATGGGAAGAGATACCCATACAAATACTCAGGATCAAAAAACTACAACCGCCCCTTCCCCAGCAAGAGGGAAGGGGGGAAGAAAAGTGGTCAAAAGAACCAACACTAGACAACCAAACTGAAACCAATCCAGAGGTAAGAAACTTAAAGGTTGCTGGCAGGCTAAGATTTTATTTGTCAGCTTGGACAAACCTTACCTCAGACAAGAAAATATTAGACATGGTGCAACACTGTCATCTTGAATTTATTGAAACCCCAAAGCAAAACTATCCTATACCATCTATGAGATTTAGCCCTAATGAGGCTGAAATAATTGATTGTGAGGTAAACCGATTACTAGAGAAAGGGGTAATTGAAGAAGCTATCCCCATTGACACTCAGTTTATTTCTAACATTTTCCTTAGGAAAAAGAAAAATGGCTCTTATAGAATGATTCTCAACCTGAAAGGACTCAATGAGTCAATTGAGTACATCCATTTCAAAATGGAGAGCCTAACATGTGCCATACAATTAATGAAGAAAAACTGTTATATGGGTTCCATAGACCTCACTGATGCATATTATACTGTGCCTGTAGCAATAGAACACAGAAAATTTTTAAGATTCATTTGGAGAAACAACCTTTTTCAATATACTTGTCTTCCAAATGGACTTGCATCAGCACCGAGATATTTCACAAAACTCTTAAAGCCAGTGTATTCTACTCTGCGTAGTCAGGGATACCTAAATGTAGGGTATATTGATGACTCTTATATACAGGGGTCCTCAGTTGTGGAATGCACAAACAACATTTTGGCCACACAGAGGCTCTTTGAGTCGTTGGGGTTCATTATAAATTCTGAAAAGTCAGTGTTGCAACCTTGTCAAAAGTTGTCCTTTCTTGGCTTCATCTTAGATTCTGTTCAGATGAGAGTATATCTTACACCTGAAAAAGCAGACAAAATAGTCTCAGCCTGCCAACTACTGTTAAAGAAAAAGTTGACCACTATAAGAGAGGTTGCTCAAATTATTGGGCTATTAGTGTCTTCTCTGCCAGGAGTCCAGTATGGGGCCCTGTTCTATAGAAACATAGACATAGATAAGAATAAGGCTTTGAAACTTAATAATGGAAACTTTGAAGCACCCATGACATTGTCAAATGACTCTAGAAGTGATCTGAATTGGTGGGTTGCTCACCTACCAGGAGCTTATAAGAGTGTTTCCATTAACAACCCAGATATTGAAATGACAACAGATGCCTCCAAAACAGGGTGGGGGGCAGTGTGCAATGGACAGGCTGCACAGGGTATGTGGTCCCCTGAAGAGAAACAAAAGCATATCAATGAACTTGAAATTCTAGCAGTATTCTTTGGGGTGAAATCATTCCTCTCTTTACTAAAGGGACACCATGTTGCTATTAAAAGTGATAATTCTACTACAGTTTGCTATATAAATGCAATGGGAGGTACAAAATCCATCGAGTGTAATTCACTTACAAAATCCCTGTGGATGCTCTGCATGCAAAATAATGTCTGGTTAACTGCATGCCACCTTCCAGGTGTTCTCAATGTGGAAGCAGATAAACAATCTAGGGTATTTAATGTGAGAACTGAGTCGCATTTAAAGCCAGAAATCTTTGCCAAGATTACTGACAAACTTGGAACTCCAGAGATTGATCTTTTTGCATCAAGGCTAAACAACCAGTTGCCAAAGTATGTCTCCTGGAAACCAGATCCAGGAGCTATGCATGTAGATGCATTCTCTATATCTTGGGGTGATAAGTTTGTTTACATATTTCCCCCATTTTGTCTCATCTCTAGATGTCTCCAGAAGTTAGAGAAGGAACAAGGAAATGCATTGTTGATAGCTCCTGTCTGGCCCACACAGGTCTGGTGGCCCCAAGTACTCAGCCTCCTTGTAGCAGCTCCTCTGATGCTCCCACATCAGAAAGAACTGCTCACTCTCCCACACTCAGGAGCTCAACACCCCTTGAAGAACAAGCTCCAGATGATGGCATGTTCATTGTCAGGGAACACTATCAAGCAAAGGGAGTATCAGAGGCAGCTGCCAGATTACTCATGCAATCATGGAGAGAAGGTACCAAAAAACAATATTCAAGCTACCTTAAAAGGTGGACACTGTTTTGTGCTGAAAGGAAAGTCAATCATTTTCAGCCATCTATAGGACAGGTTCTTGATTTCTTCTCTGAGCTTTACAAACAGGGACTTACATACAGTGCTATTAACACTGCAAGAAGTGCAATTTCTACATATGTCACAGTATCTGATGGAAAGAGTGTTGGACAACACCCACTTGTTCAACGCTTACTCAAGGGGATTTTTCAATCCAGACCACCCAGGTCAAAGTACAAGGAGATATGGGATGTTCAAGTAGTACTAAAGTACTTGGGTACACTGCACCCAGTTGAGACATTAACTCTGAAACAGCTTACCCTGAAGCTTGTCATGTTATTATTATTAGTTACTGGCCAGAGGGGCCAGACTATTCATATGTTAGATGTTAAAAACATGTTTGAGTCTCAGAACAAAGTTACTTTTGTTATTCCAGACCATGTTAAACAAAGCAAACCAGGATTACCTAACCCTCGGGTTGTTCTTGAACCTTTTGAAAAGTCATGTATTTGCGTTGTAACTACATTGAGAGAATATATTGCAAGAACCAAAGCTCTTAGAGATAACACTAACTCGAAGTTACTTATAAGTTATGTAAAACCTTACAAGCCTGTAAGTAGAGATACTATAACTAGGTGGGTGCGAGAAGTTATGGCTCAAGCTGGAATCAATATATCTATCTACTCTCCCCACAGTACCAGGGCAGCTTCTACTTCAGCAGCCAGTAGGGCGTCTGCTAATCTAGATGACATCTTGAAGACTGCAGGATGGTCGTCTGAATGCTGCTTTGCTCGATATTATAAAAAGCCTATAGCTAGTGTTTCCACTTATGCAAAATCAGTGTTGTCAGATGCATAAGATATATCTTGATATGTATAGTGCCTTGAATAGACAATAAATAGAGCACTTTGGGCTTCATGTCTGTGTATGTACTGTATGTCATAGCTTTTAAATGCAGCATTTTGGGCTTCATGTCCGTGTTGCTTTAAAATCTCATGGGATCTCTACAGCATGGGAACGAGGTAGAAATTTAAAATTAAACGAGACTTACCGGAAGTTGACAGTTTGAATTGTAATTCTACCGAGTTACAGAATGCTGAGAGATAACATGCCCGAAGCCCTACCCGCCAGTATCTGCGGGGTATTACATCGACCATCAGCATGTCTTCAAAAAACCGATTGGCGCATGCGCGTTTGCTATCTCAGGTTCTTCAGCATTCTGTAACTCGGTAGACTTACAATCAAACTTCACACTTCAAGGTAAGTCTCGTTTAATTTTTAAACTTTAAAGGGCCACTTCCCACCAACAATAAGAACAAGTACTTCCTGAATGTTAATGAGTATTCTCGATTCCTGTTTGTCTTTCCTTGTCCTGATGTATCCGCTCCAACCGTTATCAAGTGCCTCACTACATTGTTTTCCTTATTTGGTATGCCCGCTTATGTGCATTCAGACAGAGGGGCTTCATTTATGAGTCAAGAACTGCGAGAATTCCTCACTAGCTACACATCGCACTACCAGTTACCATTCAACGTGTAATGGTCAAGTTGAGAGGTACAATGGCACTGTATAGAAAGGTATCACCATGTCTCTCAAATCAAAGAATCTTCAGACAGAGCAGTGGCAATTGGTCCTACCAGATGTGTTGCACTCGATCCGTTCCCTTCTCTGTACTGCAACTAACGAGACTCCTCACGAACGTTTCATGAACTTTTCACGCCGTTCGTCTACAGGCAGTTCCATACCTTCTTGGTTAGCTGAGCCGGGCCCAGTTTATGTAAAGCGGCATGTACGACATAGCAAATTGGATCCTTTGGTTGAGAAAGCCGATGTTCTTCAGGCCAACCCTCACTATGCTCACATTCGCTATCCTGATGGTAGAGAAACCACAGTCTCAACCAAACATCTTGCTCCTTATGGTCATGTGGAACATGTAGAAGCACCCCACTTCAACCGAGGTCCACTGCTGAAACTAAAACTCCTGGTCCACTGCCTTCAAGACAACAGTCAACATGCTGATAAAGCTCCTGAAACCCAATTACAGAACCCCCGAGCCTATGGTATTGAGAAGATTGCAGAGAGCGCGTTCGTCCTGTAGATAGGCTCAGCTTATAGGAAGGGGTGAATGTAGTGACAATTAATAGTTTAAGTTACTAACTTTTGTTGAAATTTATATTCGGGGTTCCTGTGGTAAGCCCATGAACTTGTCTTTACTAGCCGCCATGTTCTTGTGAAATGTAGTAAGTGAACTTTTCGCTGATTATAGCCTTTCAACGAGGTGAATGTTTAATCTCATTTATTACAAGTTACACCTGTTTTTAAGAAAGGGAACAGCTTAGATCTTAACAACTATCGACCTATATCCCTGCTTAGTACACCAGGAAAGCTTCTTGAGAAAGTAGTATGTAATTCATTTGATGATCATATGTTATCCAACGACATTCTTACAGACAGACAGTGGGGATTTAGGAGGGGCTATTCTACAGAGAGTCTCCTCCTTCGAGTTTGACTAATGTGCGGGTTGCGGGTTGCGGGCCAATATTTGCGGGTTGCGGGCCAATATTTGCGGGTTGCGGGCCAAAATTTGCGGGTTGCGGGCCAAAATTTGCTGGTTGCGAGAAAAATGTTACTTAAATGAACCAGTGACCAAAATAAAGTCAACGTGCCGACTTACTGGTGTTATTTTGTAAAGCTGTCACTGCAAATCAGCAATGTGTAACGTATGAAGGGGGTGTTTAGGGCTACACGAACTAACTCAGTCTGGTCGACAATCGCGGTATGACAGTCGAAAGTATAATGAATTGCCGCCAGCTTTAGCCTAAAACCGCGGCTTTAAAGCATGTTTAGGGAGCGACTATTTCGTTCACAACATTCAAGATGATGACAATATAGAATTTAGGTGCCTTTTCTGTTCGCTTCTGTTGCGAGACTTCAGTTCCGACGAATTTCTTAAAACGTGGCCGAGTTGTCTGTTATGTTTAGCTAAAAGGATTCTAAATTTTTCAGCGAAATAAAACGGCTAGATTTTCCACAAAATCGAGTTTTTGTGACAACAGCTCATTCGTTTAATGCCGTATATATCACAAATTACTGACATAAAACGCGATCAGTGTATATTATATTATAGCTGAATGACTGTTTTAGATTTTGGTGCCGTTTGACGGTCATTGCTCAAAGGGAGTCAAAGTTATGAGCCAAAAACCGATATGACCGATTCGGCCATTTGGAACTATTGACTCACCTTAAGAGAGTTTGACTAATGTGCGGACAGAACGTCAGAAATACCATTATAGCAGCATATTCATGTTAATTAAAAACCCACTTAGCCGAATAAGGCGAAACTGTTGTGTTCATGAACGGCACCAGCTCCTCATCTCCCGATTTGAATCACCGGCATGACGCCCAGAACAACTGGCACACTCACGACACTTACTGTACCACACAACCGTGCGCGATCTGGGATGTGCCACGATGAAAGATATATCCCGGTCCGTTGATTGTTCAACTTTGTGACGTGTTTGACCAAAAAACATTTTTGTGTTTGATGATAGATTGGTTTACAGACACTGCTGACTCAAAATTCGGATTGTGACAGGTATCGAGTATAATCTGCTAAAGGGACTTCAAAACTTGACTCACCCTTTATAGTGATTGTACAGATTTTTAACCCAGTAAGTTCAGGGGCAACGTCAATGTTTGCGTTTTTGACGTCTGGTTTTTATGTTGTTTTTAATATATAACTTATCTTTTTAACAAGCTAATCAGCTATACGACTTTTTAAACTACTGGGGAAGCTTGTTTTATTCAAAACGACTACATTTTTCTCAAGCCCGCAAATTTTTAGCCCGCAACCCGCAAATTTAGGCCCGCAACCCGCAGCCCGCAAAATAGCCGGACCCTCCTCCTTCATCTCACCGAGTCCTGGAGGAGTGCCTTGGATAGAGGCTGTTTCGCCTTATCGTGGCGTAAGGTTACTTATAGTTTAAGAAGCATCAGCTCATCATAGGGTTTATTTTTGCACTTTACATCAGTCTTAGCCATGTGACATGAGGTCTTCACGGATTATGAAGAAACAAAGTCAACTAGAGAAATTACATATAAAATTATTTAGCAAAAATCAGACATGTATACTTAAACTCAAATGTTGTATAACTTACAAATTCGTTAGCTCCTACGACGAACTAAAAGAAATAAAGATGTAACTGGAACCTGTTTTCTTGCCGCTTCCGAGCGGTCACACGGGAACAAAATACTTCAATTCTGCTCTCCTCTCGGGGGTCCCCAGGGGGGTTCACACAGGAATCCCAAACACTCCCCTGCAGTGCGGAAATTTGCATACTTGCTAATTGAGCAACGACAACTAACTACAATGTTCTTGAACTAAAATGAATACTAAATAGCGTTCTTTTTTGAGTATCTTAGAATGTTCTATTCTTTAATTCAATTTCAATTTCAATTTCCATTCGTTCTATTCTTTGTTGATGAGTTCTTGGTTGGTAGCAATGAGGCTCAACTTGTGAATAGGGCGGTCGTACTCGCCAGTCTTGGTCTTTATCCTGACTTTCCTGACAAGTCCGTCTGCTCCAGCATATGTGTTAACAATCAGACCCATTTTCCATTGAGATCTTCTGTGGTTTGGATCGAGCTCTAGGACTAAATCACCAACTTGGACGTTTTCCCTAGTACGAAACCATTTATTCCTGGGAAGAAGGTTTGGCGCAAAGTATTTCATCCAACACTTCCAGAATTCACTGACTCGACTTTGAGCACTTCGGAGTAAATCTCTTGGGTTGACCCGATCTTCGGCTTCTGGCTGAGGGTTTGGGTTTTGAAGACCAACAAGAATGTCATTTGGAGTGATTGGTGGTCGTTCCCAAATGTCATCCGAACTAGGGTATAGCGGACGTCCATTGACTAAGTAAGTGATCTCTGAAAGGATTGTTCTCCACTGTTCTTCTGTATAAGTCTGGTTCTTGCAGGTAGCGTTGAGAGCTTGTCTCACAGACTTGATTAGTGACTCTACCACACCATTCTGATGACTTGCATGAGGAATGTTCCACTCCCAGGTGAAGTCACAGTTGAAATCTTCGGTAAGGGTATTCTTTATCTTGGTCATGTCCCAGTTTTGGGTTACTTCTTTAAGGTAGTCTTGAGCACCAATGAAATTGGTACCGCAATCCGAGTAACAAACTTTGGGGTGTCCCCGAGTACTTGCAAATCTTCGAAAAGCCATGAGAAAAGTGTCTGAACTTCTATCAGTTACAAGTTCGAGGTGAATTGCACGTGTTGTCATACACGTGAAAATAATGCCTTGAGCTTCTTTCAGTGTCTTTCTATTCAAACGAATATGTAATGAAACATATCCAACGCCGTGTTCGTAAATGCTGGATGGCAAACTGCTGTTCTTAGATTTGGAATCTGTCCCATCAGTTGCTCGAGAGGTTTTCTACGCAGCTTCCTACACAGGATACAAGCTCTCGTCAAAGCTTTAGCAGTTCCACGAATCCCAATGATCCAGAACTTTTTTCTTGATTCATGGATGAGACTTTTGTAACCACAATGGCCACGTCTGTTGTGCACATGGAGTAGAAGTAAATGTACTAACTTGTGTTTGCCTGGAAGCAGAATTGGATTCCTTACGTCCTCTGGAAGACTTGTAATTGTCTCTTGACGGCCATGTGCGCAAAGTAAACCATTCTCATCCTCCTTTGGTATTAAATCTTGAAGTCGTTTCAAGTTCAACTGGGTTTGGCACCACTTTAAAAGTTGTTGCTCTGATGTTTTCAGCTCCTGAACCATGATCGCACCAGTTACTCTAGCTTTCTGTCTGGCATTTCGAACAAAACGATTTACATAAGCAAGGGTTCTTCTGATCTTAGAATAAGAAGAACAGTTCTTTAGTAGATGCGCAAGGATTGGATTTTCTTCTCTTTCTTTAGAAGTGTCTGCATCCAAATGTCGATAATTGATTATTGTACAGTCCACATGTTCTTTAGTTTCCTTGATGGTTTTCTTTTCCTTCTTGATATCTGGATTCTGTACTTTGTTGTCATGATCATTCGTTGTGTCTTTGAACTCTGGCCATAGAGACTCGGGAAGCTGCAGAAAGGCAGGTCCTTTCAGCCAGTTAGTGAGATTTTCTCGATCGATGCCTCTCGTAAGCGCATCTGCAGGGTTACTTTTAGATCTTACATACTGGAAATCATCTACTCCAACCGTCTCCTGGATTTCGGCAATTCTCGCTGACACAAATGGCTTGAATTCACGAGGTGGGGTTTTGACCCATGACAACACTGTAGAAGAATCTACCCAGAGAATTCTTCGGCAATCTTTGATCTGTGCAAAGTCTAATGCTTTCGAACAAGTGTCATACATTCGAACAAGCGCTAGGCAACCTAGCAGTTCAAGTCGAGGTATTGATTTCTTCTTTAAAGGTGCGACGAACGATTTGATCATCACAGGATTGCAGCAGTAAGATCCATCTGACAGCTGCCATCTAAGGTATAGCACTGCACCGAAGGCTAGCTCTCCCCCATCTGAAAACCCATGGACTTCAGGTTGACCGACAGCATTGTGAGGTTTTATTTGACGATCAAAACTCAACTGCAGAAGGTGATTCATGATCTGTACACTTTCTCTCCATTTTCGTTGGATGCTCTCTGGTAAAATTTCATCCCAGCCAAATCCGGAACTCCACAACTCCTGTAGATCTATCCTGAACTTGACTGTTACCGGTGAAACTAGGCCAATGGGATCCCACAGCTGGGCTAGTAGTGCTAAGCAGTTCCGCTTTGTCAAGTGTTCTTGATGAGAAATAATTTCGTCTTTCTTGAAAGAGAACGTATCGCGCTTTTTATTCCACCGATGACCGAGTAAATCCACAGACTCTTCCTTCTCTGATTGATCAATCTCCTTGTTGTTCGAGTGCCATTCTTTGATCTGAAATTGTCCCTTCACGAGTATATCTTCTATGTCTCTGGTGAGTTGTTTGGCTTGGATGGCCTTTGGTCTCGATGCAGCAATATCATCAACGTATGCATGTTCTCGAAGCTCTTTTGCGGCTTCTGGAAACTCCTCCTCTGAGGCTTTGGCTAACACGTTGATTGAATTTGTGGCGATATCGGGCGCTGGTTTATCGCCAAAACTCAGTCTACACCATTGGTAGACGGTAGGTGATTCATCCAGATTTTTCCTCCAGAGAAATCTATGGTAAACTTGATCGTTAGGGTGAACCATGATTTGATTGAAAATTTTCGGATGTCGCCAGAAAAGGCAACATTGTCCCATCTCCAAGCTAAAAGCACATCTGTCAGGCTGTTGATGTAGTTTGGTCCTTTTTCTAAATGGTCGTTCAGCGATAGACCATCGTGGCCTTTCGCGGAAGCGTCGAACACGAGTCGTACTTTTGTTGACTTCTCGGGTGTAAATACGGCCTGAAGGGGCAGATACCATTCAGGTTCATCGTGCTTTACTTCTTCTGGTGACACTTTGGTAACAAATCCTTGATCGACCAGCTTTTGAACTTCCTCCTCTACGACGTCAAAGCAGCCTTTTTTCTTGAAAGTCTTCTCCGATGAGTGCATTCTCTTAAGCGCAATGTCATAGTTACTATGCTTCGGAGGTCCACTCTCTTTCCAAGGCATCTTGACATGAATTCGTCCATCTTTTAGGGTTGTTGAGTTCGAAACAGACTTAACAAACTTGTTTTCTCGTAGAGTGTTCTCTGAGCACGTGCATAGCTTGGTTGGTTTAACTCCTATTTGATCTTGATGAAGTAGTTTCTTTATATCATCTACGGCACTTACAGTACCGACATTTATGGATTGAACACTTGGCATGTCCATTTCTGACGTTGTTGAAGCAAACTGTCCAAGGGTGTACCAGCCAAAACAGTTTCTTTTAGCAATCGGTTCTCCAGACTCTCCTGAGCGAGTATGGATATCAATAAATGCTTCTGCAAAGTCCGTTCCAATAAGTAGGTCAATTTTTCCACCTGATAGATGGAGCTTGTCAGCTATTGGTCTCAGATGAGCATATTCTTCTACTAGACTTCTTGAAACTGTCTTTGCGTTGCTACAAGGTTTACTTACTGAGTACACTTGAAGTGTCTTTTGGATATCTTCTTCGGCAATCGAAGCCAGTGTAATTTGGAGGAAGGTCGAGACTTCTGACTTAGTTTTCCCTCCAGCAAGATTCATTGTGAGGTGGGTTGTCGGACCTGTAAGTCCAAGTTGCTTGGCAGCTCTCTTCGATAGCAAGCTTGTATTTGAGCCGCTGTCTAGCATGGCTAGAAATTCGATGAACTCTCCATCAGCGTTAAGAACTTTCACTTTTTGTACAGGGCACAATCCTGCGATCGTCTTGAGTTTGGTCTCTCGGTCTGTAGCATTACTCTGTAAATTGTTGTTATCTGAAGCAACTCCTTCACTTGTTGTGTGAGGAGTGTTGGAACTTGGAACATCTTTCTTTTCGTTGTGCAGAGAGCGATGATGGTTCTTTTTGCATTTCCCACAAGACGTACCATCCGGTTTTTTACAGTCGTTGGTATGATGCGATGCTCGAAGACATTTCCTACATCTTTGGTACCTTTTGACTGCGTCCCATCTTTGACTTACGGTTGAATTTTGATAGACGGGGCATGCTGGCAGCAAATGCTTGTCTATGCAACCTAACGGACAGGTCTCATCGTCTTGCGCAGGTGTAGAGGTTGAAGTCACGTGATTCTCTGATCTTCTTTGATAAACCACTCGCTGTGTTGTCACTTTGTCGTCTTCTTTTCCTCTGGAACGCAGACTTGCTTCCTGGTGAAGCCAATCCACAAGGTTTTCCACATTCTCTTCTTTACTTTGTCTTTTCATTTCTCTGCCAAAATCTACGTTATCTCTGGAATCCAGCTTAGACAAGAGCTGTGACATAAAGAACGGGGATTCGTTAGCGCTCTTCACGGAGCTACCGTTATCTTCCATATCATTGACATATCTCTGAATCGATGTTGCAAACATAATAAGTGACTTGGAGTCTCTCTTTATGGCTTTCAAATTGTTAATCTCCGTTAGGAGACAGTCCATTAACTTTCGCTTATCTTCGAATTCGACGTCCAAAATCTCCCACGCCTGACTGATACTCTTACATGTTTTCACTTGCTCACTCCACCAGCAGTTCTTTGGCATTGCCTTACGGAATCGTTGTAACTGTTCGTCCGGATCTTGTCCATATTTTTTCATTGCATGATTAAACTCCTTTTTCCAGGTGGCGTACGTTCTTCGATTGCCATCCCACGTGGGAACAGGCAGTCTCTCTAGGGTGCTGGCATTAGGTTTTGATCCTAAGACTTCTGCCATTTTGGACACTGCGGCTGTCATAGCTTCTACAGCTGCTGACTCTGACTTGGCGCTAGCTTGTTCCTGAACCGTTTTGTTTCGACTAGCTTGCTGATCGCACTCTTTCTCATATACGGCGAACTTCTGTGTCAATTGGAAATAGTCAGTTTTTACTTTAGATCCAGCGATTTCTATATCCTTCAGACGATCATCACCATCTCCAGCCTTCAACAATTTATTGCAAATAGCCTCTTGTTCTTTCTTTATATTTCTGTATCGTGCTTCAATTTCATCAAACAGAGGTTTGATTCTCTCTAACTGTGGCTTTGTTGCAAATAATACTTCAAATTCTTCTGATAATTCATAGAAACTTTTCAAAGAGTTCCTCATTTTTCCAATGAGGGTGTTTACGTCGGTTTTGGACGGCATTTTGGTGAACTTCCGGTTAAGATGCAAATTTTATGCAAATTTCACCAGCCTCGTTTTCGTGCTCCCCACGCGGTATGACTTTGTCGGGATTTTGTATTTTCCAAGAACAAATAAATGAATTGATAATTTCGTATTTCTAACAGCTTGAAATATGACTTTTACATCTGATTTGCCTTCTAGAGGTCTTCTTTGGTTGATTTACTTGCCTTCTGAGATTTCTTACAGCTTCAAAGACGGTCAGTCGCTCGTTCTCGATCTTGTTTACCTCAGTTCGGCCGGCGTGCTTCTTTCGATTGTCGAATTTTTGACTGTTTCGCCTTATCGTGGCGTAAGGTTACTTATAGTTTAAGAAGCATCAGCTCATCATAGGGTTTATTTTTGCACTTTACATCAGTCTTAGCCATGTGACATGAGGTCTTCACGGATTATGAAGAAACAAAGTCAACTAGAGAAATTACATATAAAATTATTTAGCAAAAATCAGACATGTATACTTAAACTCAAATGTTGTATAACTTACAAATTCGTTAGCTCCTACGACGAACTAAAAGAAATAAAGATGTAACTGGAACCTGTTTTCTTGCCGCTTCCGAGCGGTCACACGGGAACAAAATACTTCAATTCTGCTCTCCTCTCGGGGGTCCCCAGGGGGGTTCACACAGGAATCCCAAACAGAGGCCATAAGGTTGGAGTCTTATTCATTGATTTCCGCAAAGCTTTTGATTGTGTGGACCACACTATCCTTGCTGAGAAACTAAAGGCTGTTGGTTTGGCAGGTGATATGTGGAATTGGATCAATGATTATCTCTCCAACCGTATGCAAGGGACTAGTGTAAATAATTCTAGATCTGATAGAAAATCGATTAGAGTGGGGGTCCCTCAAGGGTCCTTATTAGGACCAAGATTGTTTGCATCTTATGTTAATGACCTCCCTGACTCTATTGCCAGTGGAGAAGTCTATATGTATGCTGACGATACCACAATATATGTGATAGGGAATACTGTTGATGACATATCTACGGTATTACAGGCAGTCCTTGACCAGGTTAATTCCTGGTGCCTTAGTAACAGATTGGTTGTACACGAAGGTAAATCCGAGGCAATGGTTGTAAGCACCACCCCCTTCATAGGTCCTTTGAAACCTCTGAAGTGGGGTGAGGACATTATTCGATACGTCTCTTCCACCAACTGCCTCGGGGTTACAATTGATGACAAACTCTCATGGTCTCAACATATTGCATCGGTTAGGTCTGCATTTAATGCCAAGGTTAAAATGTTGAGACGTATAAATTTTCTACCAACATCTATCTTGGAGACATTTTACTTAAGGTGGCTCGACCCAATTTTCAAGTAGAGCTACCAGTCGTCTTTGAGTGAAAACTATTTTTTCATGAGCAGTCTGATAGTAAATTACATATTACACCCTTACCAGACAAAGATCAAAGTTTATGATGACGTATGTTATATGGAGATCGGCGCTATTATGGCGACGCCTTAGAAGAATTCCCCTTTTTACACATTCTCGAGTTTAATGAGTTCTAGGCTTATTCTTGAAAAATGCTCTTGTGATCTTGTAGTTAACATCATTGCCTTTAGCTCTAGCGAATTAAATCAAATTCTGAGAGAGCGTTTTCGAAATATCATCGATGAGAGATTTTAACTGCAAAAATCGAGCGTAAACAAAACAACTTTTTAAATCTCCTACAATTAAAAAGAAAGTAGCACATCTAAGTTAATTTTTCATCTCAAATTGTTATAAAGATATCAAATTTGGCTGCAGAAAGAGACGAGATAAATCACATTAATTGATATTGAGAAAAGTGAGCCGAACTCATGTATATGGACATGCTGAATTTGCTTCTGTTGCCCAAATTTCGCTCTATTGTTACATAAACTGCAATACTTAAAGATCCCTTCGATAAATATTGTTTAAAAATTGGTATGGTTTAGTTTCGGTAATAGTTGATATGATATAGCGTTTTCAAATTCATTGAATCATTTTACGGCTGTAAAATATTAGCCTCAAATCAGTATATTTTTCAGCCGGATACAGTGGTCGACAATTCATTGATGCATGATGTAGCTCCTTTGTTTTAGTTTGTCATGTTTTCGTGCATCCTAGCACCTGATGCAAATTGCGGAACGCTTCATTACCTTCCGATCACTCTTCCGAGATATGGTAATCGCTATAAAGAAACTTTTTAACTGTACATTTCTTTGCAGCATGTCAGCACATCGTTCTATTTTTACTTTGTCTCCCCATGATTCTGCTTTTGATGAGTTTCCATCTGCAGTTGTGTGACAAAAAGTGTCTTTCCTTTTTGGCATTCTTATGTATATTTAGTTTTAGCAATTACCATATTTCGGAAGAGTGCTCGGAAGGTAATGAAGCGTTCCGTAATTTGCACCAAGTGTTGGAATGCATGAAAACACGACAAACTAAAACAAAAGAGCTACATCATGCATTAATGAGTTGTCGACCACTGTATCCGGCTGAAAAATATACTGATTTGAGGCTAATATTTTACAGCCGTAAAATGATTCAATGAATTTGAAAACGCTATATCATATCAACTATTACCGAAACTAAACCATACCAATTTTTAAACAATATTTATCGAAGGGATCTTTAAGTATTGCAGTTTATGTAACAATAGAGCGAAATTTGGGCAACAGAAGCAAATTCAGCATGTCCATATACATGAGTTCGGCTCACTTTTCTCAATATCAATTAATGTGATTTCTCTCGTCTCTTTCTGCAGCCAAATTTGATATCTTTATAACAATTTGAGATGAAAAATTAACTTAGATGTGCTACTTTCTTTTTAATTGTAGGAGATTTAAAAAGTTGTTTTGTTTACGCTCGATTTTTGCAGTTAAAATCTCTCATCGATGATATTTCGAAAACGCTCTCTCAGAATTTGATTTAATTCGCTAGAGCTAAAGGCAATGATGTTAACTACAAGATCACAAGAGCATTTTTCAAGAATAAGCCTAGAACTCATTAAGCTCGAGAATGTGTAAAAAGGGGAATTCTTTTAAGGCGTCGCCACAATAGCGCCGATCTCCATATAACATACGTCATCATAAACTTTGATCTTTGTCTGGTAAGGGTGTAATATGTAATTTACTATCAGACTGCTCATAAACAAATAGATTTCACTCAAAGACGATTGGTAGCTCTACTTGAAAATTGGGTCCAGCCACCTTAAGCAATAGAAGATAGTTTCTATGACTCTACCGGTGAAATAGAGCACGTGTGATGTTGGGAGAAACACGAGAAAAGTTTGAAAATCACGAGCCGTAGGCGAGTGATTTTCAAACTTTTTCGAGTGTTTCTCCCAACATCACAAGTGCTCTATTTCACCGGTAGAGTTATAGAAAACTATCTTCTATTGCTTTTATGATATAGCAAGAGGTATTTTCAGAACGATCAAATTGTGTTATTTTCTGATCAAAACTAAAATTCTCAACACTTTCGCAAATGTAAGCCAATCACATTTGTCGTACTATTGACTAATAAGTGTGACTCAAAGCGGCGTTTTTGACAAAACAGTTTGACAACTTTCATTGAAAGAATTCAGCAAAAAATATGTTGAAAAGGGAGTTTTCTGTTTTTATAATGGAACAATGACTCAAAAATAGACGAAAAGGCTAAATATAACCAGTTCTTCAAGATTTGGAAATGTTTAATACTTGCTTTCGACGAATCAAGGAGCGTTCGCTATGGTGAATTGAAAGCCGTGTTTTCGGTTGGAAAAAGCTGAAGTTTGAAAGAGAATTACAGGATAAGGATTTTGCTCGTAAATGAGAAGCTGTTGATTTGAATTATCTGTTGGCTGACACCGATAGCTTGTGTCAAAACATCTCTACACTGGCGTAGTTGGTTCATACGAAGGATGATTGAACAAGTTGTCTGGTGACAGTCAGTTTTGGAAATCTTCGTCTCTCTTTGTAAGTAAGAAACAAAACTTTGTTCAATGAAAAATAACTCTTATTGATCAAAACTAATCTGGGAGAAAAAACAATGTCCTATGTTGTGAATTCTAGTTCCTTAAATTTGATTTATTCTGGCGTCGTTGGCAAGTTCATGCTCAAACAAGTCATTTTCTATGAATATTTAACTTACGTTTATTGTTATTGTCCGACCACAAGGCTTAGTTTGTAAATTTAAACGATAACTGGAATGATGGAAAGTGTTTTCTGGTTTATTTCTAAGTTTTGGTCTCCTAACTAAAGTGAAATTTGTAAATAGACGTTTTGGTATAATCATTCGTCAGAAAACCATGTCTTTACCGGTGAAATAGAGCATAGATTTTGGTGGTCTCTCAGCCAATCAGAACGTGTGTTATAATTGAGCTATATTATAATATAAGATAGTAATCCCAAGTGTTTTATATGGAATTGTGATCTGGGGGTCTGGACCCAAGCTTAAGGACCTAGAAATGATTCATATTAGAGCCGCTAGGCTGATTCACAAGCTACCTAATAGTTTTAAGGATAGTGATATACTTTCTAGGGTTGGATGGATGCCTTTAGAGTATTTTTATAAGTTATCGCATCTTAACTATTACACTTGATGCATACTATAATTTAGGATTGCGAGAAAATCAATTCTATGGTACCCTAAAACTTTCATAGCTACAATCTAAGGAAATCTTTGAATGTTGTACTCAATAAGCCCAAAACTGAATTGGGTCGTATGTCTTTTATTCCATAGATCGGCAATTGCATGGAATGCTCTTCCAAATAATATTAAGGATTCCCCAATTCGTTCGATTTTCAAATACTATTTTAAAACAATCTAAGCATATTATTAGTGAATATCAATTTTGGGAAGGGAGGGAATGTTATACACAACAAGAAACTAGATTTTTACTATTATTAGCAATTTTATCTATTCATTTATTTATTTTATTTATTTTATTATTTTGTAAATATCATATTTGTATTTTATATAAATTTTAGTAGATGTAATTAGTGTAGTTAGGTACACATCAGCTGTAAAGTTGTCAATTTTTAACCTGCGTCACCAAATAAAGTTATGTATGTATGTATGTATGTATGTATGTATGTATGTATGTATGTAATTTTTTTGTCAAAATTGAGTACAACTAGGGGTACAGGTGTTCTTTATGATTCAGTTTTAGATTTAGACAATTTACGATTTTGTAACAGGTTTATAAAGACATTATGATATGCTTCATAAGATTGTTTAAATCATGTTTTAGACTAGCCATTTCTAATAGAAAGTGAAATCCTGCGAGCAGAAAACAGCTGGTGTATCCACATTAGCAGAACTGTTCCCCTAAAACTCACGAAAGTACACCGCTTTGTCTGATATATCAAATCTCCTGTGCGTTGTGTGACGAACACTGCTAGTTGATCTTCAGTATTGAACCACAGAACATAATTCTCCAGGTTCAGTGTCGGACACACACAGTTCAAAATATTTAGCACTTTGAGTAAATTAAAGCAATTTTTCAAACAATCACAAACGGCTAGCATTGGCAATGATTATAAAACTAACTGGTCCTAACTGACTACGACAACACAAGTTTTAGAAATGTACAAGTACATTTTATTCACTGAAATATATTGCTTTTTCAAACAATCACAAACAGTGTTAGCAATGATCATAAAACTAATTGATTAAAGTTTGTTTAGGAAAGGGTGTATATCGCTCCCTGGCAGCTAAAAGAGTGCTTGATAAATATCTCACACATAATTTGCCTTCTAATGTATAGAGAATGCATAAATATATGTGGATTTAACTGAACTACTGAGAGTAGTCTGCGTAAAGAAAGGAAAATTTCGATTCACCAGAAATTTTAGCGATATCGTGTGGCTTTCTAAAGAGATTTTACCTCTTTGAAGAGGAGAACATTGGAATGCAACTTTATATCGTCTTGCTTCGATCAAGCGTACAATGCGGCGATGAAAAACTCATAAAAGGACATTGTCTTTCCTGAGAAATATCACTAAACAGTTCATGACCTTGCTGAACACTTCCACGAATACAAAGCAGGATTCAGTGGATTCCCGGGGTATGATAAATCTGAATAACAACGATAACTTAGCTAGACAAGCTGATCCTTGACAAATCGAATATCCTTGACAAATCGAAAATCCTTCACAAATCCCAATTTACCATGTGGCTGCGCAGTTGCTATCCTAGCATAAGTTTATAAAGAATACCACTGATCATGCTTGACGCATGACGTCATTCCAATCATTCCAAGCCCTGCATTCCAAGGATATTTTGATGACGTTTTCATCATCCATGAAAAATATCGAGATTTCAACTGGCTACTGATAACACAGGGACCCCGTCAAGAATATAAGGCTGCTCACTACGCTCGCAGCAATAAGTAAATTAATGTGACTGACTTACATAATATGCTACTTGCTGTTTGTTAAAAGGTTTTGATTGTTTCCAGAGCACAGTTGTGAAACTCCTGGATGTAAAGATGTATTGGTTCTTGATGGCAACATGAAAAATGCAAGACAAGTATGTGCATGCCGAGATGTTGGTACTATTGAATTTGCTGGACTTTCAGGCAGAGTTGGAGTTGGTAATGAAATCCTTTATGAATTCATTTACTATATTATAGAAAAGTTAATTTATTTTAAATGTTTAAATAATTTAAAAATGTGTTTATTCTTATTGGTAGGTTGTCAAAATACTCCTGCAAAGGGAATGAGATATTGTCAACAACATGCTGGGTTTGCAATACCATTTCGTGATGACTGTGCTGAAGATGACAGTCAGGTATTGGTGGCACAGGACAAAAGTTATGAGAATCCAATTATAGTGAAAGCAGTCAATGAAAAAGAGACTAGACAGGCTCATTTTTTTGAGGTATTGATTTAGTTGGTTGTATTTTTCTCACGTGTTTGTATTGTGGCAATAATTATGAAATGAAATAATTTAATTGGTGATTGAGTTAAGTAGTGTTGTTGTGGTGATATAATAGTAATTAGATATTATTTTGTTGTTCCAGGTCTTATGGAGTGATAGCAGAACCAGTTGGATCAAATTTGATAATCTCCCGCCTAAAATCCAAGCTATGATTAAAAACAAGGAAGAATTGCAGTTTGGACATGAGTTTGGACAGATTAGACATGAGTTAAGAATGGATCAGCGTACTGAAAGAACTAATTCTTCAAATTCACTAATTATTAAAGAGTATGTTTGTTTATTGTATTCTTAAATTAATTTTGTAGACTTTTTGAGGTACTTTGGGGTACCTTGATACCTTTACAAAGTTATTGTGCAAAATTCAGTTCTTTTTATAGTGTATTTTGTAAATTGTAAAAATAACATCTCCAATGAATTTTTGTTTTGTAGCTCTGTTTTTGCTACTGAAGAGGAAGGTGATGTTGTTGTTTTAAGTGATGATGGTAAAAAGCAAAAAATCGTATGTGGAACTGAAAAGGGAAAACATAAATGCAAAAACCACCGAACTGCAGGTACAATTAAAGCTGTTTTTTAAGGGATTTGATGTTGTCTCACTTTATGTACTATTTCATATCAATATGGATTGAGATATAGTGGATATTACATGGTTATATTGTGATATGGAATATACTTCAAGTGATGAGAAATATGTCACAGAAACATGAGAAGGTACATAAAGTTCTATGTCTCCAAACATTCAATTAGTGCCCATTTAAGATGGTAAGGTGTTTTTGAACAAAATTACAAGTATATTATGAACTGGAAAAACTATTTATAGCTATATATTACATTCAAGCAACATTTTAGCATTTTTCTATATTCAACAAAGAAATCATTTTTTCTTACATTAAATCAAATGTTAAGTGTATTTTATACTTAACTAACTTTTAGTTCTAGTTGCTATAAGTTGATTATGTGTCTATTTTGGCTGTTGTGAAATGATTACTTTGTGTAAACCTATGCCTCGTGCGACTCTTGCGCTTCTCTCGTGCTTAGCAGCCTCCCGCGTGCATCCATAACTCAATGGACGCACGCTGAGTGTTGACCATTTCTTTTATAACATAGACAAACGAAATAAGCCGCACGTTTAACCTAAATAAAAATGCTGATGACCTTCAAAGTTCTCCATACATGGTGCGCGCTGTAAGAAAAGGAAACATTTACGTCAGCGTGCTGTCCATCGAGTTCTGGATGCACGCTCGCGCTTATCATCCAATCAGAGCGCGCGTTATATCTAATACCATTACTTACAATCATATATCGTATTATCTGACAAACTCACAAGAATTTCAGCCAGACTAAACCAAAAGATAAGAAATCAGGTGTAACAGAAGATCCAGTCAATTTGGTTTTCTTGTATGTGTTGAGTTGTTTGAAAAAATTCCCTTGTGGCACTGCATCTATATTTGGGATGATGATGAAGACACAAGTTCAGTTGAGTTTACTTGTACGTGTGTTGCCTTTGTTTTTCTATTGCCCATTTCTTCCTTGTTAAGAAAAACAGATTGAGGTTATTACTGAATATATACATATAACTGAATGTAAATATGAAAAAAGATGTTTGTTGTTCAAAATTTACCAGTTTTTTTAAGTTTCTTCATGTACTCGTTTGACAAACAAACTAATAACAATTTAATTTGTGGTAATAGTTAAGCAAGGCTATATCAAATTGATTTGTGCAGTGCTGATATTTTATCTTTTCTACAGGCTTATATCTTGAAAAAAATAATTGTTTTCTTTTATACTGATTGAGAAAGTCTAATGGTCCAGGCTTTTGTTGTAAAAATGTTGAACTGCAGACTGTGCGCCCTTGGTGGTGTTTTTGAAAATTTAAGTATTGTGAAAAGTGATTGAAAGTGAAAATAACTTTAGAATCATGTTTTGAGTGAAATAGCAATGGCATGAACTCCTCCATGATCTAAAAATTGTTCTAATCCTGTACATTCGTACATATTAGTAAGATATCATTTACCAAAAGTGATGTCATTTTCACATGATAATTAACAAATATAAACTTACCACTTTACATGCCTTTGCACCTCCATTGAACAGAAATTTGGTTTTGGACCCGGAAATGATGTGTGTCAAATTGCTTATTAATCTCAGCAAAGAAAGATAAAGTGTACAGTATAATTAATAATGATGTGTTGTATGACTATTAAAAACCTGGCTTCACCTTATGATGATGAAATTAAGGGAGAAGCCAATAACAGATGAAGATGTTTCCACTTATTCCTATTCGTCACTCAAAGATAGATTTTATCGTAGTTGGCATGGACTTATGGAAATGCAACCCCAAAACGTATCTGAAAATCTTTGGATCACGAATGCTTTGAATAATGAACAATAAAAGAACCAATGATTTTTCTACAATCTATCGCCTCTGGAACCACGTACAATAAGGCGTACTTTGTGATGTTATTTTAATATAACAAAACCCACTATATTTAAGTTGAACAATTTGTGTGTGTATTCTAAAAACGGCGTATAGAAATTATAAAAGTTCATAAGTTTTAAATTAACCAGAAAATTGTATGGCACGTAAAAAGTATGAGGAAGATCATTAACTCATTTTTAATTTGTAGAATGAAGAATAGCGTTTTGATTGTAGGTTTATTCGATTGTTGCTCAATTCAAACTGGTGCGTTTAAGATAAATGTCTTTTTGAAAACGACGCATAATCATAGTCATTTTTAACACGGGCCAAAGAGACTATGGAGAGGACAAAAACACTATGGAGACAAAAGCTTACTAGTCTTACTCTAAGAATTACCAGGTCTTAGCCAATCAAAATCGTTTACTTTGAGACGCTTTTGACCACAGTAACATTACTGCAAACTATCCAATGACATGCGAGCTGAGTGGTAAGAATTACCACGAACAGTAATGTTACCACTCGCTAGCTCCACATGTTAACGAAATGTTGTTAAAATGAAGCTGAAAATTCAATGAAAACGTCCATGGCACTAAGTTTATTGAAAAAAAAGTGAAAGCCGGCCATAATATATTGTGTTTGGTATAAAACAAAACTTATCATGAATTCGTCCTTATGACATGTCGTTTCCGTTATCTGACAAGCTCGCCCAAAATGAACATTTGACAGATAAGGTACGTGTCACGAGAAAAGACTGCCAAATTACGTACTTTGAAATACCTAAACATCGGCATCGTTCAAATCAAAAGTCGTTCTGTAAAATACAATCATAGTCCAACATAATAAAAAATAATCGTAAATTACTAATTAAAAATAACCGTAAATCATATTCGTGAAAATTGAAATACTGGATTGCAAAGGTTTATAAATACTGTCACCATCTTCGCGGCTTTTCTTTGGCTGTTTAAAATACGATTGAAATACGTACCAAAACAATTACAGTATAAAAGTATAATTGCATCAGTCCTATTCTTCTTCTACTGATCAAAACTGGCTATCAGTAGCACTTACAAATTGACACTCTTTGTAGACAACTTGATACACAATTAATGTCGCGCCATTTCTTTGCTCGAGTCTCGTCAACAGAAAATGATGTACCGATCGTGTTTTCATCTGCGATCTGAAATTGCACATGCACTGATCAAAACTTTTCCAAAAAGTGGGACTAAATAGAAGTGGAGATGGAACGAGTAAAATCGTAAGGTTCAACATGTAACATTTAACTGACCTCGTAATTGTAATATTTTCCCAGTCACAACAGCACGTGTTTGCTGACTCTGTCAGCCCTTCCATGCGGTGTAGAACCCTTGTCGTAAATCAAGCGAAAGACATTTTTTTAGGTTTGGTAACTCTTCTAGTAAGTTCAATAATTCTTAGTCTTCGTAACTGGCTATGAACATTGCCAGAATGCTTGAAGTGCTTAATGAAAAATGAGACAATCATATCAGCTTATTTTTTACGAGTGGCAGAGGCAGAGGCAGCTTTTCGTTTCCTTCCCCTACCACGGGCGGTTGGTGCCGCTGATTTTCTCTTCTCTGGTGCTGTTTGTTTTCTTTTCTTACTAGTAACTTCAATCTGTCGTAATTAGAAAGTACTTTTGTCAGATTCAGTATAGCGACTGTTTTTTCAGTATAACTGTTTTCGGTCAGTCATTTACAGAAAAGCTCAGATTTGATTTGTCAAATGACCCCAAAGTGACATATTTCGTTGAATAGCTTACCGGAGGGAACTTATTTTGCTTCGAGAGAAGATTGGCTATTTGTTCATTTTGACGGAACTCCTCAGTACCTGCGGCAGGGACCACTGGCAGGTCTTTCTCGGCCATGGGCTTGAATTTAATTTTCTGCCATTCTCTCTTTGAGAGAGTGGCAAGACTTTGTTGGGTCATTGGTTCCCACTTTCCCTGAGAGTCAACTTCTTTGGCAGTGAATTCCTTGAAGAGAAATTATTATTGCGTGAATTAATTTTTGCTCTTGAACATTAGCATTCATAAATTTCTTTTCGCCCAATTGTTGAAAAAGAATGTATTTCGTCCTATTAAAAGATTTCAGCACAAATTATCGAGGTGGTTTTGCAGTTTCCAAAATGTCAGGAAGATCAGCAATTAAATTAATAAATGTTTTATCTCTTAAAAATAAAGTATCATTGTAGGACCATTTCTATAATCAAAACACTAAATAAATTGATGCTTTTGTTACCTAATGCTAGCAACTTAGCGAAGAACAATCAAACCCGTCCTTTTGCGGTCATGGCGGTTACATCTCGTTTACATACGCCCCAGTTTATTAATCTCAAAATAAACCTGCAGAACGCTCATGGAACTCGTTTTCCCATAAATACAATATATAGGCATATATCGGAAATACCATACCTTCCACCAATCCAATTCCTCGTTTGTCATTCGTTGGCTGCATTGTTTTATTTTGTTTTGTAGCTCATTCACTGTTAAAGCCTTCTCCTTTGGCTGAGGCTTTAATAGGGATGGTACTCCCTTTGGGAGGGACTCAAGTAATACTAGAGGTTCTCCTTGTGGCTTCCACGTTTTATCTTGGGCCCAGTTTTTGTACTGCATCTTAGCTTTTCCGTCCTCTCCAAGAAAGAAACGAAATGCATGAGGATAGATGTGGTTTTTTATTTTTGCAATGTGAGGATCGAGCCATCCCGCAATATCGAAAACCATATCTATCATCGAATTTTCGGGTTTCGGCGTGAACGAGTCATGTACAATACTTAATAACTGTGGAACAGTCATAGCTGATTTCCTTCGTAGCTGCACAGCGATTCTACTAAAAAACTAAAAAAACAGCCGTAAAATTAACAACAGACTCAGAAATACCAACAAAATAAAGTTAAAATAACTTACCTGGTCCACATCTTCGTGTGTATGGCCAACCATCAAATACGACATCTGAACCTGTCATTCAGAGCAGGAGGGTGCATATGATGACAATCCGTATATATGATCATAAGGACAATATTTAGCTAACTATTAGTCTCCTATACGAAGCCGCAGTACGTGTGGCTGCGTAGGAGATTAGATAGCAATACATTTAAAACAAAACTGTGGTTCATGGGTACACGAGTTCAGTTGTCTTTACCCTACCTCTCTAAAGATTTCTTTTTTTACCAAATATGAGGCAAATGCCATGATAAATTTGTTTTTACACTCGCGCCAGCAATTATCCATTTGTAAAAGCAAATATGGCGGTAGCTGCTCAGTCTGTAAATCAACATACAAAGAACGTACATCAGTTGCTATTATAACAAATTCTTATAATAAATTCATAATTTGGTATTTTATATGGCTCATTTGACAACGTATCAGTGCGTTTTACTTGCTACTCGACCCTTCTACTGTATACAACTGACCTACATCCTTTATTCTTGTCCCTACTTGTTTTGTATGCCCACATTTACCTTAGATAATGATTCAAATATCCGCAGAAGCACATTCAGCGTCAGGTTGGAATCATGCTTCCACTTCAGCAGATCCAAGAAACCGAACACTCTTTTGTGTCCATGAGAAATGGCGCCGGTAACGTGGGTCTTAAGGAAATGGGATGGCTCACTCTAACATTGTGAGAGAGACAAAGGAAAGGAATGAGTATTAAGAAAGAAAGGAAAAAGCCTTCATTATGTTTCAGGATTTTCAGCCAAATCAAATCAATTTGGACTAGTGCGGAATACCTTAGAGATGCGTGTCACGTGTGGAAGGTTTGTTTTAGCCTGATCCATACCATCTACAATCAACGATAAATACTTCTTTGGTTCTAATTCTGCCTTTAGACGGTTGCCGTAGTAGCAGGTTCTCTCAGCCCTGTAGAAAATTATAGTTTTTGCCGTGCTTAGCCTATGGTGCTGGTGGAGAGGAAATTAATGAGGCTATTCATCTTAATTTGTTTACTTCTTATTACTAACAAAACAGGTTTAGCCTGGTCACTTAGCCTACTGACAGTAAATGTTCGCCTATTACCTTAAGACCTACCTTTGTTGTTCTAGGTGGATTTGTTTCTTCCTTGTCAAGTTTTGGCGTTTTTCTTTATCGCGCGTGCACTGCATACTGTGCCGTAGAAGGGTGCACACTCCACACTTGGTAAATTTGTTTTGCTACAAAGCAAAGGAATCATGTTTTACTTGGTAATAAAAATTACCATCAAAAGACGAAATAGTACTCCCGCGGTTTGATATTGGATTATAGAAAAGAGAAGTACAACGGTTCTATCCAGTCTTACCTTAGGAATAATAACATTTTTAAAGTTTTTTCGCCACATCATTTTGAATCCTGACCATGAAATGGCATCAATAGTTGCATTTTCGCAATCCTGCCTATACATTTGGAAAATGTCTTTTTTTGTATCACAGCAAGGCAGGCATAGACGGTCTTCGTGAGGCATTCTGTCTGCCGTTTGTTCGATGTAAACTAGAGAAAGAATGGAAAAGATAGAGAAAGGGTTATAATAAGCTATTGCTACGATATATGTGCATTAGAGTGGGTTAGAATCACGTAACACACACCTCGAAACCATGTGATTGCTTTGTTCATTTTTCCCGTCATCCACGTAGAACCTTCTCTTGCGCTTTTTCCACATTTTCTTCCATTTTCATATTCAGATAGTAGTCCGTAAAACCTAGGAAATTAAAGCTTGGTTAGCAAAATTAATGCACTGATTTTTTCAAAAAATGTCGTCTTATAGTACCTATATGAATGATAGGAAGAATGAATGACCAACTACACTTTTACACGAAGCGTCGATTTTATAGATGAGGTGTAGAATGTATAGATTCTTACCAGCCATTTGAGATACCTAAAGCTCGATGCCATGCAGTGGGACACATGGGCTTTCCATGGCATTCGAAAGAGTAGTTTCTTTTATTGTTCTCAGTATGGTACGTGTTGAGGGAGAACGCAGTGAGAAGATATTGCCTTTGTCCATCCTCAGTCAGCTCCCAGAATGTCTTTCGCCATTCCGTAATTTCCGATTTAGAAAATTGGCTCAGACAGTTCTTTTTCTTACAGCATCCCATCTGAAGCGTTTTTTCCACTTGTTGAAGATTAAGAGCTCGATGGCGTCTCATCTTACGTTGACGCTTTGAGTTTCCCTAGATATAAGAGATGACTCTTTCTTATGAACTATACTTACAAAACAAATGCACTGAAAATATGACTACTTTCAACTATGAATCTAACTGCAGGACTCCATACATTATTGAGCTGAGTAATAATCTCTGCTTTGCTTCTATTAATTGACCGATTCGAAATATGGTGGCAAATTTGAATAACTATTGTTCTGGACTGACTAGCCTCGTGTTCACGTGGAAACACAAAAGCATTTTCACATGAATGAGAGGCTAGTCAGTATAAAACAATAGTTATTCAAATTTGCCGCCATATTCGAATCGGTGTATAACACCTGCAGCTTTATTATAGCTTACCGGCTCAACACTGCACCTTCCATCATCATCATCATCACCATCAGACTCATTTAGGGTAACTAAGGGTACGGCGGAAATTTGCCTTTGACGCTGAAATTCTTGAAGATTGTGAAGAGCTTCCGCCTGTAAAAGCAAAAATACGAAATCAGTCTTACTAAAATAAATTTTAAAATGTGTTGTCTATGAGGATAAGATTGGTAACCTGGGTTTACTGCTGTTGCTTTCGATTTCATCTAATTAATGTGCAAAAAATATATACATCCCATCTGTATAGTACTAACCTCACTGCATTGATTATTTTCTTTGTCGCTAACTTCCGAATCAGCAGTATCTTCATCTGATTCCGTTGGAGACCATCGCGAATTCATATCCAATAACTCCTAGATTTAGAAACTTAAAATTAATGTTTGCATAAAGTTGAAAGATGTAAAATTGGGAAACAAGTGAAATGTCAAATGTATAATAAAAATAACTATCCCTGATCTTTATTCGTGTAGAGCTCACAAATACATGTTTTTTTGATAGAAACAGATTATTAAGGCACTGTAAGTTTATCAAAAATTCAGCGATATGGATTAAAATGTAAGGACACTAACTTGCATTCCTATATCTCATTCTATTCAGTAATACTTTGCTACTTTTCATTTTGCAATTTTGTCGCAAACAAATGTATATGAAATGCATTAATAATTAAACAAATACATGCATAAAAAAATAGACGATATATTGATTATAATTAAAGCATAGTTAACTATGATTAAAGTCATGAAGTAAAAATTAGCTAAATTGATCAATGATATAACCATGTTATGAGACAATAGCCAACTTACCCTTCGGTCTGGGTCACTGCTCTCATCATCGCTGTTAAAGTGACACACTGGCTTTCCAAAAACTTTCTGAGTTTAGAAATACAAGCATATGACATTAATATTCAGTATGTCTAGCCTTGTGGTGAGCTGCAATATCCGCAGATATTTTCTTACCTCTTTAAAAGATTTTGCCATTTCCTCTGCAACATATACATTCAAGGTCTTAAATGTCTTTGTGAAACACAGTCGCTTCCATATAAAGAAATACGTGGATGACTGAATACAAATGGTACTGAAAAACCTCAAACAACGGATTTATTGCTATGCTACGTATTAGCAATAAATTCTGTTCGTATAAATCACAGCTTTACAAGCTCGATTTTTTTCAATCTAGATGTTGTGTGTTCTGCTCGACTGGAATACAGGAAGAAGAATGGCAAGGTTCAAATTTCCCGCCTCAGATACTTTCACGCAAAATACCAAATATGGAATGTTTATCCATATAGGGTGTCTGATATTTACCGCGAATTGCTAACATTACTACAAGGCGATTAGTAATCTTACCGTTCGCGCTAACACTGATCTAATATACAAAGCGCCGCATGCATCGTAAATTTAATGCGTGGGAAATTCTTAGTTGTCCATGCAATCTTTGATGGTTTTGTACAAATATGTAGTATTCAAGGTGACTTTCAATCTAAGTGTAATGTCAACAATTTAAAATTCAAAATTTCAATCACGGTTCTATGCCATACTGTTAACGTTACCGGCCATAACTTCACAAAAAACAAGCTTAGAGACACTTCAGTATCTTTGTTTGCAAAGTGTTGTTCAGGGGCTACATGACACAGCTAACTCTAAAACGTCAGATGGGCATGCTGAGCATACCACCCAGAGAGCAAAATAGCTGTTTTCACATTGTAGGTGTCGGCTGTGAAATATATACGATGGTATCGTGGTCTTCGTCCTGAATCACATTCTAGAACATAGTTAAAACTATATTTCATAATCATTAGTATCATTCACGTAAACCTCAAGATAACTCCCCTGCTACACTTCTTCAGCCTGCACAGAATAGGAAGTATTGCATAAGAGAAAATGAGTGTTGACAAGTACGAAACAAGGCAAGTAGATGATCTGTAGATAAGGAAAAATTAGGTGAGTTGTAACACAGTGCGAACAAAATGATTTCCGTCAACTGAAACATGCCGGAAACACGAGAAAAAGGTAGTGTTTCCGTTACGGATTGGTGGTTATACGTCGACGGAAACGTACCTTAAACCCACGTTTCCGTTGTACCGTAAACGACGGAACCGCACTAAAACTCCGGACTCTGTTTCCGTGTGGATATAAGGCAACGGAAACGCATGTTTACGAACAACGTACACGCAAGTTTCCATGCCTTATACTTATGAATAAGAGACGTATACGTTTTTGAATAAGCACTCTTCGTTATCCATTCTTATCGTTATTCTCCTTTCAAATATTCTTTCATTTCTACTTTTTCAATATTTTTCATTATATATTCATTTATGTCACTTGAACGACAGACAACTGATCATGACACACATTAATTTTGTTTATATAAAATATGTTTTATTTAGTTCAATATTGTACTAGTTGAATTGCTTTGTTACAAATATAGAGCTATATTCCTTTTATGTTTGTATTCAATTTGTATAGTTAATCTACATGGTTTTAATAAATGCAGCGTCGACCCCGCTGACAATTTTAATCTCTGAACAGTAGTTATCAATTACGCACTATGGGAATCGAACGAAGTTTGTGATACGATGAATGCAAAAATAGCAGCACTTCGTTCGAACAGAAAGGTCCTTTAAGTTTTTATTAGACCTTCAGTCACTGAGCGCTTTCATCTCTCGCTGCCCACGAAGGTACACCTTTCGGTTTTGGGCGACTCGACTTCTCGTCTGAGATGATAATACGAGAAGTAAGTCGCTTTTGGGCAGCTGATAGGTTGTTCTTGGTGTGGTCGTCTAAAGCTTTTTTGATGCTGTGAAGTTTTGACCGTTCCCAAGATAACCTTCGAACTTTCCTTGGCTTTGGACCTGGTCCAGGTTCCATCTCGCCCTCGTTACAGCTCTCTTCGCTGGACATGCATTCTAAAGCAAATGATGCCTCTAGTATCTGCTTTGCCTTCTCTTTGTCATTGGCAGTCAGCTCGACAGAGGTAAGAGCTTTTTGACGTCTTTCAAGTTTCTGTAAAATGAAAGAAAGACAAAGTTTAGTTGAATGTACCGATTGATTATTTGGGAAGCCGAAAGAAATTTGCAAAACTGTGTAAAAATCCATAACATGATATGTCATTAGTCAATTTTCAAAGATATGCATGACTGTTATCCAATACTGTTAAAATATCTACCGACCAAAACCGCATTTAGGGCTTAGGCAAGGCCTTCATCTTTGTTAAAACACAAATTATAGTGAAAGTGAAATAGCGCGGGAACGAAGTCGAGAAGCACGAGTTTACACGGTACGATATGTCGGTCCGAAAAATCTGTTGCAAAGTAAAATATTTTTGTTTAATTTGTTATTGTGGTCTCCGGAAGTTCTGAAATGCTGTCCTTTTTGGCGACGTTTCGGCGCACTTAGTGCGTCTTCTTCAGGCTTCGCGACAGCATTTCAGAACTCCCGAAGACTACAATAACAAACGATATATTGCGAAATGCAAAGAAGTTTCAAGCAAAGTAAAATATTTTTCTCGTAGCGGGAAGATTTTTGAATGAAAAAGGAGTGCTAAAATGATAAAAGCTCAAATGCGGCCGACAATCGTACCGTCTTAACCCGACTTTATAATGGTATGAAATAAAATATAATACGTACACAACAGTAATTTTCTGTCAAATGATGCGAAAAATAAAATTATGGAAGGGAAAAATTGAAATGAAAAGTAATTTACCCGTTTTTTTCTCTGCTGTAGACGGAGGTTAGTTCTGTGCTTTTCAAATTTCTGATTTTTACGTCTTGTACAGTCGTCCCTCAATGATTTCCAGTATTGGTGAATTGCATCTAAACGTATAAAAGATTAAATTAATTACCTTGTGAAGTACAACATTTTTGACTTTAAAGTGCGCCTTATCTAGGCCTTTTTATCAAGATTTCGCGCGCATCATCACTACGAAAATAGCTCCGATCATATTTTTAACAACTGTAAATGGGTAACAAGTGTGATTAAACAAGTGCTTTATAATAAAGCATAATATTTCAAAGTTAACGACAGGAATTGATGTATAAATCTTTTTAGTTATAATAACACTCAAAATTTAAACTTCACGTTCAAAATAATTTCCCTTCAACGGACTTTCAAGTAAGCTGCGCGCACAATCTTCAGGAAAAGGCCTATACAAATATCAACATGAAATTCACTGACCTTTCACTGTAGGTTTTTCCCATCGTCCGTTGTAGAGACCACGTACTTCTCTTCTTATCTTTCTGGAGACTTCCTTGTTTCCGTCTGAATAAAATCTGGAAAACGGTCACACGAAATAATTAAGGTTAGCCTGCCGTGCAAAAATCAGGCAAAAACAGATATAAACTGACACCATTGTGATGTTACTAAAAGCTCACAGCATATAGTCACAAACGTATTCTTTCCTTCCTTTCAACGCTGGGGTGGCTCCTCGAAACTTACATATACGTATTTCTATCTTTAAAACATTAACATTTAAACGCTTATTGAGTGCCTAACATGGTATAGGTTTTGTCTGAATGCTGTTTTGCCATTCAAAGACGGCTTAACCGCACCGACTAGCTTTCCGCTCAAAGACGGATGGCCTGTCGAAGACAAACTTATATTATCCTATCTCTAAAAACATTAAAACGCGTATTGGGTGCTAACATGATTTAAGTTTTGTCTGAATGCTGTTTTGCCATTCAAAGACGGCTTAACCGCACCGACTAGCTTTCCGCTCAAAGACGGATGGCCTGTCGAAGACAAACTTATCCTAACTGAAGCAAAATTATTACCGTTTAACCAAATCTTCATTTCTTGAATTCAAAAAGATATATTCACTGATTCACCCAGAAGTGTAGAATTTGTGGCAAGTTCTAAATCATTCAAAAATTTCGTGACGGAATTGCGTGACACGTTTGTGACCCCTGATAACACGACGGCCAAAGGTACAGAAACAGGTCAAATATTAGTTCATTCAAACTCCTTTGCTAAATTATCGGGCTAAACTAGTTTCAGAAATATTTTGAGAGTTGTTTGCTTGTTGATGACGTCATATAAAAACACACATTCTCAATAAATATTACAAAGCCTGATATTAACTAATACAATACCCTTCTTCAAAACTCCAACCCCTGAAGTCTTCATTCTCGGAAAGCCTACTGTGAACTTTATGTACTGCTTTCTGAAATAAAACAAACATTTAAGTTAGTCGATACACAGTGGTGTATATAATTCACATAGCTAACAAGGCATCCGTAACTACAGCTACCACTGTAATACATTAAGAAAGCGCGGGAAGCGAATTACTAACAGTACCATTTCAATCTTCCCTAACAGGACATAAATTGCAAAACATAGAAGTAATTTCTATCAAACAGAACATGAAATAAATACCAAAGTACTTATACACTGGTTTAAATAATTCATTCAAGGCATTCGTTACTATAAGAAGTAACACTGTAAATAATAAATTAAGAAAGCGCGGGAACAATACAATGACCGCCTTCTAAGGTGACCTATAAATCGCAAAACATAGACGTAAGTACGATCAAACACTACATCAAATGAAAAAGAAATTACTTACAGAGCAATCGTGATCGATTTCGTGCTTTTTTCTTTGCTTAGTAGAGTTTCGTCCGTTGTTCTGAGTTTTGGCGTTTGATTCTTTCAGCGCTTTTAATTCTTCTTTCAATTCATGCATTTCTCGCCTTAGCTCGTCGATCTGGGTTTCGTCCTCAGCTCCAATCATTTTCCCATATAATTTAAGTAAGTATGAAGTAAAAAACACGAGATTAAGCTACAGGTCAACTTCGCTAGTGTCATTCAATCCGAAGCAACAGAAGCAACTGAATTTCCCGCTCTTTTGGCAAGCTTGATGTCATGGATGCAAGAGGGTGTAGACAATACTTTCAATAGAGAGATACCCTAGTTGAAAGACTCTCGGGAGGGGGAGGGAAGGTGAAAGGAGGGAGAAAATGACGACTAACTTGTGAAGTAAACATTAAAGTTTTTCGACAAATCCTGCAAATGCTCAAAGTTTTTTCATTGTGGACTAAGAGAGCGAACTGTTCAACGAACAAGCTTATTATGCTTATTACAGGCTCTCCCCTTCCCTTCCCCTCCCGCGAGACCCTTGACCACAGGCCATAGTATTGATTATGTCAGTAATTACTTTAAAAGAACCTGAATATCATGGACGCTGCTAGAAAATATGCACGATCAAAGGAAAAACTGTCACTGCGTCGAAAAAACTTAAGGAAAAAGCAGACAGCGCGACGTCGATGTAAAACGACAGACTTATTTCGAAATGTAGCAGAACAAACAAACAAAGAAACCCGAGATGGCACAATTGAAGTGTGCAAGGAAACCTCTGTTGAGCCAACGGCAAATAACAGAAACACAGCACAGCCTAAACAAATTGGTGAAATCACTGATCACAGCTATGGATTTGATAAAAATATGAAAACTATAAATCCACGTGTACTGCGCTCTTCTTACGCCGGAAAGGTCCTTTTGGCAGCTAGACCAGAAGTTGGACATACATCAAAACTTAAAAGAACTTTCCGTTTAGATGAACCTCATTGCACGGTTTCAAAAGTCGCGAAGAAGACATCTTCAATGACGATATCTTCGTTGAACTCAAACTTATTGCAAGAATGTGGCAATGAGAAAGACACACTTTTAGGGGAAGGAAGGTTTGGTAGTGTTCGACTAATGCAGTATAGGTCAGCTGTAGTCGCTGTAAAGAAAATAAAAGAACAGAAGTACAGCTATTTGATTGATAGAGAGGCGCGCATTCTCTGCAGTTTGGATGATCATCCAGGTTTTCCTTACTTCTATGGCATTTGTGAAAAGGACGGTAGCAAATTACTTGTCATGGAGTTTTGTGGTGAGAATAGCAAAGTTGTCACTTTGAATGATGCACTGAAAACTAAATTGATAACAGATGACTGTTGGCCTACAATTATCTACACATTAGCAGGGTCCATAGTTCACATGCACACAAAAGGAGTTCTCCACTGTGATATCCATGGAAATAACATATTAATGATGAGAAGGAGTGCTATGTGGAGCCCAGTTATTGTAGATTTTGGAAAGTGTGTGCATAAACATTATTCATCGACGCAGCGACGTCACTCTTCGATTGATAGGGATCCACGAGACAAAGAAAGGTATCCCCATATTGCCCCGGAGCTGTTAGATGGGACATGCTTTGCTTCTACTATAACGGATGCATATAGCTTTGGGTGGTTAGCAAAACGCATATGCCGTAAAGTTAAATCATGTAATGTCTATTATGAAATTGCAAAGGAATGTTATACTGATAATGCTGTACTGAGATTATCACTCCAGGGTTTTATTGACAAATTTAATGCAGTTATAAAAGTGAACAAGAAAATACATTAGTCAGTTTAGCTCTCAAATTTACAAATCACAATATTGTATCGTAAAAGCTAATGTTCCCTTTATCTATGTCTAAAATAAAATTCTTTTTTTTAATTATCAATGCGTGGGATATTTTAGACCTGAAAGGTAAAATTTAGTAATACACTGGACGGATACCTAATGAGAGGGATGATTGACGTTCTTTCACAAAAAGGCTTGTGGGTTTTACTTGCATAATTATCGTCACTTGCCGAAAGTCACTTCTGATCTTTTTCATACATACTTATCATGAGTGTATTGAGTCCTTTATAGCCATACATACATCTTTGATTGACCTTTTTTAAAATTTACCTCGCCGATCGGTAACATAAGAATGCTTGTGGTAAAACACCTTAGAGATTAGCACCAGCATGACACGACATTCTTTCAACATTATGACATCTATACTTTCATTAACGGCTCCTTTTAGGTTTACCTGTGTACATGTGTAGCAAGACGGACCAAGCAAAACTTAAGTGTAATGTCTTCTAGAAGGTCAAAACGCGGAGCTTCTCAAAGCCACGTTCAAAATCCATTTCATGCTAAAAAACGAAAATGTGGGCATTGTCATATGAATCTTAGCAAAAGTCAATATTTTGAACACAGGCGAAGGTTCTACGACTATGCGAAAAATACTTGGACTAGGGAGGGCTCACCACTTAAAGAGGGACGACCTGCAGTGTCTGAAAACACTGAAACTTACAACTGTCCTCACTGTGGAAAACAGCTGAGTAAGAGCCAGTATTATGAGCACAAGAGACATTATTATGATGTGAGCGCAAACACGTGGAAGATAGAAGCGCAAACTGTCCAAAATGCGACTTCTGGTGGATTCCTTGAAGATTTACCTGGTAGTTCAAGTGAAGGTAATAGTTTTAAAATGCTAAAATGTATCATACTAATACCATACTAATTATTTTGAGCCCGTGGTTTCCTGCTCGACCACAGGAAAGCCCAAACTAGAATTGTGATTCAATGTCATCGATGCGGCAAAGTTAATGTTTAAATTTAGAACTTGACTTTAAAAATTAATTTGATTTCGTTTTCACAGATGAGATTTCTACTCTCGAATTAGAAAGCAACGACGCTTTTAATCTCGAGGCATCAGGTAAACAGCTGGGTAAAGCCGGCATTAATAGCAAATATATTATCTGAATCAGTTGATAAAAGCATGCATTAGGGGTTTTTGCGGGGTTTAGCACTAATAACAGCACATGAGTGCATCACACTTTGCACGCCATTATATGCATCCATCATTCTAGCTAGCATGAATTTTTACTGAAACGTACTAAAGCATTTTTTGTCACACTCATAGCACAAAATATTACAGCACCATCCGTATCAGATGACTCCTCAAGCGAGACAGAGGTTTGTATTATTTGTATAAAAACGGCATATGTTTTTCCTCCAAAAGCAGAAAGATCAGTTTTTATCCAATCTTCCACTAGGAAAGCGAAGGGGTGTGGTGTGTGTAGTTGTTTGTGGGGGAGGGGGTGATGAAATACCATCGCGAAATGTATTTGTAATTGTAATGACAAAGTTACAATTTACTTCTTTTAAAGGGTGAAAGCGAATACGATGACGAAGACTCGACTGCTAACGATGAAATAGCTGAACACTGGGAAGGGTTAAGTGAAGAAGATTTACGCGACATCATTAATGAGGAAAATCTTGACCAGAATGGTATTGCGGAGGAACAATTACGTATCAACAATAAGCAAAAGTCACGCCTATTTTTAACATGGCTTCTATATTTCATCTTTCTTTGGCAATATCATAATCTTATCAGTGATCGAGGTATTGAATATATTTTAAAGTTCCTAAGAGCACTTCTTTACAAACTAGGGGAAGAACTTCCGGCAATTGGAGGATCCGAGCTGTTAATTTCCTTGGCTGGGTTAATACCTTTAACAATGTATTCGCTTAGACATTATCTAGGTATAGACAGAGACAACTTCGAAAAATTTGTGGTTTGTGGGAAATGTACAAAGTTATTTAAAGAGCAAGACTGTGTGAAAAAAGTAAATGGGACATATCAAGCGAAGATTTGCGACAACGTACTTTTCCCACGTTCATCGAGACGAAAACAGTGTGGAGGCCAACTTGTTAAGAAAGTTTGCATGAGCAATGGTGCTGTAAAATTTTATCCAATGTACACTTATTGCTTCAAAAGTGTGATCGATTCGTTAGAAACAATAATTAAACGGCCAGGGTTCAAAGAAAAGTGTGAGGAATGGCGCGGTAGAACTGTTAATGAAAGCACATATGCCGACGTTATGGACGGGGAGGTTTGGAAAGCATTTCTTAACTATAAAGGCCAAGACTTTCTAAACCTACAATACACTTACGGTTTAATGCTGAATTGTGATTGGTTTCAGCCATTTAAAAGACGCAATGATTATTCTGTTGGAGTTCTATATTTAGCTTTGATGAATTTGCCAAGGGCTGAACGTTTCAGAAAAGAGAACATAATTTTGGTTGGAATAATACCTGCATTAAGTAAGGAACCATCAATACTAACGCATTTTCTAAAACCCATGGTGGACGAGCTACTGGCATTGTGGAAAGGCGTTAGAATCAACGTCCATGGCTCATCAGAAGGCGGAATTAAGATCAGAGCTGCTCTCCTTTGTTGTGCGTCCGATATTCCCGCTGCTCGAAAGTTATGTGGATTTTTGGGACACGCGGCTCACAAAGGATGTAGTCACTGTTTAAAGACCTTTCCTGGGGGTTTCGGAGAGAAGAAAGACTACAGTGGGTTCAGAGATCGCGATAGTTGGCCCAAAAGAACCGATGCACAGCATAGACGAGATGCTTTAAAAATCACCAGGTGTAAAAATAAAACTGCAAAAAAACAAATGGAAAAGAAACTTGGGACAAGATACACCGATTTACTAAGGCTACCGTACTACGGTAGTATCACAATGTGTGTTATAGACCCAATGCATAATTTGTTTCTGGGTACTGCTAAAAATCTTTTCAAAATTTGGAGTAGTCAAGAGTTCTTTTCCAAACAAAATATTGCTGAAATTGAGCGACGTATTCAACAAATGAATTCGACTTCTGACCTTGGCAGATTACCCAGTAAAATCACCACCAACTACGGAGGATTTACAGCTTCACAATGGCAGAATTGGACTCTTTATTATGCATTGTATTGCCTCGAAGGAATTCTCCCTGAGGAACATATTAACTGCTTACAAACCTTTGTGATTGCTTGTCGACTTTTGTGTAAAACATCCATTACCAAAACGGATCTCTTTTTAGCTGACAGAAAACTGCTAGACTTTGCAATAAAATTTGAACGTCTGTATGGAAAACAGGCTGTTACTCCTAACATTCACCTTCATATGCATTTGAAGAAATGTGTTGAAAACTACGGCAGTGTGTATGGTTTCTGGTGTTTCAGCTTTGAGCGCTACAATGGATTGCTAGGAAACTTTCACACCAATAACAGATTCATTGAATCACAGTTAATGAGGAAGTTTATTTGTATGAGCTGCGCCGCAGACCTTCAGTATGCATTACCAAAAGAGTACAGTGATACATTTTTCCCATTTTGCAAAACTCTACTAAAGGACGTTATAGTTGATAACATTCAGCATGAAATTGATTATGATAGACTTGCTCAATTTCAGAGCATTATAAGAGGGCCAATAGAAAGTCTTACAAATGTATGGTCAGACTTTAGTGATGTGATATTACCAAACAGCTTTGTGATCTCTTCGTTTGACAACGATGACTTATTCTATTTAAAAGAAATGTATAGCAAACTCTACCCAACAGTGAATATTGACCAACAGCGTATGAACCGGACTTTTAGAAAATATCACTCCGTCACTGTGTTTGACGAAAGACTCGGTTCGAGATTCAAGACTCGACTTGCTTCCTCTGGTAAAATAATTGCCTCATGGGCAGGCGAAGGTGGAAAAATCGAACCAACGGGAAATGGAAGACCCGGCCTTGTTAAGTTCTATTTTTGTCATACAATCAATATCAACGGTGATGAATTAACCCACATTCTTGCAGCCGTACAATGGTATAAAAAGAACCATACTATATCATACCGCAACCCATTAACTGTTTGGGAAGCGAAAAAATTTGAGGAACCGGGACCAGCAGCGTTTATCCCGACTCAGAGAGTAATGTCTAGGTTTGTCTACGGAGAGCACAAAAGTGAAAATCAGGATGCAATCGTTGTCTCACCACTCATTAGACATATGTTTCAGTAATAAATATGTTTCCTCATTCATCCATGAATGTTCATTTTGTTGTATGTACAAATGCATTTTACACATGTACAAATAATTAATGTATGAAACGTTTTTGATGTTTCTCAATGTGAGAAAAGGCTAGAAAAGTCTTATAAATTTTTAATTCTGGTTTCCATGACAACGATCTATCCTTGAGAACGTAATAATTATAAGAACAATAGGAACTGAGCTGTTGACCTAGTACAACACGTTTGTGTCAATAGGTCAGTAACTGAATCGATCGGAACTTTAAAGGCTTAGGACTAGAATTGAACTTTGTACTTCAGCTGGTTTTGGATGCAGTAACGACGCAGGCACAGTAGCAGACTTTCTGCCTGACATTTTAAGTGTGCGTCATCTATATTGGTTTGTTTACCAACAGACTTTTAGTCGAGACAGTTCCTTGTACCTTTAAGTCAAAACAAACTGAAGCAACTGTCATCGACGCTTTGTTAAGTTAATCCTTTCACAAAGAGTTTTTTGAAGTCAATAGGCCTTATTCAGGTCAAGATCGTGAATATTTAATGAGACTTCAGCAAAACTCACTACAAACAGTTGAGTGGGTTATGATAATGAACTCCTATAAATACGGCTACCTACTAGCACAGATCAGTTTGACTACAAAGCTGTAAAGTAAAAGTACTAGTCTTGAGACGACGAATTAATCTCACTGAAGCAAAACCACCTTTAATAAATGCACAAATGTTTTATACTGCGAGCAATCCATCCGAATTTTGGAAAGACGGGTCTGTCGCAAACTCTAGACTCTGCCGGTATTTTCCTGAATCAGGAGGGTAAAGGAAGGACTGCCTCTAGCTCGTCTATATTTGGTGCCACAATATATAATGTACTCATATAAAAAATCTCGAGTTTTCTTTGAGTAATACAAGTATTCAATTCAGTAAAAATATATAAGAAATACACTAATTTGAGACTTAACGTGTGGTTATTATACTTAGAATTTCATACTACGTAATTTACCATGGTTCAGTCCGTGTGAAACAATCTAAAGCATCAATAATATATGAATTATCTTTTTCGAAAATATATTTCCGTGTGCCTTAAACGCAGCGGAAACACTTATCAGTACGTATACGGCGCTAATTACCGTAAACGCATAACGGAAACGCGGGGATGAACTGGGTTTCGCATAAACCCATTTCCGTCGACGTAAATTTGACGGAAATTTAATACTATTGGATTTCCGACCGAATTTCCGTTTACGGAAATCATTAATTTCGCACTGTGTAAGTTCCTTGCTGTTATTGTAGCTACATTGTACTAGATCTATAACCGGGATGGATGTGAACCGATTTTGTCCAACTTCGTTTTCGCAAGACAACACTAGTTTTTCCACTTCTACAATGACCCCGCTTCAAACAAGAGTCGGTCGTTTTATTCCAATTCCATTCGCTGGATCTAGTCAACCACAAGAGGCTGGAATGATCCGTACGCGCCCTCTTGGAGCTGTCCCTGGACCTAAGATGAACAGTACACTGGAAACTGCACCAAGACGTCTGGAGTTCAATCCTACAACGGGTACGTCAGACGGATGTCAATTTGTGCCAATTGCACCATTGCCTGGCGAAATCACCACGAGGGATGAAACAATTCCGCAAAAAACCGACTTTTTGGCAGCTGTCGTATGGATGAGAAGTGAGCTTTTTCATCTGGCAGGATTAATCAAAGGAATTGATGAACCCCCGACGAATAGATCTCAGGTTGAGCGAGGATGGAAGGAAAGTGTGAAAAAGCGTTATGGGACGACACATGTAAGTAAATTAAAAATGTATACTCTCCAAATTGTATTTACATACTTCATTCATTTCACGTTGTCAATTCTTTTATAGGACTTCAAACATTATTTTACAACCGCTCGATTGAGCAATCGCTGTTTCGAAAAAGTCCTTTCCATTGGAAAGGCTATAGAGAATAAGAAACTGAGGTCGTTGACAACTGCAAAGAGGTGTACTCAACACACTCTTCTGCCAGTTCTATATGGCCACAGTGAAGAGAGACAATACGATCTTCTCTGCGAAATGGAGAGAGGCAACGTGACGGTGACGGAACTAGGAGGGTCCAAACTAAGTAAGGTAAGTATTTTCATTTTGTTACTTAAAATGTTATTTTTGTCAATAAGATCACTGATAACGTCTTATTCAAAGTGCTTAGGTTATTAAATTGCCGGTGTATTTCTTTCTTAGTCCACACTGCAATGCTGGGACTGTGATAATCTACAGATTGTTTTACCAACAATTGACATTTTACTGACACTCAGGGTTTGATTACCGTTTGTAAAACCGCGCTATTGTTTTGTCGATTAGGCTCAAAAAGAACGTGATGCCTTAAAAAAGGAGCTGTCACAACTAAAAATCAAATTGAGAGAGGTGAGTTCATTGCTGCAAATTAAAGTGCTCCGGTGAAATTCTAAAATGAAAAATTCTGATTTTTTATGAAATATTCATTTCCTTAGGCTCTCGAAGACATTGAAAAAATAAAGCGAGAAAAAGAGCAAGTACAAAAAGAGGAAAGAAAGAAAAATAACGTAAGACCAGCTACGTAAGACAAACTAAAACTCTCTTTTAAATCTCAGTGCTCGGGAACTTAGGCCACTAAAGGGTGATACTGAATGTATTTCCCAATTTACTCTTTCACATTCTTTACGAACAAACTGCTCTCGACCTGGAAAATCAGAATGAAAGCGAGGACGGAGGACTGACGTTTTCGACAAATCATAAAATATCAATTTTAGGAATCACATCTGCAACCTCAGTTAAAGGAATTAACATATACGTAAGAGCATTAATCCCGACGGGCTCAGTCGACAACTTGTGCCCGCGTCTGTGTATATTCAGCGTTACGTGAACTGCTATTGATGACATAAACTCAATTTGCAGGAAATAAACAATCTTAAGGAGGAGTTGAAAAAAATTGTGAAAGAGCGAGAAAGTTGGAAAACGTTGTACGGTGAAGCAACTATCCTCACACAAGCGGAGTGCATAACAATTGAGGTAATCTGGTAATTCTCAGTTCATGACCCTTACCGCCGTTAACATTTCTTGATTGCCACTGCAATTGTATGCAAAAACGAACGTTCCCCAAAAATTGCCAATAAATGCCGCTGCGTATCATTTATAGTAAAAGAAGGTATATAGGATCTAGCTGAAGACCAGCAGGAATGGATTTATCCCGGAGCGGGCTGTTTAGAGTTGTCGCCGAGATAAACCGTCAATTCCAAAAGCTTGTGTATATTTTCTGATTCCAGAAACCTAAAGAAAAGCCGCCTAAAAAGAAACAACAGAAAGCCGCGGAACAACAGGAAACACAGGTACATAACCATGGAGAGTAACTATAAGTTAATAAGGCTATAGCTTATTGTTCTGCTTTATTAATTAGGCATCACACAATCCTGATGAAAATGAACAGCTTTTGAACAGTTCCGAGGACCTGCACATTGCCAGAGAGGTTGGTAGAAACAAAAAAAATTATGAGCTTAGTGCTGTTATATCTATCTTGTTAAGGAACACAACTTCCTTCCTTTTTCGCATTTATCTAGATTTTTTTTATTACTTTTCATTGAGTTATGTCGTTTTTCGTTATTTAGGAAGAAAACGATGCGGTAATGTCATTTGATGAAGACGATTCTGATATGAATACCTTTATTCACTTTGGTTCGGATGAAGAGGTATGTAAATTATATCCTACCCACTGTTTAGTTAAACCGCCTAAAAGTATATCTATAAAACTAATATTTACTCATTGTCATAAACAGGAAGACGACAACGATGATGATCCCTTTTCGGTATGTTTTAGTTATCAGCATAAAATTATTTTATAGAACATGAGAGAGGGTGCCCCTAGGTAGTAGGGATAACTCTCTTTTGTTTTCTTTTCCCTGGGGGACACAAAACAAAAGAGATAGCCGTACTACTTAGGGCCACCCTCTCTCATGTGAACGGGCCCTAATTCTATGTTTTATTGTTTCAATAGTGTTATTTATTTCTAAGTAGTGCAAAGTTTTGTGTGCTTTTTTCTTTGCACTCTAGCTTTCATCTAAAAGCTCTATTAAAAAATACCCTCATGCATTTTATCTTTTGTGGAAACAGGTTCATGGAGGTCCACTCAAACTGGGTATCGACAGTCTCAGACAAAAATACATGAAGGTAATGTCGGTTGTATCAGGCTACCTACCATTTTAGTATAATCAATTGTCTATTGCATTTGACCGCGTAGACACCCTTTAAATAATCAGTTTACCCGCTATTATTGTGCTGTGTGTCTGGTGCAGAATTCATGTTTACTGTTCACCTCTACAGAGGACAAGTGGAAACGCCCAAGCATCATCGCAATACATCAGTGATGGCGAAGGTGAGTGAATGGGCCAATGGTGGTTATTTGAAGGTATCCGAGGTTCTGAGAAGTTCACAATCGCTGGCTAAAACCATATTGGACTCGTCATATTGGGCGAGTCCCCTAGGGTGTGCATTAGAGTGATTTTAAAAAGTCCCTACAAGATAGTTAGCGTTTTTTACTACTTAATTCTTGTCTTAACTATTCAATTATTTCCACTCCTTGTTTGTTTCACGGGTTTATGAGCACCACTTTACAGTTTTATAACACATCTAAACTTTATTAATATCTGTGTTCTTTAAAAGGATTCATAGATCCAAAAAGGAGAAAATGTCAGGACGACGACAGAAAGGTATAGAGCAGTTTTTGGATAGGCGCTTTACAAATATCATCATTAATATTAATTAATTATTATTGGACAAAAGGGTGACATGTAAAAACGATTAAGTATAAATGTTAATGTTATTCATGATTTGTCGTAGGAAGAGGAAAGTCCAACACAAGGAGAGGCAGGTCAGTGTAATCCACAGTAATTGGCTACGCTGTTGCGGTCGCCCTGCCATTCATTTTGTCAGTATTATGGCGAAGCTAATAAAATAAAAATAAAATAAAATAATCAAATACCAAGTTTACCAAAGATCAGTTGGTAATTGACTATTGATATGCTTATTTTCAGACACCAATTCAGTCTTTGAAGATTACTGGGTAAGTTGTGCAAAAACAACAATTCTTTATAAATTATGTACCTTTGACAATAGTTTACATGAGTAATTTTAAATAGAGTAGGTACTGGCCCTAACTAATAACTTGGAAGCTATAATATATATAATATATATAAAAAGGATTGATCACTGTATAACTTTTATATCTGAACTAATATTTACACTCAATATATTTTTTCAGGATTATAATATCGAGCACCTTCATATAGCCTCATGGGTCGCCGTTGCTTATGATGACACCTTCTTTGTTGGGAAAGTTCAAAGGAAAGCTAAGAAGGCCAAAGTGCGGTTCGTAAAACACGAAGATAGTGAAGATGGCAGTGGGGATCTCTTCAAGTGGCCTGATCGTCCTGATGAGGACAACGTTGCGATGGACTATATATTCCATCCCAACGTGAATGTAGTAGAGCAGGCACCCGGAGTATTTAAAGTACTACAATATGAAGAGCTGAGGAGCATTTACAGTGGATTCAAGAAAAGATATTTTCGGAAATGAGGCCGCGTGAGAGAGGTTTTTCATTGGCAATGATAGAGCGATAACGGCAGTGACAATCGTTTGTTTGCTCATTAGTTTGTTTCTTTCTTTGTTTTAGTTAAATGCAAATTGGAGTAGTTTGGTTACGGACCACTACATGATATATGGTTCGCCGGCAAAATCTTTATCGAGTGGCAAGATCGTAGTCCTTACGTGTCTTCGGAACACGGAGAGTAATTTAATTAGGTCTTGTAAACGATATGCCAATGAACTTACTAGAAGAGTTTTCCTCCATTTGGTAATGTTACCGATCAGTGTGTCCAATATAAAGACGAGATCCTAGTAAGAATTACTGAGTCTTAAGATCAACTTTCACGGAGTCCTGTCGAAAGCTAGTCTTTCTGACAGCAAAATGTGAGCACTCGTTGGTAATGTTACTATTAAAGAAGAGAGGTCACCTTTACAGTGAAGCCTTAATCGGGCATACCGTGTTGATTTATAAATTAAGAGGAGCCAGTTCAATAACAGATTTGCACCTCTAACTAATCAGTTCACAAATAAAGTGTTTAAACGACGGCAGCTGGTCTATCTCACATTTTCAATTTTCGGAAATTTCCCCTAAAACGAAAATTGTGTTCGGTTCAAGGTTTGTATCCTTCTTTAGAAATGGTAAGAGATTGTGTGGTGATGTCGAAATAGCTAGCTCTACCTGCTCTACTAGCTAACAGCTCTATTTACGATAGAATACTTTGAATCGAGTACATTTTTCCGTTGAGAAATTTTCAAGAATAAAGAACTGCAGGACAAATAGTATTTTGAGGTCCATGTCCGGCTGCCGGTCAAATAAAATAGCCAACAGCGAATCAGCATTAACTGTAAATAAATATGAATATTATTGAACTGTAGGTCGTAACAGTAAAATATATCACTTATACTTAAAGACTGCAGCATTGTTTCTGTTCGAATTTTTCCCGCTTGTATTACCAAGTTGAAGTAATGTTACTACAGCGTATCCAATTAAAAGGCAGCCATCGAGTAACGTTACTAAGCAATCAGTTCTAACGTCCTGGGGGATCCAGAGAGAAAGCATATATGCGTATATATGCATGTATATCGGTAACTTGCTTGGAATTAAGCAATACAAAACATTCCGGCTCTTTAGATCTTTTAAAATAAGCTAAAATGCCAGTTTCAGTTCTTGTGTGAAATTCGATCTTGATCTGTTTATACAGTAAGCCTCACTGTCGACGATTCGGCACGTGCTTTGAGCGGAGTAGTGGAGCTGAAAAGTAGCATCTCTCTACGATTCCAGCTGCTTCTTCCTTTTAGCCTTTGGGATGAAAGACAGTACCAAACCTAAAAAAATGTCTTTCGCTTGATTTACGACAAGGGTTCTACACCGCATGGAAGGGCTGACAGAGTCAGCAAACACGTGCTGTTGTGACTGGGAAAATATTACAATTACGAGGTCAGTTAAATGTTACATGTTGAACCTTACGATTTTACTCGTTCCATCTCCACTTCTATTTAGTCCCACTTTTTGGAAAAGTTTTGATCAGTGCATGTGCAATTTCAGATCGCAGATGAAAACACGATCGGTACATCATTTTCTGTTGACGAGACTCGAGCAAAGAAATGGCGCGACGTTAATTGTGTATCAAGTTGTCTACAAAGAGTGTCAATTTGTAAGTGCTACTGATAGCCAGTTTTGATCAGTAGAAGAAGAATAGGACTGATGCAATTATACTTTTATACTGTAATTGTTTTGGTACGTATTTCAATCGTATTTTAAACAGCCAAAGAAAAGCCGCGAAGATGGTGACAGTATTTATAAACCTTTGCAATCCAGTATTTCAATTTTCACGAATATGATTTACGGTTATTTTTAATTAGTAATTTACGATTATTTTTTATTATGTTGGACTATGATTGTATTTTACAGAACGACTTTTGATTTGAACGATGCCGATGTTTAGGTATTTCAAAGTACGTAATTTGGCAGTCTTTTCTCGTGACACGTACCTTATCTGTCAAATGTTCATTTTGCGCGAGCTTGTCAGATAACGGAAACGACATGTCATAAGGACGAATTCATGATAAGTTTTGTTTTATACCAAACACAATATATTATGGCCGGCTTTCACTTTTTTTTCAATAAACTTAGTGCCATGGACGTTTTCATTGAATTTTCAGCTTCATTTTAACAACATTTCGTTAACATGTGGAGCTAGCGAGTGGTAACATTACTGTTCGTGGTAATTCTTACCACTCAGCTCGCATGTCATTGGATAGTTTGCAGTAATGTTACTGTGGTCAAAAGCGTCTCAAAGTAAACGATTTTGATTGGCTAAGACCTGGTAATTCTTAGAGTAAGACTAGTAAGCTTTTGTCTCCATAGTGTTTTTGTCCTCTCCATAGTCTCTTTGGCCCGTGTTTTTTGTAGGATGAAGACAGTGTTTTGATTGTAACTTGATTCGATTGTTGTTCAATTCTGAAACTGGTGCGTTTAAGATAAATGTCTTTTTGAAAACGACGCATAATCATAAAGTCTTTTTTGTAGGAAGAAGAACAGTGTTTTGATTGTAGCTTGATTGATCGTTGTTCAATTCTGAAACTGGTGCGTTTAAGATAATTGCCTTTTTGAAAACGACGCATGAAGTCATTTTTTTAAGAAGAAGAACATTGTTTTGATCGTAGCTTAATTGATTCGATTGTGTTCAAACTGGTGCATTTAAGGTAATTCCTCTGTTTTGCACCGCGCACGCCTACTGCGCATGGTTCAAAAAGCATAAATTGCGACTTTACGAGCATTTTCTTTCAAGATATAATCAAAAAGGATACAAAACTCGATTTTGGAAATTTTTCTAATCTTTGGTGCGATAGAAAGCAAGTTTTGCGAAACTCGCCCATTCCCTTCTCAAAAAAGTGCCGTTTTTAGTTCTATTATGATGATGTTTCACAAAATATCGCAAACGAGCACCGTGACCCCCATTTCTTATTTCAAAACTTGCATTCACGCAATGATTTACACAACATATTTGAAAATTAAGAAAATCTATCGATAGGAACATGGAAAATTTGACGCTTTGTTGTGTACATTTGAGCCCTAGAATGCCAAAAATCGAACATTTCGGGAGTATGTTGCTCTCTAAATGATGCAAAAAATGTTCCAATGAAATGCGTTATCGAAGTTAAAATAAGCTTTAATTCTTGCGAGATATTTTACTATTTTACCTGTTTCTACTAAAATACTGCTAACTCTGAGTTTTGGGGTCTTTTTCTGAGACCAGATAGACATATCAACGAATTAGCTGGAAAACATCGAACGTTCGCGCGAAATCGCTAAAATACCCTTGTCTATCAAGCCAAATATTTCCTAAACAAGTACCGTGACTCCCTCTTTTTTTGTTAGTTACGAGATAAGTAACTCAAAACCTACAAAATATCAAATTTTAAGCGATTTCTATCGGTAGGATCTATTACAGAGGAATCACCTTAAGATAAATAGGTTATTTGGAAACGACGCAACAATTATGATGTGATTTTTTGTAGGAAAATTTTTTTGTAGGAACAGTGTCAGTTTGATTGTAATTTGACTCGATTGTTGTTCAAACGGGAGTGTACTGGATTAATGACTTATTTGAAAACGACACAACAGTTATGGATTGTTTCAGTTGTTGAGGCAACAATTATGATCTGATTTTTTATAGGAAGTTGAGCGGTGTCAAATATATCAAATGTTTATTAAGATAAACTTAGAGGGATCGTCACAATACGACAGTGTTTTAAGGATTTTTATGGCCCATCGGAAACATTCGAAGAGTCTATGAATATTCAACATGGAATTTGACGGATCGTCACGGCCCGACAGTGTTTTCAGGAGTTCTTGGCTACAAGGAAATATTCAAAGTGTGGATGAATAATTAACATTGGCTCACCAGAAGTATTCTAAGTGTCTATTAATGATCAACTTCGAATTTGACGGATCGTCACGATCCGACAGTATTCAGTTTTAGGGGTCACTGAAATAACTGCCCTGCTACTCAACCAGGGCAGGGAAGGTTGAAGAATGTTTGTAAAGCAACAGAAAATTTGTTATGGAGGGGAGAGAGGAAAGCACTTTAACAATTAAACTACTCATTGGGGGAGGGTGTTTTTCCAATTTGTGATTCAACGACAAGACTTCCGGTTTGTCAGATCGTCAAAGAGCTTTGTTGATCTGTGTCAGGTTGTGTGTATTGGACATGTATGCTCTCCGATGCCATCAGGGCAGAGTACCACAATAATCTGGCCTTCTACAAGCAAACAAAATTCATGCACAGAGGTTGTTGAAACGCCAGACGAGGTTAAAGATGATAAAGACTGCGCCCTTCAAATTGGCAGAAAATGGAATGATGCAGAAACCCGACTTATAATATCCATCTGATAAGAAAAATACGCTTCTATTGGCAAAAAAAGAAATGCTGCCGTATGGAATGAGATAGCTCAGCAACACAACAAAGAATGTAGCAAAAATGGCATCAGCAAATGTTTTTGCACTGGAAATCAATGCAAGACTAAAAGAACTTGACGGATGAATACAAGAAAGTGCATGACAGCAACAAAAGATCTGGAAACAGTCGACAGACATTTGACTATTATGAGGAAATCGACGAGATCCTGGGAACCAGAGATTCAACAGAGCCAAAGTTTGTGGCCGAGGTTGGCTCTGAAGTACCCCGCGATTCAAGCTCGTCATCAACCGAAGTAGGTACACACGGCGAAATAAATGATGACAGTAACAAAGATGAAGAACCAGATATCGATGCAGATATTGAAGAAACCGCTTCTACATCAACCGGAAAGAGAAACAGAAGTGAACGAAAGGTTGAAAAAAAAGCGATCTAGACAAAGACGAGGAAAAAAGGAACAGTGGCAGCGACGACCTTGACGTCCTCACTGCCTATCTTGATGACAGTGAAAAAAGGGAATGTGAGTTTTTTCTTCGTCTCGCTGCATGGACAGGGAAAGAGAGGAACGACAGCAAGAAAATAATATGAAAATGATGGCAGAAATCGCCAAAATCCTCAAAGGTTAAAGTACAGACGGAAGCTATTTTGCAGAACCATCTTTTAGCTTTTAACATTGAGCCAGGAGGGAGGGGGCGTCTCTATTGTATGCAAATCAATTCTTGTGTCAGATGATAACTGCCAGTGTGACGTCACTTGGATACTTACTAAGCGCTTCGCGTCGCTTCCTCAGTTAGCGTGGGGACGCCATTGTGAGAGTAACAAAAGAGGAGTTATAAAGGACTTAAGAGGTGCATTGTGAAGTTATTGACCATGAGTGATCGATCTTTGTTTATTTCTTTGTTAGTTAAGTGCAACTAATCTTTTATCATTTGCTGTTTATTATATTTTTTCTCGGTAAGCCGACTCGGGACATTTTCGAGCGTCTGAAATTTTCGATCGGGACAGGCAACCTACACTACAAAACCTCGCGATTTCTTAGTGAGAACATCAGTAAAACTTTTGAGAATAGGCCTGCATATCACACGGCTTCTATAGTATATCGAAACAGTTCACTAGTTTTGTTAATTTTGAGTACGTAGCTGAGATTTTGATTCATATTTTGCTTATTCTTATTCGTGAGTAGTTTTTGTTGGTAAAACCCGCAAGGAGTTGCACTTAACTACACATTTAACTTCTCTAATGTTTGATGTTGTGTAAAATTTGTGTTGAAATAATTGTTAATTGAAATTGTTGCATGTTTTAAATTGTAATACTATTGTTGCATGTTGAAATAATTATTGTTTAAAAAAACTTTGTTTTTTGTTGAAAATTGAAATAATTTTATGTTAAAGCTGAATTTAAAAATAATATTGCCTTTGTACTAAGATAAAGCTAAAAATATTGTGCATCTTGTGCATGTCATTGTGAACATACTAAATCTCTGTTGCTATAAACTAATTCTCAGTTGTGTGTTTTTGTGCTCCTCTTTGTGCTGAGTATATACAACTACTTTAGAGTTGTAATCAGTGTTTGAGTTAACCTTCAGTTCAATAGGTCTGTACTGATTGTATAAACATCAGGTTACTTACCACTATGAACAATAAAAAACATCTGCCTATCACTTTGTGGTTTGTGATATTTTTCCTACTTTATGATTCACATTTTGACTTTCTTTGTTCATTTTTCTATCCATGCTACCACAGTACAGTTCAACTTGTTATTTCTTTAGTCAAGTTTCATGTTCTATTTTCAATGATGCGCCCATTCTTTATGAATGTTTCTCTGTTCTCTAGTAAGATCAAGCTGAATCATCAGCTTTTCGAGGTGTCAAACAACATGAGAACAAAAGCTATCATTCTCAGGGTATATGGTTCAAATATACTGAGAACCATACTATGCATCAGTGCCCTTTTTCTCTTAACTATATCAAGGTTCAAGAAAAGCATGTTGCACCAGAAATGTCAGTTTTCTTGCAGATAACTTCAACATAGCTTTTAGCATTTTTTGCCTAATTTTTTTTTATTTTTGTACAGGGATTTAGTTTTCCAAAACTCCCTAGAACTTTATAAAAGCCTTTTTCAAGCAATTAACAACATACTTGACATAGTATTATTTCCAGCAAATTTTATGTTGTTCCTAGTCCTGACTGCTTTAGAGCCATTTTATGATGCCATTTTAAATTCTGGATCCCATAATCCCTTTGTTTTGAAGGTACACGTATTTAAAAAAGGGTCAAAGCTGCTACACTGTTGGTTATCATGTATTTCTCTCTGTCTGTTCTACAACATATGCCTACTAGTATATAAAGCACCTCTTTCAGGACCTGTATCAACTTCATTTTTTTCTTATTCAAATATTTTTTTACTTGATGATATTAATCATCTTTACAGTAGTTTTTGTTTCTCCTCTTTCAGTATATATGTCAATTTTTATCACATTATCACTGATGTTTGGGGACACATTTTTCAATAACAATCCATGTGTTCCCACTGAAACAAATATAGTATGGAGCACATTTTATCTTTCGTATGGGTTAATTATGGCATACCCTGTTCTCAAAAATGTTGAACTTCATCATCCAGGTTTCTTTATTGCAAAGTTTTTTCCATCAGAAGGATTTACAACACAAATCACTGTTCTTGACACAAAATGTAAAGTACGTACATTTACATTTGCCCCATATGCAACTGTTTCTGATTTGTGTTTACAAATCAATAAAATATGTAAATATCCTGAAAATTCTTACTGGTTATCATGTTGTGGTAAACCCTTACGTCAACATGTCAACTTGAATACTATTTCTGGAGTTGTAAGCATAAATGGGAGAATACTTGGGGGGATGCATTGCTGCATTAAGAGCTGTGGCAATCAAGCAGGGTCAAGAAGGCTTGACAGCATGCTTGGGGTGTATGAGTTGACATGTGACACATCTTTACTGTCTAACAAGGAGTTTTTAAGAGAGCTTAGGGTCTGTGATAAGCATTATGGAAGTCTATCTAGTCGTGGGCATAAACCAGCTAAAGGAAAAGGTGCCTCAAAATCTCGTAGTGATGCACAGCTGGGAATAATCAAGTGTACTCCATCAATCATCAAATGCTCACAGTGTAGTAATGAAGTTATCTTGTCCAGCAATTCAACCTGCAAGAGACATAAAATTGTTGTTTTTGAAAAAATGTTTTCTGTGGCATGTAACTTCCTGGATGAACTGAATGATTCAGGAAAAACAGTGCTTAACTCCGACCTTCACTCTTCTTTGGAAACATCTGAAATGAATGGGTACATCTGCACAGCCTGCAAGCCCTTCTTTTTAAAAGCATTAAAGACTGAGAATGAATACCTTAATTTAAAAAGTACTTTTCATGCCAGAAACAGCATTGAGACTCCTTCACAACATTCAGTGAAATCAGATGTTCAAATCAAAGAAGAATTAAGTGAGAGCGTTTTACATGTAAGCACAAGTGTTATTTTTCAAGCAACACTGAATGAATTCTCTGAAAAGCATAAAAGTGTACTAAACAGGTGTGAAAGTAATTCACATGTGTCTATGAACTCAGTGCTTCAAAACATCCTACAAGACATTTTCCCATGGACACTTTCGTACAAATATTTAGAACAATCTGAAACTACATCTGACAGATTAAAAGTGTCCTTTACACTTCCTCTTTTATCAGAGGGTTTGGAAATTCAACAATGGAAAGAGCTGACAATGTTATTGCCAAATAAAATTAGCCCATTTGTCAATGCACTGTGCCCTTTCAATGTAAAAATTCTGGGACAAATAGTTGAGCAGGGGAATTTCCCACTCCAATTTTTCAATCCTGATATACTCCCTTCATTTCTGCTAGCTATTCTTAATATAATAAATGAATTACCTGTTCGCCCAGGAATTTCAGATCTAGATTTGGTTGAAGCTGCTGAAAAACAAAACAGCAAATCAGATAATTATTTTATAGACAAAAGGGGTATAATCAACAATGGCAAAGTATTTCACAAATGCATAAGAAGTAATAATTGTTCTATGTTACTACCCCCTGAGTCAACAACCCGATGCCTGAAATGTCAAGAGCTACAAAGATCATGCATTCAATTCAAAACAAAGTCTGTAGATAATGTGGAAACAAGAATAGCATCATCATCTCACACAAAACTTTCTACTTTGTCATACAATGAGCTTCTTGAGAGAGCCAGAAACCTTCAAAAATCCCTTTTGCAAAGTCGAAAACAGGAAAAATATTTTTTAAACTTGTATCAGAAGGAAAAACAGAAAAATGTTCCTGCTCCCCCTAATTTTAATCCAACTTATTGTGACCTTGCCAAACTAGTTGACATATCTGTTAAAGAGAAGTGGCTTGAAGAAAATTCTGTATTGTATGCTCTCATAATGGATACAATGAAGTCATTAAAACTTCAAGAAGAACAGTTTGAGAAGAGTGGTAAATTAACTAAAAAGAAAGCTAAGCCACACCCAAAGGGAATGCGCTTCAACCCTCTTGTCATTAAATGGAGCTGTAAAATTGCAAACACATGTAGAAAGAGTGGTCATGAAGCAGTTGGAAGTATTTTACCCATTCCTTCTTGGGAGACAACTAAACAATATAGACAAGCAACTAGTACAACAGAACCAATATCCTCTGAAAACTTACAACTCATGCTCCAAGAGATTAAAAGAAGAGGCTGCAAGGGTATAGGTTGCATTCACTGGGATGAGGTGACAATTAAAGAAGGCATTGTTTTATGCAAGCGAACTGGTGAGCTTGTTGGGTTTGATGATGACATTGCTAATGAACTTAATATCAACTTAGAAGCCTTGAGTGATGACAATGAGTGTGACGACAATGTATGTGATAGTGATCAAGACAGTACTGATGACAGCTCTGTTTCTAGTGAAGTGGATTCCTCTGCTGAATCAGAAGAAAGTGTAGGAGAGAACACAAATGTTCAATCTAAGAAAGCCAAATTAATATGTCAATTCTTTTTCTCCTCTGATCTCTTGAAGGCGACTTCACCTGGCCTGTGGCAACATTTCCACTATATAAAATAAATCACAAAGTCCTTTCATCAATGGTCTGGAAAGTCTGGGAAGCACTGGGAAATCTGAACATTGATGATAACAATAGAATACAAGTTCTCTATGGTGTGTCAGATGGTTCAACATATTCACACGCATTTTTTAGTAGAGCTGGGGCTCAAAACTGGGTTACATTTAACCCTTTTAATGATAATAAACCAATATGGTGGCTATCTGATTACCCACATATGATTAAAAAATTAAGGAATTATATTGTTAACCCTGAAGGCAAATTACAGTTTAAAGAGCACAAAATACATTTATCGCACCTTGTTGGAGTGGTTGAGAGAAATATGACCAAATTAACTTGGAAACATATAAAACTGATTCCAAGAACAAAGATGAGTGTTAAAAGAGCTGTCACAGTATACTCTCTTGATGTGGCACTAGACATTCTCAAAGGTTTCTCCCCAGTAAATGAGACTGCTGTGACTCGGCAATACCTCATTAACTGTTACAAACTTTTTAAATTATTTAACAACAACACTGGGGTAGACCCAAATAGCTATCGACAATTACTAAGAATTATGAACTGGTTTGACAAGTGGTATTTAGAAATAAAAAATGAACTCAAGGAAAGAGGAAAGAAAGAAGTGGGTAACTTAAAAGACTTCTGGAAAAAATTTATTCCACGAATAACATACAAGGACCTGAAACAGTCAATCAGAGCATTTCTTGGGGTTGTGCAATGGGTACAAATGCACTATCCTTATGTACACATTATCCCCAAAACTATGTGTCAAGATGACGTTGAAAACTATTTCTCTTTACAAAGAGCTAGAGTTCCAGGAGGGAAGCCAACTGTCCTTCAGTTCTTTGAGTCCTCAGCTTCACTCAGTAAACAAATGCTCCTTAATGCAGAAATGAAAGACCTCAAAGGAACTTGTGGCTCTTATGGCATTGCAAGTCTCCCCAATGCTGTATCTATTCCTCTGTCAAAACAAAACTTTAAAACTCATCAAATATTTTCAGAAAAAGAGGGGTGGGAATCATGTCATAATACTTTGTTGTCAAAATCAGAGATTGCAGAGCGATGGGCATATAACGATACATTTTATGATAATGCTGATAAACAACAACTATCTAGACATGTAAAACAAACAATTGAATATGTTGATCTTTTTTCTCCAACAACTATACTGCAAACTTCACAACCTATTTTAACTGCTCTTCGTGCTACTGCTAACCACCTTCATCTCCTCACTTTTGCCTGTCATCTTGACTACCATTTGCAAACAAAATTTTTCCATGAAACATGGACATCACAAGCACTTCAACTTGCAATTAACTCTTTAAAAGTAGATATAGCACTGTGTTTCTACTGGAAAAGTCTATTGAATAATATCAACTTGCAAGATAACCTAGTTTCCACATCTTGTGATGTTATGTCTGCATTTGTTAGAAAATTTGCAAAAAGAAGATGTGTACTTTATTTGGCCAAAGATGGTCTAAATCCAGTGCATGAGGAGGATGAGTCTGCTGTAAGGCAAATGCTGAAGAAATACGAAGGCCGAAACAATGTAAAAACCAAAGAACATAAAATTTGTGATAAGAGTGATGATGTTTGTTTCAGATGCAACAAAAAAGGCCATTGGGCGGCAACATGTCCAGAAGGACATGAACCAGAATGGCTAGCAAAACAAAAATGCTTTCAATGTGGCCAACTTGGGCATTTAAAAACCAATTGTCCAAACAGACAAGCAGCACAAACAAAAACAAAGCAAGCCCTGAACAAACCGCCTCTGAATAATAAAAGGACTTGGTATCATCCAGGAACAACACTGCCAAAGCTCATTTCTACACTTGCTACTGCTGATTTAAATACTTTTAAAATGTACAAACCTTTGAGTGCATCTTTAGATACAAATGACCCAACCTTTTTCAACAGCGGGAGATCAAATGGTTTAATGCCAGAAAGTGCAAGATCAATGGCAGTAAAGCAGCAACTGCACTAGGGTGGTATGGAAAAGCTGACATGATTAATTATTGGGAGCAACTGGTCAGAGAGATGAAAGGGAATGAAACAGCACAATCCTATGGTAGCACCACCAATCTTGCTATGTTATGGGGGTCCATGAATGAAGAATCTGCTTTAGTCACGCATCTAAAAAATATTTATTCTCACAAGAAAACAACTGATAATATTATCATAAGAGAAACTGGAGTCTGGTTTTTAACTGACAATGATAGTAAGGACTGGCTTGCATCTTCACCAGATGGACTGGTGGAAGAAAATGGACAACGCTCAATGGTAATTGAAATAAAATGTCCTTTTATGGGAGGAAAACCAGTCCCTTACAAAAATGTCTGTGTGAACCACATTCCTCAAATAATGCTGAAAATGGTCTGTACATCCACAACTAAATGTCACTATATAGTGTGGACACCAGTTGGGACAAAAATCTATTTAGTGGAAAGAGATGACAAATACATTGATTTACTGCTTAATTATCTCCATAAATTTTGGGAAATGGCAAGCTCTCAGGAAGAGCCAGAGTGGCATGCTGATGTTTTCGATTTAAAATCTAAAAGTAAAGACATTTCCCTTAAAAGCATCTGCATACACTCCACTTCAAAGTCATTGATAACACCAAGTTTGCTATCCCAACCAAGTTTGCATAAATTCAATGACATGTCTTCAGCACCAACTAACAGACAGATTTGTAAATGTCAGGCATGCAAAGAAGAAGAATGGAAATGCAAACTAAATCCATGCGAAGTTAGGAAAAAGTGACTGGAGAAACAAAGCAAACCACAAGGCACCTCCTACCAGTCCTACACATATGGATCATGTGGTATTCACAACAGCTGCCACCAAGACACTTTTTTAGAATTGACATACCATTCTTTTAAGCGTAACTTCAGTTTTTCTAAAGATATTAATATAGGTGAAGGATTAATTCATTTGATAAATTCTTTCTTGCTAAGAGAACAAGGCAAATTCCATGAAAGTAAAATGGTTCTTTGGCAGTGGTTAAGGGATAAAACCACCAATGGGCACACTTTTTATGCATTTGGTAAAGAAGCTTCCCTTGATTCCATCGTTTTTCGTTTGATTGAAAAGGCTTCCAAAGAAATTAAACAAAAGCTGACTATAGAAGCTACTCACTCTACCATCTGCCCATTGGACAAAACACACAACTCTCACAGAAAATTTACACACTCCATCTTCGAAGTGAACTCTGATGACGTCATGGATTCGCATTTACAAGGCACTTCCAATGAATTTGATATTTTTCAGACTATTGAGCATAAGTTGTCTTTAAATAATTTTTCATCAGATGCAAAATGTTCTTGTATTCTAAACAAGGACAACCTATCAACAAATGGGGATACTGGTATACAAATTTATTCTAATCCCGTGACTTGTGGAGCTCTCACTAAAAATCTATGGTGGTTACAAATAGCCCAGACATATTTTTTGTTGGATATTCTACTGGTGTAAAAAGCTGTGTTCCCTCATTTCAAGCCAAACCTTCCCTCACAATAATGATCAATAACTCAACGTACAGGCTTTCTGGCATCGTCTATCTAAAATCTCACCATTATTTCTGTGAAATCTTTTCTACTCAGAAATCATACAAAAACGGCTGGTTTGTCTACAATGGCATATGGAACAATGGCAAAACAACATTTGTTGGTCAAAAGCCACTGTGTTTAGAGAAAGGAAGCTTGCATCTTTTAGTGTTTGAAAAATTAAAAATATCTCTTGGAATTCCTAAAGCACTAAAGACAACATACAGGGCACTTCATGGCAATAATCCTGAAATTATCAAATCCATAATTTCAAATCATAAAAAAATCCTTTCTCTACCTGATAATAAAGTTAAGATTCAAAACATTAAATCCATCCTCCAGTATCACAATATTGCAACTCAGTCTACCATGAAAATAAATGAATTGAAAGATCTTCTACTTGAGCATTGCAATACAACTAAAAGCATTCCTGTGTCTTTTGTATCTGATGAAAGCATAAGCTTTTGCAAAGTTGAACCAAGGAAGACAGGTTCTGAAAACCCTAGCTCTTGTCTTGAAACCCTAAAGTAATAAGGCAGGCAGAGGATTCCAAGACCGTGATGTTTTTATTCGCGCGCCAGTGCGTCGATCTTACGTCACAATTACATACTAATTAACACAGGTATCCTGTGAGGGATTCTCGACACTCTCCCGGGCTGCAAATAATCACAAATAACTCACACACAAACACACGCATTATGGTACAGTAGGTTCAGTAAAGAATGTTCACTAGTCTTGGTTCACAGCTTGTTGTCTTATTTTTAGGCGTGCCTGTTGTGCCGCCTTCCTCTCAGGTCTCTTCTCTTTGGCTGGTGGTATCATCTTGACTTGTCTCAACTCTTCATCACTGACGACATCTTCAGACACCTCCAAAGGGTACAGCCTCTCGATGGGTCTGTTCAAGGTGTTACCACTACTAATGCGTATGGAGGCCGCTCTAGCCAAGCCGTCCCTACCAGTAAAGATCTCGCTTACCACAGCTAACTTCCACTGACCTCGCGGCAGGCTGTCATGCACTAACACGATGTCTCCAACAGCTATCTTCGCAAGATTGAGCTTGCTCTTTATTTTATTCGAGTTTTCTCGTAGACAGGTTAAATATTCCCTTTGCCAGACGATCCAGAATTTTGTCATTAACTTTTCTTGGTATTTGGCTCATCTGGTGAGTACCTCTTTTGAGCTTGGTGAGGGTGTGAAGTCAGGATCCTTTTTTTTTCGATGTTTGAAGCACTGGCAGTGAGGTCAGTCTGTAGCCACAGAGGAAGTGAGACGGTGTTAAAGGTGGCCCATCGCTGATGTCTGAATATGTATACGTTAGTGGGCGGCTGTTAGTGGACCGCTTCCACTTCTGCAAGTATCGTTAGCATCTCAAGTGTCTTTAGTGATGCTTTGCCGAGGGTTTTCTTTAGGCATCGCTTTACCATTCCTATCAATCTCTCATAAAACCCTCCCCACCAGGGGGCTCTCTCGACAATAAACGGCCACGTGATGTTGTGTTTGGTGAGGAAGGTAGATGTACAGTCGCACTCGATCAATTGCCGCATTATGCTTGGAATAACTGTAGAGCTGGTCTTAAAGTTTCTTGCATTGTCCGATATTAAGTGCTCTGGTATTCCTCTCCTACTTATAAATCTTCTGAAAGCTCGCACAAACGCTTCAGCAGTCATGTTTTCAGCAAGCTCAAGATGTACTGCTCTGGTAGTAGCACAGGTGAAAAGACATATGTACATTTTTGATTGCTCATCCTTGTCTCCGCGAACGAACAGTGGTCCTGCGTAGTCTACACCAGTGACTTGAAAGGGCCGTTCTCCTTTGACACGATCTTTCCGTAGTGGTGGTTGGGGCACTGATGAGAATGGTTTACCCTCAACCCGCTTACATTTAACACACTTACCAAGAAGATGTTTGATCAGTTGCCGCCCTTGAGGAATCCAGTAATTTTGCCTTACCTCCGTGAGCGTGTCTCTTACACCATTGTGTAGTACTGAGGAATGTGCGTCAAGTATGATAAGTTCTGTAAGACGACTGTCCTTCGGTAGTAGGATTGGATTTGTAGCCTCCAAGGGCAGCTGTGAATTTTCCAGGCGTCCTCTGCATCGAACTAGTTGATTATCATCCAGATACAGTCCCAGTTGTTGAATTATTGAGGGATTCTTCTTCGGTGTTTTCTGTTCTGCTGATAGAAGCTCTATCTCTTCATTGTAGTGGCAATGTTGTACGTCTTTCAGTAGATGATCTTTGGCCCGCGTAAGATCGCTGTTAGAAAGGGGCCAGTATCTCTTCTTTTTCTTGCAGACTTCCGTGAAGTGTGTTATTAGGGTCGTAACTTTTGCTGCTTTATAGAATGAACTGTATCTATTCAAGTCCACTATCTTCAGTATGCTAGGGAGCTCTGACGTGGTAGCGATAGTGACGTTGGTTTTGTCCTCGTCGGTTTCTATGGACACGTCTCTAACTGTTCTTTCCCATATTGGCCATTCTTGTTCATCTCTCATTGATGACATCATAATTAGCCTAGCTCTCCACACAGGGAACCCAATATATTTACAACACCCTCCCGGGCAGACAAAAAATACAAACATTACGTTTTTCAGAAATTTCTTCAATAGTCCTAATAGTCGTTTGTAGGACCCTGCCCACCAAATGGGGTTCTTTGTCCCTAGTATTAGGAGTGATATTTGATTGTTGGTAGTAACAGTTCTTCTAGTCTTCAACCTTTGTACACTCCTTTGTCTGTCATCTGATCTTGGCAGTGTCTTCCTTTTCCTTTCTTTGTGGTCATTTGTTTCCTTACGATGGTGAGCTTTTTCACGTTTGATTCTGATGCTACCATGTTCTTTGGGTAGAGATGCATTTTTGATTAGCCGTTGCTGTGAGATTCTGCTGTGCCTTTGGACCTTTTGGATCTTCAGATACACTCCTAGCTTATCTGGTTGAATGGATTCTAGGTCATCGGTTGGGTGTCTGCCTTGCTTTTCTTGCTTCTTCAGACTGTGCAGTGGTACAAGTGCTCCCGTGTTTGCTGCAACAGTGGTTTCGATTGCATTGTTTTCCCCTAATTCTGTGCATCGTGATGACTCTAGGTTTGTCGCTAGGAGTGTTGAGAATGGACTTCGGTGCGTTTTGCTGTTTACTTCATTTAGCTGGCTGCGGTCCTCATTCCTTGAATTGATCAGCTTCTGGATTTTGGAAATGCGAATTAAGAGTTGGTCTTGGTCGTCAAGAGCCACTTCGACTTCTCTATCGATTGATTCTTGATCATCAAAGGTCATGGCTAACTTCATGTCTAGTGTTGATGTTTTGTCTAGTTTTGTTTTAGCTTGATTGAGTAGTTTCTCTACCTCTGACAGACTGGTAGTTTCAAAATCTATAAATCGTTCTGCTTGACTGACAAAGTGCTTGCACTGCTTTCTGGATGTTGTTCTGCTGTGTCGTAGTGCCTGCCTGTTCTGTCCCCGGGACATGGTTTTGGTCCCGGGTTTCGGCACCAGTGTCTTGAAAACCCGTTGGTGGGGCAGGACAGGCAGCAGACTTGTTTGGGGTTTCCAAGACTGACGTTTAATGGGCACTCACTGATGTTAATTACACTCTAATTGATGCTAATTGCCTTCTCTCATTGATGACATCATAATTAGCCTAGCTCTCCACACAGGGAACCCAATATATTTACAACAGGTTCTGAAAACCCTAGCTCTAATGAACACTCAAATGTGGTTGAAAAGTGTATACCAGTTACTTTTGGAAATAATTCAATAAGGTGCAATGTACAAAATATCCAGAAGGAAAAACCATCTGATGATCATCAAACCACAATGAGTTTGAAGAGAAGTGAGCTAACACCCCAAAAAGGTGGATACACACCCGAAAGACATACCACCAAAAAGAAAAGGCTACAGACATCTCAAGCAGACAAACAAGGCAGTGATTCTGATGATTCTCTAAGTGAAGAAATCAATGCACTTTCTATAAACAAACCAAAGACTTTTAAACAACTCATAAATTCAATGCAGGTCAAGCAAGATGATTCTGATTCTGATGATTTTAGTGATTTAACACCTTTCAACTGGGAGTGTACAGACTTTGAAGATTTAAATGAGCCGTCAGAAGAGGAAAAAGCAACAATGAAAAGAAAATATTTCATTTGTGATAATTTCAATAAAAGCTTTGATTACCAAATGGTCCAAACAAGTGAACTCTGGTATCTAAGAGAATTTGATCGATCTGAAAATCCTAAATATAAAAATGACTACAATCATCTAGAGCAAGTGCGTCGATACATTTTGGGTAATGGGTTTGATGAACTTCTTATAATATCTTTGAATATCTATGATGGAAGAGCTTATGTCAGTGAGGGAAATCATCGCCTTGGGTGGCCATGAAGGAAGGAATTTCTTATGTACCTTGCCGTGTTATTTCTGAGTGGTTAGAGCCCCATGGGCAAAGTAAAAAATTAAACATTGACACTGGTGCTCTCAGGGAAAAACATGTGATTTTACCTAAAGACCTGGGACTACAAATTCTTGAATAACACTCAAAACTGTCTGCAATGAACATGGGGTTCACAAGCCTACAATATTATGTAGGTCAAGGAGGTTTTCAAAACTACAAATTCTTGAATAACACTCAAAACTGTCTGCAATGAACATGGGGTTCATAAGCCTACAATATTATGTAGATCAAGGAGGTTTTCAAAACTTTTAGGGACTTTTTTCAATGAATTTTGTCACTGTACAAAATAACATGCAAAACAACTAAGCCATTATTTGCCACCACTGCTTTAATTCAAATGTCTATACCATTATTTGCAAGTTTGAACACAAGCTCACATATCTAGATGTGTTCAAATGATATTAACCAGTCAGCAATTTGGCCTATAAGTATATATAAGTATTTAAACCCAGTTATCATTTGGCAGTTATAAACATAAACAACAGAGGGCCCATTAATAATGGTAATTGAACTGAGTGGAGTGCAATTTGGTCTGAAATCATACGAGTGATTATAAAATTGCACGACCGCGTAGCGGGAGTGCAATTTGTTAATCACAAGTATGATTTCAGACCAAAATTGCACGACATGAAGTTCAATTACCACTTAATTATATCCATTTTGAAATCTACAGTAATAATACTTGCAATACATAGTGATAACTTGATAATGAAATGACAGGTATATTTATTAGATGGTTTTCAAGTGTTGTACATCGTTATAAAAGAATTCGTTGCTATAACCGGAAGTGAAACTACACAAATATTTATAACCTTGCTCACGTGACCATCACATAATCTACGTCACGTCAAAATTACTGTCTTTACTGAATGCATGCTGCTCATGACAGCTAGTCCATAGTTATAATATCAGTCTAAAAATGATTTTGCAGTTGAGTGGGCCTTCAGAGTCGATGATAAATGCTCGTCTCGTCTTCTTCATTGGTTCTTTCTGCTGTTTGTTGGCAAAGAAGTTTATTGTGCAACAGGTTGGCCGGTGGCTCACTTTGGCGCCATTCCTTGATCACCGAAACACAAAATTTTGTTGTCAGAATTGGACAGGATACTAAACCAGCATTGAAGCTTGGATGATACCTACTTGGATAATATTTCTCTTTGCTGGAATATATGGCATTCATCTTAGTCATGAACTAGCATAAAACGTGCTTTGAGAAATGTAATTTTGACAAGAAACGTCTTTTTGCATGTATCTTCGATGTCAGCTCTTTGGCCGTCCTCAAGCATGCTGAAATATGGTCTTAATTAATTTTACTACACGATATTTTCCTCATTCTGTTTAGAGAACGAATTATCTGAAGTGATTTACAAGAAAATGGATAAAAATGAAATTTTACAGTCTTTTGTCGAGATTTGTGGGCGCCATGTGTTAGTCAACGATGTTGTTGATGTCCATTTCAAGACGACAGGATTCTTGTCTTGTTGTAAATAGCAAGGAACTGTTTAGTTCAACAGCTTGTATTTTTGTTGGTAGCTACAAATTTACGTTGTGAGATATCCTGGCTTGTGTCACTGGAAAGCAAACCATTATTTTGTTCTTGAAAAACAGGAACTTCAATGGACTCGGTACTTGGATTGTTGATATGTTTGTACATAGCTTGACATTTCCAATGTCGAATGATTAGAAGGACAATGATTCTTAACAGTTATTCGTATAGCTCTGAGGAGAATTTTGTCATCAACTGGAAACTGTAAGTTTTCAATTTTGTCCATTTTCTTGTAAAAGTTTTGCCTTTCACCTGTCTTTCCCCAGAAAATCCCCTCAAATTTTTAATCATACTTTTAATTGGCTTTATTTTTTTCTGTGTTCTGATTGGTCAGAATGTATGTTTCCTGCTATCTCATTGGTTGTTCAAATTGGTGCGATTAATGGCTCAAATTGATGCGATTTAGAGCAAAAAAGATGCGATTCGTGAATAAATCGCACACTTTTTAACCAATCAGATTGCAGGATTTGTTAGTGATTTCAAAATGGATATAATTAAGCTTAATATTCCACTCTGCACAAATACATAAAAGCTTTAAGTCTTCAAAAATAAGCTATAACTACTCCGATGCATCCTTTCAAATAATCAGGAAAAACATTATTACAAATAAACCTTAAAATACTAACCTTGACTAGCTCCTTTGCCGTAAATGACCTCCAACCAAAGATAGTTAGATTCGCTAGTAACCAATACGAGTTCGTGACTTCAGCCTTCAAAATGATTGATGAGCAGAACTACTCGACGAAACCATGTGAAATTTTCCATACATGCAGTTTATTCTATAATTGTAAAAACCTCCTATTGTGGATAAAAAATACTACCGTGTTGGGCTTCTTTACGACTGAACTTGTAACCAACTGTATACCAAAACCATTTTACCGCCATTTCGGTTCAAGACTAAATCCACTGTAAAATGCCATGTTGTCAACACAATTAATAAAAATTTTCAACTAAATTGGGAAAGTACATATTAAGAAAATATCCAAGTGCAATTTCTAATGATTATAAGGAAGACAATCGGAGAAATTCGAAGTTTTCCAAGGAACAACTTGACTCCATAGATGGCACCATTTTGGAAAATCAATCATGCGAAGCGTGACGTCACACTGGCAGTTATCATCTAACCTCTTGACCTGGAGACACCCCCTCCCTCCTGCATTGAGCGATTTTCAAAACGCTGTGAAACCGCATGATATATAATAGACTCTAAAACCGTTATAATTTTGTTAAAACCGTTATCATTTTGTTTTGAGCTTTATCCACAACTAGTACATACGGTGTCTGAAAACCACTCACTTGCTATCATGTTATAGAATTATATTTGTTATCAACGTTCCAGTTCTTTCAGTATCATTTACTTTTAATGATTTGCTTAGATAAATTTATTCAATATTATGATTTACAATGTTTGTATTTGCAAAATGGATGATACTGAGTTTAGTAATTTTAATAATCGCCTTGCATTTTCTTATAATTTAGGGGTTTAGATAGAATAAACAATATAGTATTAGTACCGCTTTTATCTATTTTAGACTGAAGATTTTTCATTTACTAATTTTGATTTTTTTAATTTTTAGTTTATATTTTGTAAGTATAGCTATGTTGATTAACTATACAATAAAGACATTATTATTAGTAGTAGTAGTAGTAGTATATCATTTAGTATATCATGATTACAAAAATTATATGTACAAACTACATGAATTCATTTTAAAGGATTATTTGTGATGATCAATGTACATCCAACTGTTTATATTATATATTTATAGCACTATGCTAATAAAATCTATAAAATCAGGTGGAATAAGGTTACACGACAATGAAATGAAAAAGAAATGAAGTGAATAGGAGCTCAGCTGTAAATCTGCGCTAATCTATGCTGGCCGTTTCACGTTATTTCGACCGCGTTCTGGCAGTATAATCATAGCTAACTAATTCAAACTTATAAAACTTAAAATTATTTTAAATCACATTGTACAAATGTACAAAAATCTATAGAATTGTCCTTTATAATCTTTTGTCCGTAGTAGACAAAATCACACTCCAGACATTTGATTTTATAAACAACTCCTGTACGTGATTGGATTCCTGTACATTTCTGGTGACGCGGGAACAACATATTGATCTTGTTTAATGGTTTAAACACTACCCTTAGTCCATGTTTGCGTAAAATTCTTGCCAACCTTTCTGATGTTTCTTTGATGTATGGCAGAACAACCATTCCTTTGTCATTGGTGTTTTGTTTGTTCTGATGCTGGACTTCCCCCGATGCCAGTTGATCGTTTACTATTCTCTGTTTGCACTGGTGGATGAGTCTTTCTGGATAGTTGTTGTCTAGGAGCACATGATTACGTACTGTTTCCAATTCTCTTTGTCTTCCAGCAGCAGTGGATGGAATGTTGACTGCTCTTTGGATCAGTGTGTTCACAACTGACTTCTTGTGTCCAATAGGATGGTGTGAATTGAAATCCAAGTACTTATCTGTGTGGGTTGGTTTACCGTATATATATCGATTACCATGTTCCCTTCGGCATCACGGGTAGTATTAGTATCAAGAAAGGGAAGGCCCGTCTCGTTCTCTTTTTCGATAGTGAATTGTATGTGTTCATTTATGCTGTTGAGATGCTGGTGGAAAGCATCAACGTCAGAATTTCCTAAGCAACAGTGACTATCATCCATGTATCTGAACCACCATTTGGGAGGGTTCGGAAACGTACTGATCTGCACTGACAGGGGATCCCATAGGACAGCCAAATATTTGCTCGTAGTATTTACAATTCGAAGAAACAGTGATGTAGAACAAACTCTAACAGTTTCATGATATTCTCTACTGAAAGGTTAGTTCTTTCATTCAGATTCTCGTCTTGCGATAAACGCGTGTTGGTAACCTCTAACGCCAGTTCAGTAGTTATGGATGTGAATAATGGTGAAGTAGTCACTGTGTTAAATGGCTAAGCGTTATCAGTTTGCCATCAAGTTACAGGCTGGAGGTAACTAAAGCTCTGGCAGCAAAAGACAGGACCAAGATAAACAAAAAATTCAGGCGGGAATTCATTTCGTCCATTTATGAACATTTTCCCAGATATACATTGTAAGTTATAGAAAGAAAAAATATTCGTGATGTTTTACAGGGTGTAGTTTAGAAATTTCAGACACTTTGCTCTATTAAGAAAAGGTTTACCTCAAATGATCTGGTACACAAATATAACAAGTTATAATGATTAATAAACAATATATATTTTATTCCAATTTTCTTTGCCTTGTTGACATTCTGCCCCCCCTCTAGCAAACATGATTCTTTGTGACAAGACGAGATTGTTTTGATGTGATGTCTATGAAATAGGGCAATTAAAATACTCGGTTTCAATTTTTGATTTGAAACAAAAAATGAATGCTTTAAATCAAAGCAATTTATAAATAAATACAGCTGTTTGAGCTTTGCTTAGATCTTGTTTTCATCTAGGTATTCCACTAAACACCAGCTAACGGCCATCTGTCAACTGATAGTTGACACATATCCATTCCTTAAAGACACATCAATTGGCACTGGATATGTAAGTAGTGTGATTATGTACACTGTTTTTGAAGAAATCTGTTGGGACATCCAGAGATGCTGTTGTTGTGTGAATGAATTGTGAAGTAAATAATCGTGCATTTGCTATAGGTGTTGGAATATGAAAACTTGAATTGGAGATACACTTCAATTATTTTGATGAAAACTGTCCAGTTCAAGTTTGTTGATCTGACAGTAATAAACAATAAATATAATAAATGTCGGAGTGCAGGGAGGGGCAGCAGAAGAAATTAAAAAAATAGATGGATACCCATGTACAAAATTTTGGGTTTCTGAATGAAAAGAGCTTCCCCCTTTCTGTAAAAAGCGGAAGATGCTAAAATACATGTATCAAAGTTATATCGACTGATGTTTCCATTGCAACAATTTGTCATTGAATTTCTTATAGGATTCATGGATTGCCAGTTTTTTGAAAGATTTCGAAACGAACGTATCAAAGCTCCAAGGTTAGAAGAGGAGCAATCAATTGGAGCCCTTATTCAGAGGGTGAGTATGAGGCCTCTTTAGAAAGGCATAAACAATTCCAGCAAAATGAAATAGAAAAAAGGGCACCAGACTAGACCAAGATCGAAAAGAGAATGGCCCTCACTTTTCCAGCCAGAAGAAGGTTAATGAACCAACAAAAAGACCTCAAAGAAATCGGGGAAACGTATCCCACTCTATTTTATTTTGATCAGGTATGATGAGTAATATCCCCCAGGGCTGTCAACTCTACAGATTGTGGGCCTTGTCTCCTGGTCTCCTGATTAGATCCTCAAATCCCCCGGAAATTGCTTCACTGAGTGAAAATTCTGATACCTGCTATTTTTGCCATTCATTTTCCTGTTTTTTCAGAATAAGGTAATAGAGCATTTAAAACCTTTGTCCCTTAGATAATATTAGAATTTGAACGAATCCTTTCACTTAACTCAAGTGTGGTATCATCATCCACTACCAATTTGCAACAAGTTGCTAACTGAAACTGGAAAAGGCAAAGACGAAAAGTAAATCAAAGGTGGTAATTGATGAGTTTCTGGCCGTTTTGGAAGAGGATGATGAAGATGTTGATGGATCTGAGCCCACTAAGAAATGTTGCAGTAATTGTAGAATAACCAGATGCATGGCTGTGTTAACTCTGGCTTCCTATATGTACATTGTAGTAATTTCTGAGTTTGCTTTATGAACATTGTCTTCTGCTTTTTGCGGCCCCATTGAACTTCGAACGAACTGGAATTTTCTGATTTCTTTTTTTTAATGCCACATATATTAAAACTTGGACTGCCTCTCAGGCAGCCCATCCTCTGGGTTTGTAATTATGGGCACAAGCAGCCAAAGCTCATTATTTCAAAGGGAGCCCAAGCTCGATATTTGCATATTTATAGTAAACGTATGAAGCAATAAATCGTCCTTCCTTTTTTCATGATATTTTGAGTCATGTTTTTTTGACATATACATTTACTCTAAATATCAAAATACTGAGCATGGGCTTTCTGTGATTACTTGGTAGTTATTTAGCAGTTTGACCCACGTATTATTTAACAAAGACAGTGGCAGGACTTTAACAGATAGTTATCACAGCTTGTTTACTGATTGTAATTAAAGCACGTACAATTTTACTTATACAGCGCGCGGATTGTGTTTAACGTCTTAGAAGCGTGCGCAATGTATCAACTTGCATGATATCTTGTCACAACTGTCTACCCTGATGAAGAGCAAGTTGCTCGAAAGCTTGGTTATTAAAAATGCAAGTCTGGCTTGTCTTCGAGGGGGACAGGATTGTCTAAAACAATAGAAATGTGTTTAAAATAATTTGCTCTGCTAAGGAACGTTTTTACTTAAATGGCCTGGTACTCAAATATGAGATGTATCAATGTTTAATAAATAATGTTTATTGCATTTGATGGCTGTTTCCACTTTTCCTTTTCTTTATGTTTGTTTTTTCTTTGTGTTGTTACTGTTTTGCCCCCCCCCCCCCCTCCTGGGACCACGATTCTTTGTGTTTAAACAACAGATTGTTTTTACATGATGTCATTATGTATAAGGTCGATAAGCCATCCCATTTCTTGTGATAGGCAATTACAATTCAAACAGGAAAAACTGTGCAGTCACAAATTCCACCAGATTGCAATGACATGCACCTTGAAACAATCATTTGGTTGTGGGATCTTGGTTTGTTTGGGTTTTTTATCACTATTTCCTGATCAACCAATCACAAACAAACTCAATTAATGTATGTCAATGGTTGATCAAAAATTACACAATATCTAATTGAACGTAAATTCACTTCCGAGAAAAACGCAAAAATGTGCCAAGAAGCGGGTTTGTCGATACAAGGGAATTATAACACCTCATAATCTTGCCCAATGACAGCTGAAGTAAAGGGCAACCAAAATCTTGTTACGTTTCCCACAGAAATGGCGGGAAGTCAAGGCTATTTGATCACATTGAACTTTGGCTCTTGTTGAATAATCTTTTTACAAAGGTTTTGATAGTTAGACAAATATATTCTTCACCGACAAGCTCTCTTGATGACAGGTCAATTGACAAGTGATGTCAACAGATAATTGACAGGGATTAAAAATCGCTAGTGAAATAATTTTTTCACTAAATCATAGCTTATTGTGTATTCTATCAGAAAATGTAAAAAAGTAAAAATTGACCCTTTTGAGAAACTTTGGGGTACCCTGATACCTTAAGTAAAATTATGCTCATGACTTAATTTAATTGATTTCATCTGCAATTTAATGAGAAACTGAAAATCGCTTTGGCTTGTTTTATCATACTGAATATGTAGGAACTCGATGACCATTGTAAATAATTAAGCCAGTATGCCACAAAAATAACAAACAAGATGCACATAGTGTGTTTACGCGAGCCCAAGTGGAATTCAGTCTGGCATGAGAATGAGCTAGGCAGTAGGGCATCGCTCATATCTGCCTAATCACAGAAATTTAGTTCAGATCCTTGTGACATCATTTTGCCTACTATTTACATCTGTCTAGTCTCATCTTATGGACACTCTAGTATAACGGATACTGCACTACTACGGAAAGAAGTTAAATACCCGGCATAGAAATATATGTACGAAAAAATATCTGGAAAAATGAATCTGTTTTCAAGCCAGTTTAGTCACGTTTTGAGTTTGGTACTGGAGCGTAATATTCCTTTGCCGGCAAGCTGATTTGAAATCATGGAGGTATTGGTCTCGATCCTAAATTTCCACTGAAGTCAGGCTTACATTTTTTTCTTATTTGTACGGGAGTCAGAATTATTTAGATTTTCACAGTGATTCTGTATTATTTCAGTAAAGAAGATATGATATATTCGTTAAGATGAAGTAAGCGATTCTTGTAAGCTATGTTAAAGTGATTCAGAGTAATTTTACAAGTACATAGTAGGTAAACGGCTAGTCATTTCGCGACACTTTAGAATTTTTTCAACTCAATCGTGCATGACCACAAATGTCACGCACTTCAATATTAGGACTTCAATCTTCGATTTTGTGCACTGGCTTGTTTTAATGCCAGCCTCGTTTTCATGGCACATTCTTGACTACGATAGATAGAGAGGTAGATAGAAAACCTAGACTCGTGTTGGCCTATGGCCTGGGCACGAGTAATAATAAATCAAATGTTTAAAACAAGAGCTTTTTAGAATTATGAACCACAAATGAGTTTTTCTCCGTCATTCATACATATTCAGAATGTTGGAAAAACCCAAATCAGTCATCAGGTGTTAGTTGTAAAAATGCATCGTAGAGCGTGTAGATCTTGTCTTCGTGATGGGCAGCAGCCCATACATCACTGTTGCTCCTAATCCAACCCTTCACTTTGCTAAATGCTTCTTCGATGGGGTTAAGATCTGGCCTGTAGGGTGGCAGAAATATAACCCTCGCACCACTTCCTATTTGGTTTGTGTGATGGATGGCTGCATTATCTATGAGAAATATAAACCTGTTAAGGTGAAGTCAAGTAATAATAGAAATTCAACCAGAAAATTTAATTTGTTTCAATTGTATTTTGTACAAGTAGTTGATGCTTTTTAACAGATCTTTCCAAGTTTTGAGAATTTACATTCATTGTTTCATGAGCTAAGGAATGTGTAAAAAGCGATCGTCACACTTGATAAAACAACAAATGCTGTTCTTAGCTTTTTCTTACCCATGTTAAGAATGGAATTCTTGTTTATACCATTATAATGTTGAAGGATGGGTAAAAGCTCGTGCTGTACGAACACTAGAAATTTGCATTGACACGTCCACGGAATGTGCGAAGACAACGTCCAGACCCATTGCGGCTGCAACTGAAATCTGTGGTGAGTGGACAAAGTAGCGCATAATCGTTGCTCTCGTTCCTCTAAACGAGTAACCATATCTCCTGTTTAAGCGTTCGTCCTAAAATAATACAAGGAAAATAAATAGATAAGAAACGTGCCTGTATTAGCATTGTTACAAAAATCACTATTCTAATCATTTGTGTACACAAATTTGGTAAACTTACCAATCCGTATTGATTGACAAATATCATCATTTCAGGGTCGTAGAGGCTTATTCGAGCTCTATATAGCATTCATAGAATTATCGAGGAAATATCATTCAAAATGTAATAAGCATAAAGCTACGCCCTAACAGAGTACTTTCAGAATTTTAGTAATGGTATAGTGACAGTATATCAATGGATATAAAAAGTCAATTACTTAAACGAAAAGTGGCGGCAGAAAGAGACTGCAACTATTAATCTGTAAGTACTTGTATAGGGTGTAGCTCTATGCTAATCATATCTTGAATTCATTTATTTTATTACTGCTTTCACTATTACAGTTATATACTAAAACTAAAGGTATATTTTGCCGATTTTATATAATGATGTATTCCATTACTAAAAAGCGACAGCCAAACATTACTAAAAGCGAAAGCCAAATAAGTCACACAATTTGATATTACTGTATAGATCTTTCCACACCAGCAAATTTTCTTTTGCAAAGTTTCTTTAGCAAATTTTATGCTCGCGTGGATGTGAAAATTATGGTTTTGGTTTCTATCCTCATCACGTCGTGAGCTCAGATTACCAAAGTATGTAATTGAACGTTTGAGTGTGAACGCAGTCCCAAAAGACTGACTTGGGAGATCTTCACTACTATTTGTCACATTTGCTACTAATCGCCACTATTCGCTACTATTCGTCACTATTGGCAACTATTCTTCACTTAATATTCAGTGGTATTTCATGATACAGAGCAGTATTTCATAAAACAGTTTGGCCAATCAGATTACTCAAAATTTTGGTTTAGCCAATGAAAATCGATCTAGTCAAAGGCGCGAAAGTGGTCGGCGCGTTTACACAGTGTTTTTCAAAATGGCCTCAAGTTCAAATACAACTTGTTCTCTCTCTGAAGACAATGTTAAACAATTTATAGAAAGTCAAAAAAACCCAAGAACTCAGAAGAAGAAATCAGTGGACACCAAGAAATTTGTGGAGTTTATTTTGCATCCTCCTTACAATGTAAAGAGTCCAATTGAAGAACTACCACCAGAACGCTTGGACTTTCTTGTTAAGCATTTTTTGTTGGAAATTCGGAAGTCTGACGGTACCGAATACGAGCCAGATACCTTGACGTCGTACAGAAACTCAATCGACAGATACTTGAGGGAAAAAAACTACTCGTACTCTATGATAACAGCCCCAGAGTTCAAATTTCATCGCGATGTTCTTCAAGCCAAACGTAAACAGCTTCGTTCCGATGGCTTAGGGAAAAAACCAAATGCACGAAAGAGTTTGACAAATGCAGATAAAGAAAAGCTGCTAGAAAGTAAACAGCTATCCATAGATAGCCCAGGAACACTTGTTAAACTTGTGTGGTACAACAATTCAATGTTTTTCGGATTACGAGGTTTTCAAGAACATTATGATTTGAAATGGAGCGACATTGAACTAAAGGAAACAAGCGATGGTAAACAGTTTCTTGAGTATGGCGAGCGAACATCAAAGACCAGAAATGGAGAAAGCAGCACCAATGATCGAAAAATAAATCCCAAAGCGTATACTACAAACACTGACACTTGCCAGTAAAAGCTTATTTAGCTTACAAAGAGCATAGACCACTCGAAATGCAAGGGTCGAGTGGCCATTTTAGCTAGCTATTATCTACAAACCACGCTCAACCTTTGGTTTAAAAACAGCCGGATGGGTCAAAATAAGCTTCAGAGTATATTGAAAGAAATGGCAAAGAATGCTGGGCTAACAACACCAAATATCTCAAATCACAGTGCAGGAAAAACTCTCATAACATCTCTTCATGACAAGCAAGTACCGCCAACAGACATCACTCAACTGACAGGACACAAGCGACTTGAGTCAATTCTCAGTTATGATGTTTTGAGTGAAAAGAACCAAGAAAATATCTCCTCTTTAATTGCAAGCACCGTTGGAAATGCTGATTCTGCTGTCGAAACACCCAACTTTAACATTAGTTTGCCATTTATACAAGCAGCAACAGCAATCCCACCTACTCCAGTCACTCTCTCATGTTCTCAAGTCACTCTTGCATCTACTCAAGTCATAAATCAAAGTGAAATGTGTGCCTCGACCTCAAAGTCACAAACAGGCATTTCTGCATCAGGTTCAATTGTTAAAGAAAGCAAAGTTAACATAACTTTTGTAAGCGGAGACTACTACAACTCAGCAAAGAAAAGCCCAAGTCCTAAACGAGCACTAAAATAATGTCGGAGGATTATTGACAGCAGCGACAGTAGTCAAGAACTCAGCCAAGAATAAGTTTGAACTCGATATACTAAACACTGTTTCAGTATGTGGCTGTTATGATTTTTTATCGAGCTATTTGGATTCGCTACTATTCGCAGTATTTGTTCACTTTTCAGGTTTTATCACTAGCCAACATTCATGGTTGATAGCATCTAGTCATTAATAATTCAACATTTGCATGGTGTGTTCAATGCCACAAAACCTTGTGTAATAATATATCTTTCCTACCAAATTCGGTGATCCGTTCTTTCCCATGGTCTCACAGTACATAAATGATCATGATGTTATATCTTTCAGATATGAGATTGCTGTCCAACAACCCCATTTCCAAGAGCTCCAAAGCCAGTCTGTGAAGATATTGATAAGCTTTGATAAACCCAACAGTGTGAGGTGATCACACTTCACACCCGTGATCACGCCTGTCATCACTTCCAAAAACGTGACTCTTTTATCATTCTCGTGATCAGGGCTTGAAATGTGATCACGCCCATGATCATGACCTGAAATTATGTTTTTGTGATCAAAACTCAGTGATGGATTCAGTTGAAACTTGATACAAAACTGGTAAAATAATTCTTAAAGCTATAAAATGTAGACTTTATTTTAGTCTAGGAGGGGTGCTGTTGCAAGATGAATTACCCATTGCTTATGCCTCGCGATCTCTAACGGAAGCAGAATCAAGATATGCTCAAATCGAGAAAGAGCTACTGGCTGTCCAGTTCAGTTTAGAACGTTTCAATCAATACACTTACGGAAAGAAAGTCACAGTTAGATCAGACCACAAACCACTAGAAATGATTGTCAAAAAACCACTAGCATCTGCGCCACCTCGTCTTCAAAGAATCCTGCTAAGACTACAAAAATACGACTATACCCTTGAGTATACGCCAGGCAATGAGCAAGTTCTACCAGACCTATTGTCAAGGGCACCATTACCGGAAACAGAAAACGACATTGAAGAGGAGATAGCAGCACACGTTCACTTGCTCACCTCAAGCATACCTGCTTCACAAAACAAGCTTGACGAGTTTAAGAAAGCCACAGAGGAAGACCCAAGCTTAAGAGATCTCAAAGAAATGATCAGGTCAGGATGGCCAGAAACCAAACAAAGAACAGCAACGAGTCTACACGCCTACTGGAACGTACGAGACGAACTCTCTGAAGCAGACGGCTTATTACTAAAGAGCAACAAAATTCTGGTACCAAACGCTATGCGAAAAGAGATGTTAGAAAGAATACATCAAGGCCATATGGGAATTGAAAAGTCCAAGAATAGAGCCAGAGACGTACTCTATTGGCCTGGAATGAACGCTCAGATCAAAGACATGATTTCACAGTGCTCCATCTGTTTAGAACATAGGCATCAAAACACAAAGGAGCCTATGATTCCCTCAAGCCTACCCAACAGGCCATGGGAAAAGGTAGCAACTGACTTGTTCACATGGAACAATGATGAATACCTAGTCATCGTAGACTATTACTCAAGATTCTTTGAAGTGGTCAAACTGGCAAACACCAAGTCAGCAACCATTATCACACACTCGAAATCCATCTTTGCTAGACACGGTATACCATCTGAAGTCATAAGCGACAACGGCCCTCAATATTCCTCCAGGGAATATCAGCTGCTCGCTCAGCAATGGGAGTTCAAGCACACCACGGTGAGTCCGCGAAATCCACAAGCGAATGGTCTGGCCGAGAAAACAGTTCAAACTGTGAAATCACTGTTAACTAAAGCCAAAAAAGACAAGAAGGATCCGTATCTCGCTTTGTTAGAATACAGGAACACTCCCATTGATGGTGTGGGATCTCCAACACAACTTCTCATGAGTAGAAGACTCAGATCGATCATCCCAGCTACAAGTGCACAACTACAACCACAAGTCATCAATCCTAAGTTAGTTGAATAATAATGATAATAAAATAATTTTATTAATTTCTATTGCGCAATTATCAATATAAATTTTCAATTGCGCATTACAATATGATCTTAATACAAATATATAAAAATACAAATATAAATCTAGCTAAATATAAATCTATATATATAAGAAAGCAAAATTTAACACTATAAAAATATAAATAATACAAATGTAAATGTAAATATATATATATATTAAAGTCTGTCTGATGATCGCGTAAGCGTGAAACTCGGAGTAACAGAAAAAGTGATGACTTGTCATTGATCTTTCTAAAGTTTACAAACGCTCTACTTCAATGTATTGAGCACTCTACCGACAGTATAGACTGACCCACTCTGTGGCGCCGATAAACTACATTACATTGATTATTGTGATGAACGCCAAAGTTACTGTGTACGTAGCCTGGAGGTTTGATTCTAGACCCTATGCCACTATTAAGGTAGTCTGTTTGCCCAGTGTCGTTCATTATATAAAACTATTGGGTTTTGAAATGACTTTGCAACGTAAAGCAATGGAAACTATAATATTTAGCATTATACTCTAAAATCATTTCTTTAATCAACTAGTGCAAACAAAATAGTATTCTTTTGCGGGCAAAGGAAAACCATTCTCAACATGGGCCATCTGTCAGCTTGCATCCTTATTGTGATTTGGAAACTCTTTACACGTAATATAAGTTGTACTTTGTTCTTTATTTACCAATCATCCATTGGTACATTCACATGCATTATTACATCAAAGGTCTCAGTGAGAGAACTCACGGATACAGCTACATAGCATACAAGCCAATTCCAAAAGCAAAAACTTATGCACGAAAGTAAATTCCGAAGGGGGGAGAAGAGACTGCAACTAAAATAAGGGGGTTTGAAAGCGTTTGCAGTCCCCCCAGTCAGGTATTTGATAATTATCTGGGTCCTGGGACACATAAATATTAAGAAATGTTAAGCATGTTTGATCAATTTGTTTCCCAACTGTCGGGATTTTAGACAAAAAAATTCAACTCTTCATCATATCGCACCCTTTTTCGTCTTTTTCCTGCACTCCCCTCCCCCTCGGGGTTTATATACTTTGACAACATTGATTAGGGTACGAGCACTAAAAGTGAACAACATAAATATTCCTATTTTACCATAGGCATTTAACTGCGTTTAGATGTCTTTAATTCATGTGTAAAGACGTAAATGGCAAACTTCGATATTACCATAAACACTTGTGTATCTCGAATCAAAGCTGCACTCATAGGCAATTAGCAACTATAAACTTGGTTGTGAAATTATAAAAATCTCAAAGAATTTTCAACTGAATCTAAACTGACCATATGCTTAGCTTTTGTTTGTCGAATTCTACAATGTACAGCTGAATCGGTACTGAGTCTGAGTAAACTGGGAAAGGTTGCGATCATATGCACGTTGGAATGTAGCTGCTCATTATGCATATTCGATTATCTTTTGAATTCATCGCAAACAGTCCAAACAAGCATTGAAATCTCTTCACGAAGATTAACCGGTTAGAACTGGTTTCCTTTATTTGAGTGCCCAAAGCAGGATGGAGGAGGCTGGAGGATTTTTAACAATAGCAATTGTTACAATGCAAATCAGAAAGTCCCAAACGTAACCTGCCCAGTTAGACCTTTGTTGTCATTGTTTCACAAGGACCCATGTAGTAACCGGTTAGAGCCGGTTTCTGTTGTTTAAGCGCGCAAAGCAGGCAGGAGGATTTTGTACAATAGCATATTTACAATGCAAATGAGAAAGTCCCATCTACAGCAATAACTCACAGCTACTCCTACGGAGTATCCGTGAGTTAATAAAGAAAACTAAAATGTCGATGTGATCCCACCGTTGAGAGTGTCACTATCAATGAAATGGAAAAATATACTAATAGTTATTACAATACCAATAAACTGACCGGCAAAAATTGCATTATATGATGATTAAATCTGCTAGAAGACAATTTCCTATGATTAAAGTCCCTCATATTGAACAAAAAGAACCCATTAAATCTTTAGGAGTTTACGGTGACCAACATTTTACCTGAGAGTACCAAATTAAAGTTTGTTCATAGTAAGATGTCTATGAACATTAGAATTATCAACAAATCAAGACATTTCGTCAGTCTAAAATCTCTTATCCATATCTAGAATATTGGAATATTACCATGGGCATACACTTTCAAATCTAGTTTGTGCAAAATTATTTTTTGTGACAAATATCAGCATGCAACCCATTTATATAACTTCATGGATATTCCAACTTTCAAAATATTTTGTTATTCAAATCAGGGCTACTTACAAATCAAATAATTAATAAGTCAATCAGTCCCTCAGGTATTTACAGATATGCTAAAATTAGCAAAAAAATCAAAAACAATGATACAATACTCATTATGGCACTAATGGAACATAACATGTCTAATGTTATGTCTGCTAATATTTCATGAGATGAAATGATATGAGATGTGGCTGGATACCTCTCGATATGCAAAACTGTACATGTTCTGGATCAAAATGGCCGAGCATGACAACATTTTTTTGAGAGCAGCTCAAAGTAAAACCGTACAAATCCCACACAAGCCAGTAAAACAGAGTTTCCACCATGACACTGAACAAGGAGCTGCCATCCATTGCTCAGAAAGATGCCAAGTGAATCAAAATGTGGGAAAAAATATGAATCACACAAGTTGAAAAATTGCTTATCAGTGTGGGATGTAAAAGGTATGACATGGACAGCAAGCCAACAGTCAATTACCTGATAAAACAGTGAAATACTAGACAACAACCTCAAGGAGTACTATCAAGATGTGGAAAGTATTGCAAAAAAATCTGAATGTTATAAAACAGTGGTACCAACGTAAACAGATGCAAAAAATGTTATCAGCCTTTATGCAACAAAATCAGCAGCAAAGCCAAACTATGTTGGCAATTGTGGAAAGGCTAACAAAAAAATTAAACAGAATCAAAGGTAGTACTGTAACAATTGTTAGATATTTTGCTATACTTGTAAACTTTGCAATGCCATATGCATGTTACTCTACATCTGCATATTTACACAGTCTTTGTTTTTAATCAAACAGTAGAAACAGTTTATCTGTGAATTGCAAATGACTAAAGAATACAAAGTAGTACTAATTAATAGGAAAAAGCACACAATAGCACAATTAGTTGATACTTATTTTTCACAGATATACTGTTTACACTCTTGTTTCGTAAGAAAGCTTTACTAAGACACTTTTCTTGTCTTTTTTATTATTTTTTTAAAGTTAAGTTGTTAATCGAACCATTATTTGTGTTACAAATTTTAATAGTACATTTTAATGCAAAATAATCTTCAAGGTTGGGAGGTTGAACAAAAAAAAACAACAACAAAAAACCTTGCATGTGCTGTTACCATATAGACATGTAAGAGCATTGCTGATAGTAGACACATTTTTCCAACACTGCTTAAGCCAACCTTCATTTTTTTTCTTGAAATCCAAGAATTTGAATAATTTATAATGTCACCCAATAACTACTCTACAGGAATTCAAACTTCACTCACAGACGGCTGCATTTGGGGAGTTTACAAATATGTCTAACAGTTCCACGAACAAATCCAAAGCAATTATCTAGGGACCCTCCTTTGGCTGAAAATGCATCTACATAGGTCTGTAGCATTGCAGGGTTTAGAATGTCGTCATTCCACACGTTGGGCTGGGGCCGCGCGAATTTGTTTCGAAACTTTTCTGTCAAAAAGGACTGGGCCGAGCACGGATATCGACGTTCAGGATACCTGTTTGTTTTGACGCCACAAAAACTACGCTCTCTACCCCTGAAGGTTTGTTTTTTGGTTCAAAATGGCGTCAAATCTGATTTTGCAGAGCTCTAGCTTCATTTTGGTGTAAAACTCGATCAGAATTTATTATTATTTGGCAACGATGAATGAGGAAAATACCTCCTTGTCAGTGGCAATTCCAGTAGTAAGGTTAGTGCTTTATTTAAGCATTTTTTTTAAATTATTCAGGCAAAGTAAAAAAAAATCTGAAACGATAGGATTGTGGAGGATTTCACAGGGTTTACATTGATAGGTAAATTGCCTATCTTCGTCTTAAAAAAATCCATTTTTGTACCTAGGGATTCAGCGTACACTACACCGCCTCAAGTATCAAAGCCTAGAGTGCGTTTTAATATTGGTCTATTCGCCAAAAAGAAGAAGCTAATGATGGAGGAAATGATGTCGAAAAATAGCGAGATCAAAAGCCTCCAAGGAAAGCTGGTTTATAAAAAAAGGAAGGTTAGTTGTTTATTATCCCACCAATAGATAATTTTTTGTTCTTTTTTTCCGCCGAAACTGATTTTTTTTTTGAAAGAGCTTGCAGACAGTTCAACCTAAGTGAATCATCAAATTTAAAGTTATGCATTCATGTCTTTATTTATTCTATTAAGCATAAAGTTTAAGTATTTGCTTAGCTTCCTATATAAAGGTATTTACTGTTATATTCTTCATTATTTAGGCTGAAAGTTTGAACTCAGAACTTTTGCTGTTAAATGAGGGGCCCGGCAAACAGCCTCCTAGGAAGCGTTGTAAAGAAAGTGAAAGCAATAAAGAAAACACAGACACCCTGAACATCTCAAGGACACAGGAATATCGGAGAAGAAAGGATACTATTGAGGCACTGAAACCTATTCATTGCAGTCCCACATCCAAAAATGAGGAACCCGTGTTTGATGGCATGTTTTCTGCAATTATGAATGAAAGCTCCTCAGAAAAAATAGAAACCCTGATTAGTAATTCAGCAACATGCAAAGAAAAAATAATTCCTAACCTTGTTAAGAAAGAAGCAAAAGCTTATCAAACTGGCAACAAAAACATGATTAGAAGTGTGAAAATTTTGTACAAAGGGGGTATCATGACCAAACGGAAATACAAAGCATTGCGAAAAGAGAATGAAACCTTTATGGATAGGTTTCCAATACCTAAACCTGTACCATATGACCGATTGATGGCCTTCATAAGAAGTATAAACATGGGGGATGTTATTGATTTACAGGTAATATTTTATATCGTTAATTATTTTTACATACTAATGGTTTATCACAATTCCTGTATTCTGATGGACTACCCTCACTAATGGTTTGATTTGTGCCTGGGGGGAGGGGGGGGGGGAATTTGTGATAGATCACTAGTAGAGGAAATACCAATGTTCCAGCAAACTATAAATTCTTTCTTTGTATTAATTATTATTTGAGAAATTGTACTAAAACAATTAGACCTCTCGGGCTCATACACAGTAATTTGCTAACCTATTTGGCTGAGTTCTGCCTGATGGGCTATCAAATCATTATGCATGTACACAGATGATGTAAACCCTAGATCATACCTATCTGTATGCCTGTCTGTCCTCCCATGTCTTTGTCTATAATTGTTTCTTAGGGTTGACTGATTTATAAGGGGTTTTGTAAACAAACTATTCAAAAAATTATTTTTTCATCAATATCATTTTTTATTTAAGCTTTTTTTCTTTTAGGAGTTTGCTGATATGGTGAAAAAGCCTGCAGTATGTGGAGTTTACCGACCACTTGAACCTTTTCTTATTCGGTTGGCAAAAATGTATTTAAAGCTGAATCAATCTCATAACCTTATACACTGGTTTGAAGAGGAAGGAGTATTCTTGGTAGCCCTAGGGGCAGACGGAGCTCCTTTTGGAAAAGATGAATCTGCAACATCATTTGTTGTGAGCTTTTTAAATGTTCTTGATGGGATCCAAAGCTGCGATAACAATTTCTTATTAATGGGAGCTAACTGTGACGAGAGTAATGATCTCATGCATGAATACACACGACATGTTTTCGAAGAAATGAAAACCATTGAAAAAAAATCCTATGACATAGAAGATACCAAAGTTAAGTTCAAGTGTGAATTGATCCCAAGCGATCAAAAGTGGATTGCTGATATGGCAGGAGAACTTAACAATGCAGCTACCTATCCATCTACCTTTGGCAATGTCCACAAGGACAATTTGGCTGTTATTGGTGGCACATTTGGAAATGAAGAGAATGCAACCTGGCATCCCTGGGACTATAAAACAAGAATTGAAGATGCAAAATCAGTTACTTCATTCAAGAAAAAGAACAAAATTCCACTTGATTCCAAAAACAAAGCAGATAGGAAAAAGGTTACAACATTTATTGCATCAAAGAAATCGAGGCAAGAGAAAGAGCCTGACATTGGAAAATTTCTTGACCTTGTTAAACCAGAGCCACTCCACAACACCAATAATGCTTGGGAAGCATGGAACCGTGATATCTTGGCCACTGCTGTGGAACTAACAAACGAAGGGGACCTAAAGAAAGCTGATGGGGACATTGACAAACTTTCAAAGAATGCTCCCTTAGCAATATATGTAAAGTGTCTAGAGAATACATTTAAAGCTGGCAGATTAGTAAAGAATGTGAAAAAGTGGTTCAGAGAGAAAACAGTTAAAGAAATGTTTTCCTACAGATTTACAGGGAAGGAGTCCAAACTGTTCTCATGGTATTTCATGCATTTATGTAGAGAGTTAAAGAAGGTGCCAGGGATGGAGAGTAGTATACTTCTGCACATCACTGCCCTAGCCTATTCTGGTACTTGTTTACGCAACAGTGTTTCACTCTACTCACGTGTCCGTATTAACACAGAGGACCTGAAGTCCCTTAAGGAACACTGTGATCAGTATTACACCTGTCAAGCAATGTTTCTAAAAGTGAAACCAACTACCTGGACAATAGGGAAAGCAATTCCTTATTATACTTCACAGCTTTATAACAAGTTAGGATATGGACTTGGCCTCAATACAATGCAAGGTATGTATTTTAAAGATATATTCATTAATTCTTACTTAAATTTAAAATAAATTCTTATTAATGATTAATTGGAAAAATATTACATTTGATGTTTGTTACACATGTTTAAAGTTTGAAAGTAGTGCTACATGTACAGCAGGAGTCAATATTGTCCTCAGGAATGACCCAAATTGCAGAATAAATCACTCTCTCAGCACAATTGTCAACATTTAGTTCTGTCAGATTTTTGGGGGACAAAAGCAACATCACATTTTGACCAATTCTGTAGGTCATATTACATATTGATGAAATCTTGGCCCTTGTGGTTTTAGTTGAATTCTTTTATTATGAATTCTTTAGACAACAAAACTTTCAGAAAAGAAAGCCTCTGTTTAACCGGGGGGGGGGGGGGGGGGAACTCCCTTGAAAAGTGGTTAGGGGTGCTTGACGGAGCTTTTAGGGTCAAAAGTGAAGCCCCTCTCGCAACTTTTAGGGTACACAACTTTTGACCACTTTTAAGGTCCAATTTTGTCTTTTATGATAGAGGAAGTGTTGTTTAGCAAACGTGGTTGCATCTTTTAGGGTCTAAAATCAGGGTTTCAGTTAATTTATGCACACCTTTTAGGGTTATTTTGGAAACCGTCCGTCGAACATCCCTATACCCATTATTCAAGGGAGTCCCCCCCCCCCCGGGCTACTTGCAATTCTTCTTTGAGAGACACACTGACAGACTCACCAACCCTACCTCTACATTGAATTTTGCTCAACACATAGCAGTACTCACACTAACATGAGGACTAGCTAGTCCATGCACTGCTGTTACCATACTGAACCATAATTTATGCACACCTTTCAGGGTTATTTTCGAAACCATCCATTGAGCATCCCTACCCATTTTTTAAAGGGAGCAACCCCCCCCCCCCCCCCCCCTGGGGCTGTTTGATTCTAAATATTGGCTATTTCCATTTTTTTAGGTCGTGAAGCAAAGCATTCAATGCTAGCTTGCTATGCCAAAAACACCACAAGTGGTAAAAGGCTAAGGTGGTGGCAAATTTTCAGGCATGAATACATGGAGCTCATATGGCTAAGAGAACAAGAGTGCCAATTGAAATACAGAAGAGGGGCTGTTGGTGGAGATAAAGTTCCATCTGTCATTGAGAAAGAGCAATACATCCCTTCATATTGCTACAAGAATGATGATTACTGTAATTGTGGCCTTCCAAAAGCTAATAATACCTGTGATCTTTGCAATTCACAGATGTTTAAATTAGTCAAATCTAGTTGCTTGGGGAGTGTGATTGACAAAGTCCTTATAGATTTGGTGCCAAGCATTAGAGGAAGCTCTTTGTCACAGAAACAACCAGGTCGCCTTATTGATGTAGTTTCAAACAAGAATGCCTAGAGAGTGCTTCGACGTTATTCTAAAAGAAATTAAAAGGATAATCTGAATTCCTTCAAAATATCAGACCGGAAATCAGCCAATCAGAGCATGCGTGCTATCATAGCCATATAATAATAAAGGGTTATTAACCGAGCGCGAGGTCTGTACGGGAAAATATCAGACCGAGGTCTTGACAGTACGGACCGAGCCGTAGGCGAGGTCCGTACAAAAAAGACCGAGGTCTGATATTTTCCCGTACAGACCGAGCAAGCTCGGTTAATAAATTGTTTATTATATGGCTATTTTCCTCGCTGTATCGACAAAAATCAAGCGAACTTCCGATATCAGACCGATTGCCATGGAAACGGTCCGAGATGGGAAAATATCAGACCGGAAATCAGCCAATCAGAGCGCGCGTACTATCATAGCCATATAATAATGTAAATTATTTATAGTTGTCACTTTAAGACTTTTACCATTAACCACTTATCAAAAATATTTTATGGCTACCATGTTGGTTGATTATATTGTTTTATAAAGTTAATAAAGTTTTACATGGTTAATGCTTGTAAGAATATAAAGAAATAAAAATCTCATTCTATATAAAGTCTGATAAAAAGCAGAATGAACATTGGGAATGACAAGTAGACAACATGGGGGCTATTAAACAAAAAGAGTGGAACAACTTTCACTGTTTTCATGAAATAAGTACAAAGTAAATGGAAACAAATAGTGTCTATTTAGTGACAAGTTGTCATTTTCATTCCAGAACATACTCTGTCAACCTCAGAAAATTGAACAAAGAACAACTATTAAACAAAGTAAAGTTTTAATAGTGACTTTCAACTATCTTTGACTAACAAACTAAGCTTAATGATCTATCAGTACTAAAACCCATTATTCCATGATTTTTTAGTCTGGCTATTGATACTATTCAAACAAAAGAAAACAAAAAATTAGAGTTTGATAGCTAGTGTATAATACAATAATAAGCTATAGTGAGTGCACTTAACTCTGTGAAACAAATATTCATTGTTAGAAGATAATAGTGAAATAAAAACAAACGAATAAATGAATTTGGCCCACATAACATTTATTTATTTATTTATCTACTAAACTTAAGTCCTAAATTAAAAGTACAAACAAAATATAGGAGGACTAGGAAGGCACAACAGAGCTAGGCTCCAATTACAATTATCTTTATCAGGGAATAGAGTGCAGAGCAAATTTATGTGAATTGTACATTGGACTAACAGTAATTATTGTGAGAAACTGATGTTCATTTCACCGATTAAGTGCGCTCACTCTAAGTGCACTCATTCTAAGTTTTCAACACTGAGGAGTATGAACATTACTCTTGATTATGAACTAATTGAGTTTCATAGAGTGCAAACACTTAAAGCGTGCAAAACCTTCAACTATTTACTACAAAATAGTGGTAATTAAACAATAGAAAACAGTAGAATTAGCATAAATTAGCAGTATTTAGTGGTGTTTATGTTGCACACTTTCAGTGTTTGTACTCTATAATGAACTTATAAGCAATTTACAACCTCTTAATTCCCTTATTCAAGAAGTCAGTTGTGCTCATAAATTATAACACTGTCAAACAGCAAACAGGAACATGCATCATAGCAAAGGAATCCAAAACAAGTGTTGGTGTATTCAATTCCATACAAATGTAGTCAAATAAAGAAAGTTAATGCTGGGGAATTCCAAAAGAATTCCAGCTCCCATAATTATATGAGATTGTTAGAATTTCTTTATTGATATGATACTTCAAGGTGAATGGTTTTTCTTTAGAGAATATAACTTCGGTGAAGCTCTTGTCGTCAAATTCTCTGCGAAACAGGTTAGGCTTATCCACTTCAAACAGTTCATCCATTCTACTCATTATGAAAACAGCCTTTCTTCTATCTGTGACAAACACGGTAACCGTTGCTTTTGTAGTTACACAGTTATGTCCAAACGTATTCCGCTGGATTATTTCTTTTAGAATAACGTCGAAGCACTCTCTAGGCACTTCTTGCTTGAAACTACATCGATAAGGCGACGTGGTTGTAGGAGTACTGCGCAGTCTTCGAATCACAGCTTCATGAATTCTTTTTAAAATTCGTGCAGCCATTGGATAAACATCGACGAGTTGATGACAGTTCTTTCGATTATCCGGCAAACACCCATCATGTTTATTAAATACGGTCTCCATAAGTGCTCCAAGTTCTTTAAATACATCATCAAGAAACCGTTCATCTCTTTTGGATTCGCATTTTACAGAAAGCTTCCAGTTAAGCATATTTGATCGCAGCTTGTGTTGAACTACTTTGAATGCCATGTTTACTGTGTCACTGATTGTACACGGCGCGCAAATGTCAGCGGCGCATCGTTTCAAAGATAATTCCCACGATCCATTGCAAACCCTTCATGAAACAAATTCGCGCGGCCCCAGCCCGACGTGCCAGTCAGTTATCTTATGATTGTATTTCACATATGTAATCTAGAACTTTAGTAGTTATAATTGCTATTACAGGAACTGGTCTGCCAAAACGATGATTAAGATCTGAGTTTCTCGAAGGGTATGAAAGATTTAGCAGCATACAGAGTCTTTCTGTTTCCAAGAAAATTGATTTTTGATTGCATTTCATCATTGCTGGAATCTCATTAATTATGGACTTGTTCACACTTCTCGTTGCAGCATGTGACGACTTTCAAAGTGAAACTCGATGATACACTTGGCTTAGTCAACATCTTCAAGGTCGAATTGTTCATATAGGAATCGTAGGGAAAATCAAGGTTGTTTGAAGTGAAAACAAAACTAGCAATTCATCATTATCTATCCATCCTTTGCAATATGCATAAAAATAGGGCTTCTCTAGTGGCTTTTTAAGACATCATATCCAACAAAATTACAACTATTCTAGGGAAAATGATGTCGTCTTCGCATTTGCTTAATTTTGTATTGGGAAAATCTAGCCTGTGTCAGTTAATGTCGGTTAAGTCCGTCTGTGTAACAACGCCACAAACCGTGTTCTCAACCCCCAGCAAACTAACAACGATATATGAAGCGATTTCTGATTGGCTCTCAGATTTTCGATTCTAATACCATCGCTGATTGGTTTAAAACTTCAGCCCAGTCCACGCGCATATCATTCTTGACAAACTCACAAAATGTGACCTCTCACAGGAAAACGTGTCTTAACGCTTTTCCGTTAAACGGGCATTTTTAACGCCTATTAACGCTTTTCAAGACCAGTTAACGGTTAGGTGTAAGCGTTTATAACGGTTTGGCTTGAACGGCTAACGCTTTGCTAAACTGTTTGAACGCTTTGCCTAGAACAGTGAACGCTTTTCTGAAGTGACTTAACGGTTTAGCTTGAACGGTTAACGCTTTGCTAAACCGTTTGAACGCTTAGGCCAAATCAGTGAACGGGCAGTTAACGGTTTGGCCAGAGCAGTGAAAGGTCTGCAAACGGTTTGGCCAGAGCAGTGAACGGTCTGCAAACAGTTTGGCTAGAGTAGTAAACGGTTTGCCAAAGAACTGATCTCGAGACTTCAAAGCTTTAATAAGAGCGGTGTTAAACTGAAGATTCATGTTTGAAGAGTCACGATAACAGAATACTTCCGGTTTCATACTGCTAAAGTTAACGATCAGCCATCAGATGTACACAATACGTAATGTCAAGCATACCTAATCAATCAAGCAATAAAAATCTACAAGTATAGCGCCATAGCACTGAAATTCAACCAGAGACAACAATTTAGATTTTTTTGTAAGAACTGAGGTCTTAATTTCAACAAAACTAAATAATCATTACAGTAATACTGACCTTAGAGCTGACTTCCCGATCACACGCTTTGATCTCGTGATACGCTTAGACAGCCGAAGTTATTTGCATTTTGCTATGGCAACCACAAAAACAAATACCGATTATAAACACCGGCAGTCTAAGTAAAAAATAATTACTATTGCTATGGATCTTGAAAGTGACGAACATAATGAAAATATCTTTGAAAAACTGACAACTTTTCTCAAGGATGGATGCGGATGTCAATATGGCCTAAAAGGAACATCCTGTTCTTTGCAATTTCCAGAAGCTACGGTGAAATTCAACCTGAACAATGTCCTAGAACTGTCAAGCACAGAGCTTGATCTCGTCGTACTCGCCAACATCCAGGCTTGCACGCGAAACGAAGTGGTAGGGGAGAAGAGACCTCACAGCAGGTGCTCTTTTATGTTCCAGTCTAAAACAATCTGCAAAGAAATGTTTCTGCATCTTTATGGATTAAGTAGGTCAAGGTTTGGACGGCTGAAAGAACATTATGACGAAAAGGGAATACTCTCCAGACAACATGGCAACACTAAAAGACGCCCAGCACATTCACTATCCCACGCCACTGTAGAAGATGTAAAGCTCTTCCTTTCAAACTACGCCGAAGAAAATGCAATCTTACTGCCTGGGCGTATTCCTGGTTATAAAAGTGACGACATTCAACTTCTCTCCTCCTGTGACAGCAAGACAACATGTGTGGAAGGCATACACTGCTGTATGCAAATCAACAGGAAAGAGAGCCATATGTTACACAAAGTTTATTGAACTCTGGGCTCTCTTTCATCCGAACGTTGTTGTTGCCAAACCACGAACTGACCTGTGTATGAACTGCCAAGAGAATACAACGAAACTACAGCGGGCCTGCAATCTCTCTGATGCAGAAAAATCAGAGTGCGTGAAAGCGCAACAGCAGCATTTGAAATGTGCTCAGAAAGAGCGCGACTGTTATCGTGATTCATGTAAAAGAGCGTCTAAAGTAATGGAGACTACAGAACTGACAAATGGCCGGAAGACACCCTGCTCACGGAACATGACAATACACTATTCGTTCAACTATGCACAACAAGTCCATCTTCCAAGTAATCCTATGCAGCCTGGCCCTATCTATTTCAAGACACCCAGAAAGTGTGGAATATTTGGCGTCATGTGTGAAGGCATCCCGCAACAGGTGAATTTTCTCATCGATGAAGCTGCCCAAACAGGAAAAGGAGCGAACTTAGCCTCCTCCGCAGGCTACTCCTTTCCTTTCCTTTATTGGGTTTCCTGTGGGATCGAACGGGAAGAGCGAAGACTGGAGGCGAGAGTTTAGGAGAAGCGAGGAGGAGGGGTAGCCTGCCAAAAATCGCATGTTGGGACGAGTGAATTCACCCCTTGGGACATCTGAATTCACCCCGGGTACCCATGGGGTACAAATTGTCGACAATATAACACCTCCCAGTGGTGGACAGTACTAGTAGTTTCAAGATGGCGTCTAAGGACACGAAGTCGAAAATTCCACGATATAAATATAGCCAAATTCCAGTGTGTAGCTCTGAGTACAAGAAAATCCACAGAGATATGAAGGATAAGCGGGCGGAAATCGCGAGTAAGACTAACGAACTGGGCAGCATGAGGAGAGAGTTCGAACAAAATATGATAAGCTTGACAACAACGACTGCACTGCCAACGGGCTTAGTTGAAGAAGGAGCTGAAAAGGAGACAAGTAAAAGTTCTTTTCGAAGCAAAATTACCACACCAGGAGGAACCAAACGGAAAGGTAAATATATATAAATAAATATACTGTAGAATTTGAAAATTGCTGCGAACTTGCTGGTCAATTAATTGCAAAGGAATATTAAGCTCGATATTGTAATTGTTTCGGCCTCTTCGGCCTTCTTCAGTACTTAAGTATTTACAATGCTTGGAGTGAGTCATATAAATAGATATAATTGAGTTATAATAGCTTTGATTTTTGAGTGCGATCTTGGTGAATCTTGATCAGCTTGCTTGATAAACGCTTCGATCAGCCCTTCGATCCGGCAATAACTGTAGTTGTACTTGTGATTTCTTCTACAGTAAATACTACACGATTACAGTTCAAAACAAAGCTCAAAACTGTGCTGGAGCGTATAATGCACTTATCATCGGCTTCCCCCAGGGGGGGGACCCCGGGCAAAGGTGGGGACTTTGCTTCAAGTCAACAAAAAGCCCCATATATTCCCCCAGATATGGGGCAGGTTTTCTATAAAAGACCCTGTTTTTCCCCAGTATCTGGGGCATAAGTAGCAAAGTAGTTACAATAAAATGTACAAAATGAAATCACAACAAATAAATAATTAGTGCATACACTAAATCTGTGAAATAAAACTTATTATTTAAGCAGATGGACGTTTGTTTGTCCACAAGCAAAAGGATTGCAATACGATAAAAATACTCACCTGAATCACCTTTGCTCGCCATTTTGAAGAGAACTAGTTACCAGTTTCCAAGCGTTTTTTTAGAACAGGAATCCCAGAATTAGCAAATCAAAATTTACGATACTGTCTACTTTCAGTGACCAATATTTTACTCTTAACAGACCTTAAAAAGAATTCTAGCGCTCTTTTAGGGGTTTTTAAACCGTTTTTTAGCAAAACAGCAATTTCCCCAGGGGCTGGGGGAGGCTTGTACTCAAACTCCCCACATTTCCCCCACATTTCCCCCACCTTTGCCCGGGGTCCCCCCCCTGGGGGAAGCCGATGATAAGTGCATAATAAAAAAAGATTCAGCATCTGAAGTTCTTGCTGAAGAGCTATTTGAGAGTCTGAAGAAAGAAATGACTTTGGACGGTGGTGAAAAGTCGAAGGTGTTGGGCCTCGTGTCAGAGATATATGGTATCCGACAAAAGCACAGGGGAAAGAAAAAACAGTAGGTCTATTTTTCATTGAATTAAGTTATATGACTTTTAATCAACGTCTTACTAAACTGATTTATGATAATAAATTTTCCAATTTTTTCCATTCCAGAGCTTATTATTCTGGACTTTCTTTGCTTTCTCATTGTGAGAACCACAACCTTTGCACTGGATCTTCATCTTCTAGTAAGCTTAGATTGTTATCCATCAACTCACTGCATTAAAACAAGTGGACAATAAGTTTGAAAATGGATATGAATTTTTTTTTCAGAATCAAGTGAGCTGGTACTAAGTGATACTGAGAAGTCTCCTCAAGTTAAAATACAAAGAGGCTTAAGTACAGTGGAGGAACCACAAGAACAACAACCGAGGTGCAAAGGAAAGCTTCATTTTACAGGTACATAGTTCATCTGGTGAGCACAGGCAAAATCTGTATTCACCTCAAGACCCTTTGGCAACTAATGGATACCTTAGAGCAACTGACATATACTAAGAAGCTCATTTCTACCCCAAAGGCTCAGTTCAGTGGTCGAACTTTTGCCATGTCGAATCTAATTGTTGCATTTTGTAAATAAGAAGTGCAGCATCTGAACCGTACGAATTTGAAAGATTAAATTCAAGCTGAATTTAACACAATACTTATTTAAATCTGTCAAATTTACTTAGTTTAGACACCTCACGTCTCATTTACAAAATGCAACTATTAGATTCGATGCAGCAAAAGTTTGATGTTTGAACTGGGCCTAAAAGGTACCAATTTAAAAATAAGAAATTGAATAATTCAAAAAATATAAACTCAGTTGACAATGTGCTCAAGAGACACTCTGGGTAGTCCGCGGAAGTCAAAGAAACCCTATAGGTACCAGATCATTGGTTTATAGACCCCTAAAAGGTACAACGAGCATCCCAGGGTTTGTGGTATCTCCAAAAAAATTGAATCTCTTGATTCCCCTTTTCTCCTTCATTCAAACACTTTTATTTGATTATACACAATTAAGTTCTCGAGCACATGCATGCAAACTCAAATGATATCTGTGCTACCCTAAGAAACAAACCCTTTGAACCAGAACTTTTAACCACTAGTAGATGTGTAACTGTTTTTTTTACACAAATTTCAATACTTCTGAAACTTCAGTGTGTTTTGTTTGAAAATGAAAGTCGATCTCTATCTACAACAAAAAGGACTGGTTAGCTAATTAATATATTTAGAAAATTAATATAATTCTGATTGATTCCAGATTCCAGTGTGGCTAACAATGACAATGAACACTTAGTGCAGCCCATCCAAAGCTTGGTGATGGACATGGAAGGTACAGGAAATATTAATATAAAATTGAAACAGAAAAGACATTTATTTAGTAAAAATTCTGCATGGCATTGCAGTAGTAGATAGGAAGAGTCAGTGGTCTTCCATACACATGCATCTTGTTACAAATATAGATTGTTCTTGTAGATTTGCAGGTTGGAGGGCCATCCCTTTCTCCTGGTCAGTTATACAAAGCTTGGTGTTCTGCCCATACAGCAGTGGAAAGGTTGACAAATGAAATGCAGGATATGAAACACATACAAACTCAGATCAGTCTGACTTTGTCCAAGTTTACTGTAAAGACCACTTCATCTAATTTTCTCGAATTTCTTCACATTTATCTTAAAAGCAAGCAAACTGTGAGCTCTGGGACCTAAAGTAACATTGAAGTACAGGTTTTTGCGTTTCTTTTGTACTTTCTCAGCAAGAATGTCTTCAGTAATCAAGATGTGTAGGAATTTTTCAAGGAGGGAAACAGGGACAAACTTCTTTTCAAGTACACCATAATTTGACAGTGTGTCCAAATCACTTTCCCTTATAATTTTCTGGCTGCTCTTTGTAAGGAATAACTTCAGGGTGTTGCAGGTGATTTCTCTGCCTGCAAGCTCTACAACTGCTTGCACCACTTTCAAGGCATCTGTTGTCCCATCATTTACTAAATACATACCACGATTTTTGCAATTGTCACAACTAGATATGCAAATGAAATTGTCTCTAGCTTCACCATAGTATGTCATTACTGCCTTGTGTCTGCATTGAACAGGATTCTCTAGGAATGTGATCAGATCATTTAGGATAGAGAGCTGTTCATCCACATTTTGGTCTTGGTAACTGAACAATTTATAAAGGCAATTTTTATCTGCATAGCTATAATACAGACGGCAAAATGCTGGAGAACCATCTCGCCCCGCACGTCCACACTGTTGGAAATAGTCGTCTATACTTGGTGGTACATGGGTATGTAGGACAAATCTGACATCAGGCCTATCTATACCCATGCCAAAGGAAGAATTGGCAACAATTACATTCACACTGCCATCCATCCACTTAGAGAGGCTTGCCTGCTTTACTTCCTCACTAAGCTGTCCATGGTATTTCACTACATTTATCTCACGTTTTAGCAATTCTGAGTGAATTTTTGACACATCATGTGGCAAAACAGCATAAATAATACCACACTGTCCCTGTTTGTCTTTGATAAATTCACTTAATTCATCATACATCTTTTTGCTCCTTTCCTTTACCTCTAAAAACAAATTATGTCGAAAGACGGTGCTTCTTAGTACAGTGAGATCACCAAACATTTCCTTCAGATGACATTCTATTTTATAGTTTACAGTTGCACTCAGTAGAAGTTTGGGACATGAAGCTTTCGCCAGCTGCAGACACACTGTTCTATAAGTAGGACGGAAAGTATTTCCCCAGGTGGAAATTGTATGTGCCTCGTCGAACACAATCCTTTCGAGTCCTTCTTCCTCTATTAACGAATTTATTATCTCGCTGAACGGCCCTTGTTCAAGCAGTTCTGGCGTTGAGAATATCAGTCGCATGTTTTGTAAATTTAAAAGCTGGGCTTCTTGAACATTCTCCGGTACATCTCCAGTAAACTGACAAGCTGTAATCCCAGATTGTTCACATCGCAAAACCTGATCACTTATCAACGACTTTATAGGGCAAACGACTAACGTTGGCCTCGAGGCAAGGACAGCAGGAAGCATGTACGTCAAGCTTTTTCCACCTCCAGTGCTCAATATAGTAAGCACATTCTCACCTTTCATGGTCGATGCTATAGTTTCCATTTGAAGCGGGCGAAAATCACTAAAACCGAAGAAGTGATTCAGGGTGTTCGTTATCAACTCTGATGCCGCAAAGTCAGTCGGCTGTCGGAGATGCTGTTCGCTTTCGCGTCTTTGATGTTCTTCGCCGATTTTAGCGCTAGAAGAAGACGGATCGAGGTCCACGACTTCTACTTTTTTCAGAGAAACGTGTGGAACTTCTCTTCCGCTGTCAATCTTTCTTGAAACATTGTATTCGTAACGATTTCCTGACTTGATTTCCTTGACGTCTACTTTACAAATTTCGTCCTTCGACAACAGACCGAGTTCAAGTAGAATAAAACCAACCTTCAAAACACTTTCGATAGCAGAACTTGCTTCAATTGTGGTTTCAAAAATTCTGTCGACCTCAACAGTAAATTTTGAAATATTATTTTCGTTATATGGAGGCCAACGAGCGACTTTTTCTAAGAGATCATGAAGGTGTAAACTATCAACTACGAACGCCATTTTGTTTGTCAAGTCTAAATTTTCTGTCCCTATCACCCTACGAAATATTTTGAGCGCAACATTTTTTGAGCCCTCCCCTGCTAAGTGAATTTTTGCATGCGCAGCCGATATGCGCGAAGTGACAATTAGTTGTCGACTTTTGGCAGGCAACTCCTCTTCTCTTTCTTTCTTCCCTCTCCCCCTCCCCCCTTATCCTTTTTTGCTCGCCCCCAGTCTCTCATCTTTGCAACAGGAAGCCCAAGAGAAAGAAAAGGAGTTGCCTGCGGAGGAGGCTAGAGCGAACTCAACAATTAGCTACTTGCACTATTATTTTGAACAACACGGTCAAGGAGAAACCAATGTTCACTTAAATGCAGACAATTGTTCAGGACAGAACAAAAACAGTTATTTTATTTGGTATCTTATTTGGCATACTATAGCTAATTTGCATTATTCTGTTTTGTATTCTTTTCTTATTGCTGGACACACTAAGTTTGGGCCTGATCGTTGCTTTGGAATGATTAAGAAGTCTTATAAGTTAACATATGTTTCGTCTTTGTATGAACTCGCTAGTTTCGTTGACTCTTCAAGTAATGTCGGGGTTAACAAAGCCCAATTAGTTAGCACCCATGATGGAAGAGTTATTGTTCCTGCATATAACTGGGTAGGTTTTTTAGAGCCCTATTTCAAAAAAGTTCCTAACATTTTGTCCTTTCAACATTTTCGAATTTCTCGTGACCGTCCAGGTATTGTTTATTGTAAGAAGTTGTCTTCATCAGAAGAAGAGGCATTTATGTTGCTTAAGGATGAGAAAGTTCTCCCTCCTAGTGCATTACAAGCCGACATTGTTTCTCCTGCAGGTCTGTCAGTTGAAAGGAAAAAGTATCTTTTCAAAGAAATCAGACAATTCTGTAAGCCAGGTACGGAAGACTTGGTAGCTCCGAAACCTTAATTTTTAAACTTAATTGGTATCAGCTTGTCTGATTTCTTAAAAAGGTGCTTTTCCTTTCAACTGTCTGAACTCCAGGCAAGACAATGTCAAATTTGTATGCATTTGGAGACGGAACTTACTCATACTTAAGCAACATTTATGTCGCGCTATTCGATGACTTACACTGTATATACTGTAAATAGAAACTGTAAATAAAACTGAAATGTCAGAAAAGTGACTAGTATGTGTAGTATAAAATAATAAAACACATCCATTTTAGACAATTTAATTCTGTTAATTCCGTATCTGGACTAAAAAAGGTTTTATGATTGACATAAAACAACCCTCATAACATGGCAAGCTAAATGACTGTTATTTTGTCTCAACAAACACGTTATTGTTATTTCCATTGTTTTCTTTTGTGTCTATTAAACTATTACCAACACAAACATTCAATTTTTATTTCACGGGTTTCTTAATTTCACTCTATAATTATTGCATTAGTGACAAATAATCAATGCGATCCGCTTTTGGTTAACATTTGTTATTGAGTTAAAAATAAACTCTTTTTCACCACCCTACAAATTGTCATATGTACTTGCAGGAAGTAAAGGACACAAAGTAAGCTTTCATAAAGTGTTTGATTTCATGCAGTATAACAGTTGGACAATAGAAATTCCCAGAAAAATCTTTGTGTTCTGGGTCACAAACAAATTAAGCACAGACGTGCCTGGCTTCTCTATTACACAATAATTGATAAAAAGAATTAACAAAACTTTGCTAGATGGATAAGAACAATAGGATTAAGCAGAAGCAAAGTTCGCACCTAAATTCATTGTTTGTGAAAACAATGGTTTGCATTGCGGTCTATGACAAAAGTTTTGAAATAACAAAAGTCAGTGATGCGCAGAACACTATAAAAAGCATGGAACCTTTCTCTGATCATAGACTCAATGACATTGAAAGCATCGAGTAACGTCTCCTACAGTAGTACTATTAAAAATGTCGATCAATGACAAAGTTCACGTTATTTGGAAGACAAATTGCGAATGGCACGATTGCCCTCATTGGCCAAAAAGAAAAGAGATCAAAAGTGTGGGCAGCTTATTCATTCCATAACATCATCAAAAAAGTCAAAGACGCTAAGATATCGACAGTATTACTATTATTTGCAACGATTAAATATACTGCACCGCTTAGTTGGAGCTTACAACCGGACTAAAACTTTTTACAGTTTTCATAGGAGCGTAAAAGCACTAAAGAACGTCATGAGTTTTAAATAGCAACACTTTTGAATTTCAAAGTCACAAAGCCATCTTCAGTTAAATCAAACTAATTTACTACGTAGTATAAGTAGAAATATTATTTGTATTTACACTACGTAACTTGTAAATTAGCATCATTTAACTGAAGATGACGTTATGATAAGTCAAAACATGAAATTTAAAAGTGTTTTGTTGTTTTGAATTTTTACGGTTTTGCTTGAACGCAGAACGCTTGGTCATCATGGACAAACGCTTAGGCCAAAGCAGTGAACGGTGTGTTAACGGTTTGGCCCGAGCAATGAACGGTGTGTTAACGCTTTGGCCCGAGCAATGAACGGTTGGTTAACGGTTTAGCTTTAACGGTGAACGCTTTAGAAAAGCGTTTTAACGGTTTGGCTTGAACGGCTAACACTTTGCTAAACCGTTTGAACGCTTTGCCTAGAACAGTGAACGCTTTTCTGAAGTGACTTAACGGTTTAGTTTGAACGGTTAACGCTTTGCTAAACCGTTTGAACGGTTTTTGAGAGCGTTTAACGGTCTTGAACGGAAAAGCGTTTGAACGGAAAATCGTTAAGACACGTTTTCCCGTGAGAGGTCACAAATGGCGTTGGACAAAGCATTTGAAAGTGTCAAAAACCTGTTTGAAATAGAAAGTCTTCTGCCTGAACAGAAGGAAAGCATAAAAGCCTTTTTTGAAAACAAAAATTTATTCACCAATCTATGGAAAATCTCTGATTTTTCAGTGTGTGACGATTGTTTCAGATATCATTCACGAGAAGGCATGATCCAGCAGTTTGATGCTAGTTATTTCTCCACTGATAGCTTTGATGAATGACCAAGTCAATAAAGTGAACAACCTTGGAATTTCTGCTATTTCTTTGGTGGATTTATATGACCCAGACTTGATCCAGCAAGTTATCAATGGGTTGTATGTTGTTGTTTACAACTCACTGGAAGGGATATTCTCAGATATTACTTTCCGGAGCAAGATTATCGGAGTGGCAATCAATGAAGCACACGTAAGTACTTAAAGTTGTTTGGGCTCTAACACAGTGAAATACTATACAGGAAAGAGAAGCCATTAAGTAGTAACATCGTTAATTAAGTTAATTAAGTCAATTAAGTTAATAAAAGCTTACAACCTTGCCTACTTTATTAAGACTTTCTATTGACTTTTTTATTAACAGCTCACAATTAAGGACACAGTCGTACCGTATTACTTAAATAGTCTTAAATATGTCAATCTCACTTGCCTGTTTATTAAAACATCATAAATAATGCAACCTTTAGTCAGTTTTTTGTTTTGTTTTGTTTAATTTCTAGGGGGCTTTCAAACTCCGAACAAGGAAATGCATTTCGCAAATGGTATGGCTGCCTGGGAGAACTCAGATCATTGGTTCCTGATACCTGTCACATTGTTATATTAACTGCAACTGGTACAATGTCAACAAAAAGACAGATTTTGGAGTCACTTCACCTTGAATGCCTTGAAGTACATTTTGTTGAACAAAACCCCAATAAGAATAACCTATTTACTCTAAACAATATATGGATAAAAGTCAACCACTTGAAAGTCAGTTTGGTGCTCTGATCAAAGAGCTAAGGAAAGACAATATTCACACTAAAAGAACAATAATTTACTGCCAAACACGAAAACAATGTCCTGTGATTTACAGGATGTTAGAGATTCACCTTTTACAGGAACAAAATGCCCAAGAAATCAAATCGTTCAAATGTTTCATGCAGGTACACCCAAACCTGTCAAGGAGTTTATTCCCAATAATATGGCTCAAGATAATGGTCACATTAGGGTTTTAATTTCTACCGTTGCCTTTGGTATGGGAGTAGACTGCAAGAAAGTAAGAAGAGTTGTTCACTTTAGTTGTCTATGTACAAGAATGTGGGAGAGCTGGGCGTGATGGACAACCAAGCTGTTGTGTTCTGTTGTATAATGGGCTAATGTCTGTACATTGTGATGAAACCATGAAAACCTATCTAGACAGTGAGATTTGCTTAAGGAAAGACTTGATGATCCATTTTGGATTTGAAAAGCATCTGCTTTGCACCAGTGCTGTATTAACTGTGCAAAAACATGCAAGTGCCAAAACTGTGACAATATCTGGAGCCTTTATAGTGAATTTTCAGAGAAGAAAAGTTCAAGAAACATATTGACCAGAGTGGTGAACTCAGAAGAGAGAAACTTACTGAAGCAGGAGTTCATAAAATTTCAGCAAAACATCAGGCAGATAAAGTTGGAAAATATGGTGGCAAGTCCTACTGTACTATTGGAATTTAATATATTTCACATAAATCAAGTACTTGACAAATGTCATCAGTTATTTAATGTGCAGGATATCATTGAGCTTTCTGAAATTTGGAGATGCTGTGCATATTTGTCAAATCATCAAACAGATTTTTGGTGATATAGATGTTGATTTTGGAAGTTTGGATAAGGAAGAACTGGGTGCAACAAAACACTCTGAGTAGAGCCAGATAAGAGATGACTCTTCCCTCCTTGAACTGTTTGACACTAATGACCTAGAAGACATAGACTCTTTGATGGATAGCACTTCAAATGAGCAGGTTTAAAATTACTATCATTAATTTTTGTTTAATATCTTCTAGGCCGAATTTCAGGGAAGAGTAGATTTATAATTTATAATTATTACTATTTATTTTGTTTTACTTTTACGGGGGGAGGGGGAACGATGTGTAATCGTTGATTAATCTGTAAATAGTTGAATAGGTTTTTAATACTTCAGTTCTCTCTGGGAGGGGTAATTATCTATATTGGGTCATATTAATTTAGATTGTTTTTATAGTTTTAATTCCAGATGTATAGCTACCATGTAGAAAAGCTGGAATAAACCATTATTATTATTATTATTATCGTGATTTATTTCAACTTTTGATTTTCTAATGTTTCTTACAGAAATTTGCGGAAACTGACGCTCCTAAGCAAAATTCTTAGAATTTACATGGAGTCAAAAAGTGGCGTTTTCTAGGTACATGAGTAGAAGGCCTTAATCACTTCACAGTTCTGGGATATAATCCACTTTTGGCATTTTCTAATTACTATTTTGGCATTTTTAAGTCCTGCCCTATGAAATTTATTAACTAGATCTTTGTGGTATCCTGCTAGGAAATAAAAAACAACATTTATTTGATGAATGTCATAGTTATTGTAAAGTCTCTTTAGGCTGTTTCTGAGATCTGCATACTTGTCCATTTTCATCTTGTCTCTTTCTTGTATTTGGCCAATGTTACAAACTGTCCCTTCGATGATTAACCACGTCTTTGTCTTCTTGTCCAAAACCATAATGTCCGGCTTGTTTGCACCATCTCTTGGAACAATGTCCAGATGTATGGGGATATCCCAAAGAACTTTGGCTTCGTCGTTTTCCATGTAGCTTTTTGGAAGCGGTTGCTTATGCCACGGTGTAAGGTTGTCATCTGCAGGAAACCCAAAGCATGATAGGATTTCATGATATACAGGTCGCAGCATGCGATCATGCCTTGACTTGTATAGAGTTTGGGCGATGGCTGAACAGCTACACAACAAATGCGGTATTGTTTCTTCGTAGTGGTGACATAATCTACAGCTTAAATCATCTTCTCCGTCTTTCAACTTCTTTCTACGGTATACCTTTGTTGTTACAAGTTGTTGCATAATACTGGTGTGTACACCGTACACAACATCGGGTATGCCTTTCCATATCTTGCTTATTACGTAACTTTCTTTCTCTAGTTCAGGGTCCTCCCATCGGCCAACAAGGTATTGTCCAACCCATGGTTGTTGTTTTACTTCCTCCACTAACAACTTGTCTATTTCCTTCTTGAGTATTGGCTTGATGTATCTCGGTTGGCACTTGGATACCTGTGTAGTTTTGTTACTAGTCACGATAGATGTTGTTTTACTTTCGCAGTCATACTCTAAGTTCAGGTTGAGTTGGCTGGCATATACTTTTGCGTCTTTCAATATTGATCTCAGTGACTTGCTTTCTTTATACTTTTGGAATGATGAAACTAGCTGGACGTGCGGGTCAGTGCACGTTGTCAAGTAGTGTGCTGTCTTGATCTTAGTAGTTTTGTACAACATCTCTAATTGCTGTAATCCCTTACCTCCTTTGTTGCATGGAAGGTAAAGTACAGGGTTGGACTCTTGTCTGTGCTTACATTGGTTCTCGTTCATTATCTGTTGTGTCTTTCTGTCAAGTTCCTGTAGGTGTTGAATGTTCCAATCAGTTGTCCACATGTGGTACAAGAGTACAGGAGTAGCAAATGTGTTTGTGGCTGTAATCTTTCTCGGGATAGATAATGGCGATGACCAGATTACAGATAGCCTTCTAACGTATTCTCTGCCTGATACATTTTGGACTTCCTTCTCGAGCTGGGTGGTATTTTCATATTTTCCAAGAAACTTGTAGTAGTCATCTTCCCCAAGTATGGGTATTTGCTGCCCACTACCTAGTGGGAGTCCTTCACTCGGTTGGTGAGTGCCTCGTTTGATATGCACAGCTGCGCATTTTTCGATTCCCCAGTGAAGGCCGATGTCTTTAAACATGCTTTCCAGGGTACTTGCAACTGTTGCGGCTTTGGTGCTGTTCTTATGGTAGGACTTCAGGTCGTCTACAAACAGACTGTGCGTTATCTTGATGGACTTGTCATGAGTAAATGTGTAGCCTTCTGTGGATCTCAGATACCACGCAACTGGGTTAAGACAAAGAGTGAACAATGTGACACAGAACGAGTCACCTTGGAGAATTCTGCGGTTGATCTTGATTGGGCCAATGGTTGTTGGTCCTTCCGCTGTTGATACATATAGAGTTGTTTTCCAAGTTTTGATGATATTGTTTATGAAAGACGTCAATTTCTTGTTTATTCCATGATCTTTTAACACCATTGACAGCCATGCATGTGATACGCTGTCGAATGCCTTCTTCACGTCAATCCAAAGGCAAGAGAGATTCTTCTTATTTTTACAAGCGTCTTCCAAGATTGCTTTATCTATTAAAAGGTTATCAACACAGCCCATTGACCCCTTTACGCCACCTCGTTGATCTAACTGCATAAGATGGTACTTAGACAAGTGACTCTCCAACTCGACATTTATCACAGAAGTGATCAGTTTATACATAGTGTTGAGGCACGTAATAGGTCTGAAGTCTTGCGCTTTGGGATTTTCTTTCTTTGGTATCATTACTGTTCGCCCCTCCGATATCCAATCGGGTAAAACACTTGGCACACTGTTGATTAAGCTGGTAATTGCAGTGGCTATAGGGTGGTGTAGTGATGACAGATGTTTCAGCCAGAAGTTGGTGATTTTATCCAGTCCCGGCGCAGACCAGTTCTTTTTCTTCTTCAGACATTTGTGTATGATTTCCTTCGTGATTACAATTGGAGTTTCTACTCTTTCTGGCCCAGCTTCTTTCAATGCCTTGCGTACTTCCGTGATCCACTTGCGATCATCTAGGCTTTCCTCGTGTGCATTTTCCCATAACGGTGTCCAGAATTTTTCAAAGTCCTTTTTATTTAAAGTGTTCTCATTGCTCTTTTCAAATGTGTCGTATTCAGTGAACCTTGGGTCATCTGTAGTAGTATCGCGGCTTAGTATATTTCTCAAGTGGCCATAGAATTTTCCTTGGTCTTTATCAAATAGATAGTTGATCTTTCTTCTCTTCGTTGATTGTATTTTTTTCTTTCTGTCATTTTTCAATTTTCTTAACAAATTAATCTTTTTCTCTTTAAGTGTCACGAGTTCCTTCAAGTCTATTTTACCTCTTATTTCTTTGCTGATCCATTTCCTGTTTTTCCACATCTTTTTCGTCATTTTCTTGTTATTCTTTATTCTGTTGATCTCCTCAGTAATCTGAGACGTTTGCCTTCTTAATTTCGTGACCTCTTGTTCTAAGGTAAGGTATTATTATTATTATTATTATTATTATTATTATTATTATTATTATTATTATTATTATTATTATTATTATTATTATTATTATTATTATTATTATTATTATTATTATTATTATTATTATTATTATTATTATTATTATTATTATTATTATTATTATTATTATTATTATTATTATTATTATATCTTACACCCGTAGTGTGAATAAAATCTCCACTCAGGTTGTCTATTTATAGAAATTCCTTATTATTATTATTATTATTATTATTATTAAATGCAGATAAGGATTTTTGAAATTTAATTGTTATTTCAACTAGACGATCTGCGATCGCTTACATGGGCTTCCTGATTATTTTCACGCCAAGATCACGTGTGGCAGAATATTAGTCAAATAATTAAAAACAAAATACAAACTATAATTATTGTGGTAAGGCAAGAGAGTAAGAGTGTCAGACGCCTTGTTAATTTCCATTTGGGGTATTTTTAGAAACATCAAATCTTCGCACGTTACTCTCACCACAGGAAGCCCACACTTATATAAACTGAATGAAAAGCAAGAAAAAAATTGTTAGAAACCAATTCAAACTTTTTAAAATGCTCTATAATTGCTTTATTTAACAATTTAAAGGGTTTAAAAAAATAAGTGTATTCATAGTTTGCTTTTTCATTCAGTTTATGAGTTTGGGTTCCCTATGGCGGGAGTAGCGTGTAGAAATCTGGTGTTTCTAAAAATAGACCAAATGGAAATCAACATGACACGCGACCTATTAATCAATTCAGACTCTCTTACTTATGCACTCTTTGGAAAGGTTGATGTTTAGTTTAAATTCCTTATATAATGTAGTTGCTGTATTTTGCATATGATTATTTGATATCAAAGTCTCTAACATTTTCTTACTGTTACATGAATTCTGTAATACTTCCTTGCTTTGCTTGTTACATTGTATTCTTAATTTGATACCTCCACAAATATCAAGAGATTCTGGTATGTCATGTGCAGTGAAGTTAAATTTAGATGCACTGTTTTCAATTGCTTGTAAAGTATTTGACCTCCAATAATTGCAAGGTGCAATGACTGAGTAACAAACAGAATAAAGGGATTTTACAAAAGAACTCTGTAGATTGTTAAGTAATGTTTTTGCTGTATTAATATTTTTATCAGCTTTTGGATTGTTCTCTATACCTATATCAGCATTAACAATTTTGATTCCTATTAATTCATAAGTTGCTGTTAAGCCATGTAAACTTTGAAAATATCCGACGAGATTGTCTATTGATAAAACATGCAATAGTACACATGTACCTTGTGGGTGACCGTTACCGTAAACATCTCTTGCATGAGAGTCAAATATTTTAAAATTATTTGAATCAGGACAGTAAATAATGGCTACACCAATGCAACCAATAATCAATATAAATGACCTGTACTGTTGTGATATCAATGAATGACAAGCTCTTTGTAGTCCCATACAATATTCATATTCATCAATATTAATAAGATCACCATGCACATTACCTGAGTAGCTTTCACTATAATCTAGTTGATAATTTTCTTCTAATACTATGAGCATGGTTGGCAATTCTGTTAACATTAGGTATGATTGATGTGCTAATTGAGACAAAGTGTTGTAGAGCTCATTACCAATATGCATTATTTGTATTAGGTCATTGACAGTGTTTTATTCCTTTTATCTTGCAATATATTAAAGCACAAAGGCTTATCGCAACACACTGCTGACCAGCATTAGCTCCAAACATTCAACATTTCTTGACTATATGGAGCTTTTATTGTTTTAGTGGGATCAACATAGTGTACTAGTGTTTGAGGGCCGGGGTTTGTCTCTATGTCATTGCAAAGTTTGTATTTTGTACAATTGCCTTTATGAATTGCACCCTTAAACTCATTGTGTACAAAATAATTACACGAAAACAACTTTAACCATCTCCGATATTCTTTTTGTTTACTTGAATACATAAGCTTATGATAACTGTACTTTGCACCATACTGTTTCCGTCTCATAATTGTATGAACAAAGGAGATGTATTTTCTTTCTGCACTCATGTTTCTACATTTTCTACGTCATGGCGAAATAACATAATTATGAACTTCTGAAGATTTAGGTATGTTTTTAAGCACATGATGCCATACATATCTCTGCATAATCCTGTTCTTCTGTGAGAAACGACGTAACTTGTTCAATGGTATTCTGCTTGGCTCTCGATCTCGCTTATTACCATGACATTTACACATAACACGAGTACAATTATAATACAAATACTTAGCATAGCGTGATCTAAACTTTTGTATTTTTATTGACACTACAATATCATTACAGTTGTTGGCATTACAATTTAAATCAGCAGCCTTTTGGAATATATCACAATCATCAAGACAATTTGAAAAGTTTTGATCAAGGTATACAGCGGTCCACGTGTAAAGCGAAGCACATAAGCTTAAGCTTATAACAATCACGCTTATAAATGTGACAAAAATCTTGCTAAATCCGTGTTGATAAGGTATAAGTGTCATTAAAGCAAATATAAGAATCCAGATACTCGCTGAACGAAATATTTTAAGCTTACTTGGAAAAATGAACTGTAGTTGAGTCGTTCGCGTAGGTAAAATATCCAATATGGCGGCTTTCTTGTTGATCACGCTGGGCTGACCTCGGTAAGCTGTTCGATTTTTGAGATTTTTAAAGTCACATGCAACTGATTTCTCCATGTCACCATGCATACAGTCAGTTTTCATGTCAGTTGTTGTAGTTTCGTGAATTGTATTACAGTTAACAGTAATATTTGAATCATTTGAACTTGCTACCTCATGAGAACTAGTAAGAACTTTGCTATCATTGCTAGGAGATTCGTGGACCGGCCCGTTCCGAAAATCACGCTGAACATCTTTTAGTGTGGGCCTACCACAAATATCGTGTGCGTTTGTGTGTGAGGTCAGCGTTCTAGGATTGATTTCCTTCATGTCCGACTCCGTCTTTAACTTCAACCTTTGTTCCCTTCGAGTACAAGAGTAAAGTTCAAGACCGAAAGGGAGTCGAAGCAACGTCAGACAATAGATGTCAGAAAAGCTGACATCACTATAGCAACGGAGTCACAAATCCCTCCCGAGCCCTCCGGGGACGGGGCTCCTCACTATAGCAACGGAGTCACAAATTCCTCCCGAGCCCTCCGGAGACGGGGCTCCTTTTTGAAGCGTAAGAGTCACCACGAAGAACACGAAGATCCAGTGGTAATTTTCGACATGGTCTCTCTGCTACGCAGGAAGCCCATGTAATAATGAGTATTTTATTATGAAACACAGCAAGTTACATTCTTAGTGTTATAAACCCACTTTATTACACTCACTTGATAATGGATTCAGCAATGCTGAAACATCATTTAATCTTGCTGTGTTTCATCTTTACCACTTAATGAATATTGTTACTGAATAAGATGTCTTAATTGATACTTAGATTCTATTAGCCCCAAGCTAAAACAAAAGAAATGACTAATTTACACTGGCTCATTTTATAACTTTCATGAAGCTATACTGTTCTTCATATTTCACAAACCAGAAAAAAAAAAACAGACATCAATTTGTAGCATTTGAGGCTTAATGGAAGTTATTCGTTTTTGACTTAAATATGGAAACTAAGTTGTTTAACTGTGAACATATTAAAATTTTACACTTTGTAAGATTGCCAGGGTCTAGGTAGATCAATCAATGAAAAAATTCTTAAGTATCAATTTTAAAATATTTTAGTATATAAAAGGCATTAAACTTGCCACCAATATTTACATTGGCACATCAATAAAACTTTGCAACAAAATATGGAATAGATAATTACAAATTTCTCAAAGCTCTTATCATCGTAGATCATGGTAGATAAGAGTATAGGGAGCCAAATGTACAACATGTCATATTATGTACAATATCTATGAAACAATGAACAAGTAAAGTTTCATATTGTGACTATGTTCTTTTTTGATGCGCACAGTAACTTTCAAATTTATTGTCAGTTTATGCATTTTGTTATGATTTAGCATGCACGTCTGTTAAGGACCATATATTTCTTGTGTGCATTGATTCAGGTGAACATCTTTCGCATGTCAAATCCTGATAGAATGCTTGACTTCATTCTTGTGTAATATCGATATTTTCTCTTTGGGGTGTGTTGAAATGCATTGTTCTCCACTAGCTCATTAACAATCTTGTGAAAATCTCCTTTAGTGCATTTACGCACATGCTTGCCTGATCTCTTGAAGACTGACAGGTTATCATCAAAAGCCTTCAAGAGTACTGTTGTGAATCCTATACAGTGGCAGACTCTGTTTATTGATTTCACTGAAGCATTTGGACCCAAATTCTTGATGCTTCTTTGACTGACTTGTTGTAAAACTCAAGCTGCAAGTCTAATGAATGTTGGCGAACAGGGCCTGGTTTATTCTTAACAAACCGATCCCATATAAGGCGATGCGCTGAGTGGGGACTAGGCAATGCATTAGCTTGGAACATCAAGTAGAGAGCTTCGAGGGCATACTTGTCAGATGCTCCATGATGCTTTAGGTACATCAAAAAGAACTTCCAGAAACGAAAGACCCTTTCACCATCTCCCTCAGAAATGCCATCAAGGAAATTTAATATCAGCATTCCATAATCCAGTAGAGCTTTTTGATATGCCAACATATCATCTGCTTTCTTATCATCACCATCTTTCTTTGGTATGTGAAAAACATCTGCTGAAAAATCATCAATTGAAACAGGAGGGTTGTGCTGGGCTTCATGATCTTTTTGTAGTTTCCCTGCATGTGCAAAGGTCTTTGAACATCCTTTGAAACGACACTGAAATCTCCCATCAGCATTTGGTTTTTCTCTCTGTTGTTCTTCCATTTTTCTGATAGACTCCTCCATGTTTTTGTTTCTCTCTTTTTCTATAACCACAAGGGAGGAATTTTTTTTAAGATAAGCCTTCTTAACAGTGTCACTATCGGTCTTACAAGGAAAATCATCTGTACTTGGTGTATCATGAATTCTTGTCATCTGAAGGATCTCCATAGCTGCAGCAACAACTCTTGACTCTACCTCTATCTGGAAAAATCTTCTGCATACATTTGCAGCTCCTGAAACATCTCCTTTAACATTCCTGCTATTCACAAGATTTCTATCACTATACATGGTGCACTTATCAGCAGCAGAAGCAGAACTGTAGAAACTGGAGTAAGCAACCTGTTTGGATTATATGAAGATTTACAAGTCAATCTATGTCATGATAAATAATGAACCATATTTGTAATCTGCACAAAGGACTGGAATGAGCTTCATAGAGAGGCTTGTGATTCCCAGCATGTTGCCTCGATTGCTTACTATCAATAGGCATTAAACTTTTTGTCAATCAAAAATAATAATAATAGGGCTCCATAAATACCAGAAATGGGAAGAGCATGCCTAACTTAGTGATCATTGAAAATTTCATAACTAAGTTTGTTACAAAGAATGTATGGGTAATTTTTACTGGGAGGTATATTTCTGGCACTTATAGTAGCCAGCGTCACATCCAGACTAATGTCAGTTATAGAACCCTAGCATTGGTTTTTGTGATAGACATAATAAAAAGTAATACCTATTTATAATGATAATAATCACCACATCATCAGCATTATCATGTGACAGCTGTCACTTGATGTCCATGTATGGTAAGATACTGTATTGGTGCATTTCAGTTTTGGAAAGGAGGACTATTACATAATTTGATGACAATTCAGAAACAAATATAAGTCATGATATTATTTCCAGATGTGACGAAAGTACTTAACCAGCATTTGTTCTTCTGAATGTGTGATGTTACAATTGTTGACAACTGATCAATGGTATATACAGAAGTAATTGAAAAAATTCAACTACTTCTCATGGGACATTGATTAATAAAAAATATGGAGAATTTAGTCCATACACAGACTTTGCACTAAGTGGCTTTGAATTATTTTCTTCGTTTTGACGTTTTCCAGTGAATTCCATTTATAATAATATAACTGTTTCTTGTCAAAATGAAGTATACATTGATTCATACTGACCTCCAAAAAATTGTTGCCAGCATGCCAGTCAGCTACCTCAAAGTGAAGACCTTCTGTCCACTGTTCAGGTGTGAAACCATTTGCTAATGACATATGGCCATTGACCCCCTTTCTACACTGAGTTGGTCACCTACAAGTCCCTGATCTCCATAGACTCTCTCCTCCTCTTCACCATGAAAGAGAACATATTCATGTAGCTCACGTATAATTGTCAGGATACCATCAGCATCATTCTCACTTTCATGTATCATTCCAATAAAGGTCTGAAATTATTCAAAAGAAACAGACACAAATTTAGAGGCTGATATAAGCCTAATAATGCTTGTCATACATTGTATTATCCCTAATGTAGACAAAATGTAGACAAAATAAACATTTGTTTCTGTAGGAGCTGTTTATATGTAAGACTGAGTCATGGAATACTAACAGTCATTTAAGGTAAAGGCCTGCACAAATATCTTCAACATTTACTCCAACGTTGGTTCGATTTGGTTGAATACTGATATAGACACCAGAAGTCGCCACCAATTCAGTCCTTGAAATACTCTACACTTCACCATGGACTGAAAATATTGTAATAAATAAATGAAACATGCTGTAAACTTATTCATTATTGATTGGCTGACTGATAATCAGTCTTCTTTCAAGTGTTCGTAAAAATATGCGCTTTGTCATGCATGTCAAACAAATAGTTACAAGCATGTCAAACAATAAATACATTTATCGACTCACAACTTAAGCAAATAGCGTATCACTCTAGTGACTTATGACCTAAGCGAATTGCACTGTTTGTTGACAATGATCAAGAATAGCGATTTTAACTTTTAAGAGTGATAAAAGAAGATTGCTGATGGTAATAGATGTTAAAAATGACTCATCTCAATTGAACTTCACACTATTTTAATCTGAAAATCAATCAATCGTTGTTGGAGAGATACTTCTGTGCAAAAACATCTTACCCCCAACTTGAATCCATGAAAGTGTTGGGGCATTTTCTTCATGGTGCGTATTTCACTGAATTTAAGAACTCTTCCTCCATTTATCATTGGCTAATAGTGATTCAGAAGGATCGAAAATCATTGACAGGCACTGCAGATAGTACCATTTCGGCCTGAGGGCCAAAACAAAAACGTACCCCTCCCCCCCCCCCCCCCATTTTTAACTTTTGTAAAAAAAAATGTACCCCTTCCCCACGTAATTAACGATCGTTCCCTAGGATCAAGAAATGTCAAGAAATGTTTGAAGTTGAAAGTTCTCACGCTGGTGTAAGAAGTGATTTTCTATTGGTTGTTACGGCGGTGTGACAAAATGACATTTCTAATGAAGCTGACTGATTAAAATACATAGAATTTATGGATGAAAAACATAATTGTGATGGAATAATTTGTAAAAAAATATCGTTGGGTGGTGATAGATTCAAGGTGTTGACTGTTCATTTGGGTTTCCTGTATTGTTATGGTCAGCAAGTAAAATTACTGAGCATGCCTTGTACATGTGATAACAGAGCACAAATGGTTTGAAAAATGTAATTGCCTAATGGTGATGCTTGTCAATGATGCATTCAAGACCAGTGTGCTGATGAAGCAAAAAAATATTAGAGCTGTGAAGTGGTTAGTAGTTGAGGTTGAGCTTTGCTCTGATCGTGAGAATGGCTTCAAACTTACCAGACAAGGTGTTTGGATATGTACAGGGTGTTTCACCAATAAAGAAATCAAGAACGTCGAGACCATACAACATTTTCGATGTTCAGACAGGGGAGGAAGAATGGCACAGAGTGGTATGTTTTGAAAAAAAGCTTCAGGGAGCTGTCAAGTCGTCGAAACCGCGATTCAAATTTCCAACGTATGCAAAACTCCTCACCGAGACTGTTGAAGTGGATTTCATAATGAACAACAAAAGTAAAATAGCCAAAGCCAGCAAGTAGATGTGCCATTCAATTTCTAAATTGAACACTTAGACGCAGTTCGTTTAGTAGAGGTAATAATAATTTCATGAAAACGTTCTGCATGACTGTTCAAAGGCATTAGCTTTACCTCTGTTCAGCTTATTCAACCGTTTGATTGCATCTGCATATCTCCCAAATGACTGGAAAATGGCTGAGATCTGCCCTGTGTTCAAGAAAGATTATCCTATAAGCATGATGTAACTACAGGCCAGTGTCCATATTAATCAATGTGGAAAAAATCTTTGAAAAATGATTGAATTGTCAATTAGTTGAGTACTTTGCAACAATTATGCCACCATTTCTGTCGGCTTACCGTAGAGGTTACAGCTGCGAGGCAGTGCTTCTACATCTTAATGAATTGTGGAGAAAAGGCCTGGACAGTGGAAAGACTGTTGGTTCCATGATGTTAGATTATAGCAAAGACACCGTCACCATATCCAGGGGTCTTCCACAAGGCTTTGTCTTGAGCCTGATGTTTTTCAACATCTTTCTAAATGCTTATTCTACTTTGTTTCAGAAGCTAAATTATCAAACTATATCAAACTATCAAACTATATTACCATTCGCACCGTACTGCTTGTTACGTGCAGTTCTAGCTTAGTTGCTAAAACAATTCTTCTAAGATATTGTCTTGTAGCTTCCATTTTTTAGATATTTTCATCTTGAGACTTGTTTGTAACTCTTTTCGTACTGAATTTCTCCATCAGTTGTTTCTATATTGAGCTAATGTTGTATGGTGTGTTTTGTTTCTTTGTAGATGGCATTTGTTAACAAACGTCTCCTATGTTTAAAAGAAGCCAAAAAATGGGTCAGACGTTGGCCTTGGACCCAAATAGCGCGAAGAATCACTGCTTCTATGATTGTGTGGCAAAATTCTTCTGCATGAACAGAGACAAAATTGTTGACATGGTGGAAGATTTAATGCTTTCAAACCAAATCGTGCATACTGTTAATGAGGTAAATAATCCGTACTTTATGCTCAGAAACAGGCTCAGAACAGTAGACTACATGATCTTGTAAAACAGGGTAGATGATATTAATATCGCCTAGACAGTGATACGAACAACCATGAAATATAAGTCCAAAATGTCAATTGGTGAACCTATTATTTAATAGATAATCACTGAGGCACGCAGCATTCGTGGGTATAATGCAGGCAGCTGAGGGCGCATGCATTATACCCACGAATGCTGTGTGCCGAAGTGATTATCTTTTATAATTACTGGTCAACTTCATAACCACCAAAATTGTTTAAATTGAGGTATTTATTTATTTGTAAAAGTTGAAGTATTGTTTGAGCATGCATAGTTCTGCTGTTTTTGTATCCCACACGTTTTGATACCCGTGTTTGTCATAACAAAGAAAGGCTACGGTACTTAAATTCTGAATGGGGAGCTGGATTTTGAAAAGGCTCTGAAAAGTACTGTAGTTACATTACTTTATCATCCTGCAAATCTGGTTCCCCTGTAAGCAAAACACGCTGCATTATTATTAATAATGCTGTGGGATCACAGAATCACACAGCATTATTAAAAATAATGCCATCTGCTAGATTAGACAGACGGCATTATTTGCAATAATGCAGCTGCTCTATGCTTTTTCTCTCTGCATTCGTTGGTATAATGCAGAGTGAAAACAATGAGTTTTGGTAAGAACAGTAATTATTTACTTTTAAGGCCTTCCGTTATTTAGTAGCGAACATTAATATTAGTGTTTTTAAAAAAATGTTTTTAAATGTGCGTCTTAGGTTGGTACTATTGAGAAAGAGGATATGTTTTCCTTCCTCTCTGATGCCGACTTCCCTTCTTTGCCGAACGACCACACGTGAAGAGAATCAGTACTTGGACTGAGAAACGAAATGACCAACCACACTGTCATCAAGTCCATGGCTACATTGTCCTCTATAAATATCAACATAGTTGATTGGGAAGGTGTAAGTTTCGTTGGTATATTCTAAATTTAGATACTTTCAAAACTCGTTTATAGTTTCTTACTATATTCTCTCTGCACTGTCGCAGAGGTTGACCGTGGAAAAGCCTTTTAACATAAAGAACGAAAGAGACATGTATTTGGCATTCACTGGCAACCACTACATGCTATTGTTAAACAGCAACTTGTAAATCAGCTGAAAGTGTATCGTCAAAAGAGACCCGCCAAAACTTGAAATTACCAAAATTGGAACTACCTACGTATAGTGGGATTTGTTAAAATTCCAGAATTTCTGGGATCAGTTTGAGGCTGCTGTACACAATAGCGATGATTTGCCAGACATACAGAAATTCACTTATCTGCGATCAGTGCTGAAAGGTAATGCATTGCAAACCATATAGGGATTTAAAGTCACTGGAGTAAATTATGCGCTGGCAGTAGAAGAGTTGAAACACAGATATGGTAGAAAACGAATTATTATTTCATCTCTCAACAAATCAGTCATCAACTTGGAATCACATCAAGTACATCTGCCCATGCCTTACGTGAGCTGCATGATACATTAAAGAACAGGACTAGGGTAGAATTTAGACTCCGGCGGTTCTGGATACATTTCCTTGTATTGTTGATGTTCGCTTTTAAATTATATCGCTGCTTGAATTGCCAGGTGTGAAACATCATCCAAAGTTTAAAGAAGTTTGAAAAAGTTTGAGAAGATAAGGAATGCAATGGTTAACTGTAGTAAAACGTCCATTGCTTTGTGAGCACTAGTTTTAAAAAACATACTTTTTAAAAGACTCTTAAAGCACAGCTGGGTGCCATCATGTACCCTCTGAAGTTTGTTAAATCAGAACTATGCCCTATATTCATCCGTATTCATAATTGACCTTTCAAAAACCAAAGATTAAGCCATGCATGTCTAAGTATAAGCACTTGTACTGTGAAACTGCAAATGGCTCATTAAATCAGTTATCGTTTATTTGATTGTACCTTTTACTACTTGGATAACCGTGGTAATTCTAGAGCTAATACATGCAAAAAGTCCCGACTTCTGGAAGGGATGTATTTATTAGATTCAAAACCAATGCAGGTTCTGCCCGGTTGTTTGGTGATTCATAATAACTTTTCGAATCATACGGCCTTGCGCTGACAATGTTTCATTCAAATTTCTGCCCTATCAACTGTCGATGGTAAGGTATTGGCTTACCATGGTTACAATGGGTGACAGAGAATTAGGGTTTGATTCCGGAGAGGGAGCCTGAGAAACGGCTACCACATCCAAGGAAGGCAGCAGGCGCGCAAATTACCCAATCCTGACTCAGGGAGGTAGTGACAAGAAATAACAATACAGGGCTTTTCTAAGTCTTGTAATTGGAATGAGTACAACTTAAATCCTTTAACGAGGATCCATTGGAGGGCAAGTCTGGTGCCAGCAGCCGCGGTAATTCCACCTCCAATAGCGTATATTAAAGTTGTTGCAGTTAAAAAGCTCGTAGTTGGATTTCGGGACGGCGCGGCCGGTCCACCGCAAGGCGTGTCACTGACCAAGCTGTTCTTCTTCGCAAAGACTGCATGTGCTCTTAACTGAGAGTGTGTAGGACTTGTGGCGTTTACTTTGAAAAAATAGAGTGTTCAAAGCAGGCCAGCGCCTGAATACATAAGCATGGAATAATGGAATAGGACTTTGGTTCTATTTTGTTGGTTTCTGGAACCGAAGTAATGATTAAAAGGGACAGTTGGGGGCATTCGTATTTCGTTGTCAGAGGTGACAATTCTTGATTTACGAAAGACGATACTACTGCGAAAGCATTTGCCAAGAATGTTTTCATTAATCAAGAACGAAAGTTAGAGGATGGAAGACGATCAGATACCGTCCTAGTTCTAACCATAAACGATGCCGACTAGGGATCAGAGAGTGTTATTGGATGACCTCTTTGGCACCTTATGGGAAACCAAAGTTTTTGGGTTCCGGGGGAAGTATGGTTGCACATCTGAATAGGGGGCCGGCAGATGGAAAGAGTTGCTCACAGAGAAAGTGCAGCATAATCAATCAATATAACAACAGCAGAAACTACAATCGCCTGCTGATATATACCTTGACAGGATATTAAGGGAATAAGATCTTGCCCTACCACTCGCCAAACCGAGCCTTATAGCAGGACGCAATATGACTCACCATCTAAATTACCTATACATGCCTCTACAGGACAGCCCTCTCTCCAGTACCCTATGTTGTGGTATTTACACATTATTCAATTAATAATTGAAAGCATGCTCGCCCCGGCCGGCTGCCGGTCATTGTTTGCGTGCTTGGAGCGGTTTGTGACACACCCGAGGCCCGGGAGCCGGGCATCCCACCTTGGGGATTTGCCTCTCGCCGCCCGGTGTTTCTCGATTCGGTTTGTTTGGAGTTTCAGAGACAGGATGCACACAGGAGTTAAGAGCGTCCGTCCCCTTCACCAGGAGACAAGCCCACTATCGCACTAATACTTAACACTGCACCTGCCAATCGGATAGGGCGGCGGAGTCCACCCCTGGGCCCAACTAGCCCTTGGGTGGCTCAAGAGCCACCAGTTACAACAAGACAAATTAACTTAACAGAAGGGGCTCTGAGTTCAGAGCCCCTAACTGATCCAATTACACATGGTGTTACCGTTTCCTGTCCACTAGAAGGAGAACAGCCGTGCCCCCTATGCACGGTCTTGTTCAGTGACCAGAAAATTCTGACGAAGCACCTCCTCTCCACCCACAAGGTGAAGTCAGAAGAGATCGACTGGCGATGCAAGAAATGTGGATTCAAGGGCAAAAACGCGAGGGCTGTCAGTAGCCACTACCGATATTGCAAAGGGAAAACGTGTGAGAGTGCAGGGGAGAAAGGGAATCCAATCCCCTGCCCCAATTGTGGAAAGATTATGGATGGTTTGATAGGAGTTCAAGTCCATCGACAGAGAGTCCATAAAGTCCAGTATAATGCAGAGCTCCCCGACCCATCTAACAGGAGAACTTGGGATGAAGATGATCTACGTTCGCTCGCCGCTCGAGCGATTGAGCTGAAAGGGGTAAGGAACATCAACATCCGTTTGAAAAACGAGATGTTCCCTGATCGATCTGTACAGGCTATTTCAGCCGTACGCAAAACTGCAAAATACAAACGCTTGCTTGAGGAAACAATCGCCCAGTCTTCGACTGTGGAAAATTCATCTGGTTCTCAATCACCTGTTCAGGCTGAAGTTTTGCAAGACACCGAGAAGGATGAGCCCCCTTTCGCCGATGGGGTCTTCTTAATTGATGAACTCCAGAGGCAGCTTAATAGTGAACTGCCGCCTTGTGCAGCGGTAGCTGCCTCCTTAAGGTATTATAGCAGGACGCAATATGACTCACCATCTAAATTACCTATACATGCCTCTACAGGACAGCCCTCTCTCCAGTACCCTATGTTGTGGTATTTACACATTATTCAATTAATAATTGAAAGCATGCTCGCCCCGGCCGGCTGCCGGTCATTGTTTGCGTGCTTGGAGCGGTTTGTGACACACCCGAGGCCCGGGAGCCGGGCATCCCACCTTGGGGATTTGCCTCTCGCCGCCCGGTGTTTCTCGATTCGGTTTGTTTGGAGTTTCAGAGACAGGATGCACACAGGAGTTAAGAGCGTCCGTCCCCTTCACCAGGAGACAAGCCCACTATCGCACTAATACTTAACACTGCACCTGCCAATCGGATAGGGCGGCGGAGTCCACCCCTGGGCCCAACTAGCCCTTGGGTGGCTCAAGAGCCACCAGTTACAACAAGACAAATTAACTTAACAGAAGGGGCTCTGAGTTCAGAGCCCCTAACTGATCCAATTACACATGGTGTTACCGTTTCCTGTCCACTAGAAGGAGAACAGCCGTGCCCCCTATGCACGGTCTTGTTCAGTGACCAGAAAATTCTGACGAAGCACCTCCTCTCCACCCACAAGGTGAAGTCAGAAGAGATCGACTGGCGATGCAAGAAATGTGGATTCAAGGGCAAAAACGCGAGGGCTGTCAGTAGCCACTACCGATATTGCAAAGGGAAAACGTGTGAGAGTGCAGGGGAGAAAGGGAATCCAATCCCCTGCCCCAATTGTGGAAAGATTATGGATGGTTTGATAGGAGTTCAAGTCCATCGACAGAGAGTCCATAAAGTCCAGTATAATGCAGAGCTCCCCGACCCATCTAACAGGAGAACTTGGGATGAAGATGATCTACGTTCGCTCGCCGCTCGAGCGATTGAGCTGAAAGGGGTAAGGAACATCAACATCCGTTTGAAAAACGAGATGTTCCCTGATCGATCTGTACAGGCTATTTCAGCCGTACGCAAAACTGCAAAATACAAACGCTTGCTTGAGGAAACAATCGCCCAGTCTTCGACTGTGGAAAATTCATCTGGTTCTCAATCACCTGTTCAGGCTGAAGTTTTGCAAGACACCGAGAAGGATGAGCCCCCTTTCGCCGATGGGGTCTTCTTAATTGATGAACTCCAGAGGCAGCTTAATAGTGAACTGCCGCCTTGTGCAGCGGTAGCTGCCTCCTTAAGGTATTCTATGGCCGCCTTAAGGTGTCAGACGAGCAACGAAGGTTTCGCGGAACTGGCCGAAACCCTATTCCCAAGATCGGCTGCTCGCGAGAGACAACCCCGAAAGCAACGTTTGAGAAAGGCTCCCGCCAATCGAAAACAGCGCCGAAGGGAAGTCTTTCGGCGGAATCAAAACCTATACTGCAGAAACAAGAAGCGGCTGGCCGGCATTATCCTAGATGAAGATCTGGAAGACCCGCCGGCGCCAGATATCATGGACGTTGAGACGACTTTTAGGGAGAGATTTGAGCGACCTGAAATCGTTGATGACGCGCCTTATGTGTCTCAAAACTGCCCCAATAAAGATCTTCTGGTGGCCCCCTTCTCTCCGGAGGTGAAACTGCAAACTGCACTTAAGGCTTCCTCATTGCACAGTGCACCCGGACCAGATTTCTGGATTAACAACCGGGTCCTGAGGAAAATTCCCAGCCTTGCGCTGAGTAACGTCTTTACTGTCTGGCTTAGGACGTGCAGCGTACCGACTGTGACAAAGGCTTGTCGGACATCACTCATTCCGAAGACCAGTTCTTGCGAGGAATTGAGTGATCCAAACAACTGGAGGCCAATCGCCCTTGGTTCGGCCCTTTTGCGTCTCTATACTAAGACCCTTACCATCCGTCTTAGTAAATGTGTCGAAGTGAGCCCACAACAACGGGCATTTGTCCCTTGCGACGGCTGTGCGGAAACCATTGTCTTGCTCGAGGCAATGATCGATGATACCTGGAGACGTAATAAGGGCATCAACCTTGCGTGGTTGGACTTATCGAAAGCTTTCGACACGGTGCCTCACTCCTCGATTCTGAGAGCTCTCAGAAGAAAGGGTGTGCCCGAGTCCTTTGTTTCGGTAGTGAGTGACCTGCACTTAGGGTGCGAAACTGTATGTAGTGTTGGGGGTCAGAGAACCGGGTCAATCCGCATTCTCTCCGCAGTTAAGCAGGGTTGCCCGCTATCACCCCCACTGTTTAATTTCATCATTGACGAACTCCTTGAGAACCTTGGAGAGAGTGGATATAAATTCGGAGATGTTACGGTGAATGGACTCCCTTTTGCTGACGATTTGGTTCTATCGCACTCGACCCCGGAAGGGCTAGAGAGGATGCTTAAGCGAGCTGAAGCCTTCTTCGAAGCACAGGGGATGATGTTCAATCCCAAGAAATGTCGATTGCTATCAATGGCCAAAGCAAAAGGAAGGAAAACGCTGAAGGTGCTGATGGTGCCCCGTTTCATAGTACATCAGAAACATATCAAGCAGCTGAATTCCATCGAAGCGGTAAGATATTTGGTGCTAGACTTTGACTCGAGAGGCCGAATCAGGCCTAACACTAAGATCTTGGCAAAGTGGTTGAGTAGAGTTAAGAGTGCTGCCTTGAAACCTTTTCAAAAAGTTGACATCATTAGATCATTCGTCGTCGGGCGCCTCACCTACTGCCTCCGAGTAGGTCGCACAACAATGTCACAGTTGAGAGACATTGACCGTCAAATTCGCAACTCAGTGAGGACCATCCTTCACTTGCGCTCTGACCTTCCGTGCGAATACTTTTATATCCTGTGTGGTGAGGGCAGACTTGGATTATTGTCTTTCGCCGAGGCAATTCCAAGGATGAAGACTAAACTGCACTTGAGATTGGTATCGTCTGACAGCCAGATTAGTGAAGCTGCGAAATGCTCGCTTCTACAGGGAGAATTCTCGTGGGCGAAACACTTTGCTGGCATGGAAGGCGTCAATTCGAGCAAAGACGTTACCCAAGCTGCGAAAATAGTAGCCCAAAGAAAGCATGAGACTCTGGGACAAAAGTTCCTAGGCCGACATCACGCCCCAGTTGCTCAAAGCCATCAGAGCACCAAGAACTGGTTGGCATGGCCTGAACTCAATGGCGAAGAATTCATTCTTGGCGTCAAGATCATCACCAGCAGCCCTCCAACGAGGCAGAACACCTCTATTGGGAAGAAGGATGCCAATCGAAACTGTAGAAGATGCTTTACCTCACTTGAGACGCATTGCCTGCAAACCTGCCCTTGCATTAAGGATGCAATTTGCAGAAGACACAATAATATCATGCGTAGACCAGTTCGAACCTTGGGTGAAAATCCAGGGTGAGAACTTCCATCCGGACATTGTAGCTCAGCACGCCGATTGCATTTATGTGATCAACATTGCAGTTCCATACGAAACATCAATGGAAAAACTAAAGAGTATTAAATCAGCCAAGGAGATGAAGTACGAATGTCTGAAGTTCAATAATCTTAAAACGAGAACAGAAAGAGGCAGTGAAAGCCTTACTTCAAGGTCTGGATGTTTTGGCCATTCTACCGACAGGGTTTGGCAAAAGCTTGATTTTTCAGTTGTACGTTCTAGTGAAAGCGAAACTTCATGAGCAGTCCGTCGTTCTAGTCATCTCCCCTTTATCATCCTTGATAAAGGATCATGCCTTAAAAAGAAGGAAGATATCTTGGTTTGAATTGTGTAGATCTTGGACAAGGTCACATATCTGGAAAGGAACAAGTCATTTTTGCTTCGGCTGAAGAAGTCATAGCGAAAAAATTCAGGAAGGATGTCGAGTTGCACAAGAAGATCGCCGTTGTTGTAGTAGACGAGTCACACACAGTAGAAACATGGATGGGTAATCGGTAAGTATCGCTACAAATGCAAAACAAAACACTGCATTTCACGTCATGACGAGTATTTTTACTTATCATTCTTGCATTTAATTTGCAGGAAAGTCAAGGGAAAGAAAGAAAAAACAAAGAGCTTTTGAAGTGATTATGGCGAACTATCTATTCTTAGGTCCCTTTGTTCAGAAGGTTAGTTAGTCTGGAATTATCATGAAGATTTTGTTTAACGGTTTGCAGAATACAAACCTAAAAGTGTTTTATAGTTTGCAGCAGTGCTGTTTATGTTGCACATTTTTAGTGTTAGTACTCTAGTACTCTACTAAGTGCTGAAGAATTGGTTAAAATTTCAGAGAAGACTTTGTTAGTACACAAAACATTTGAAAGGCTTTTTTTGTCAGAAATAGCTATATCAACAAAGGCTCTCGGGCTATTCCCTTAAAATATAATTAATCAAGAACTCGTCGTATCAAGACAGTAATACTTCATTGTGTGAATGATAATCGCTTATCAACTTTTAAATGTAAGCCATTTTTTAAAGCTGAGAGATCATTCTCGTATTTCTATCTCTGGTATTATAAATTAATATGACTCCTTTGTTTTGCTTCAGGAACTCCTGTTTTAGCCCTCACTGGAACAGCTGACAAACAGACCTCAGAATTTATATGTCAAAGTTTAGTGTTAAGGAAAGACACTTTAAAGATTTTCATAAGCCCCAACAGAGAAAATATAAGGATATCTGTACTCCTAACAAAAAAGGATGAGCGATTTTCTAAACTGTTATGGGTTATTGAAATGGCTAAAGAGATGGGCCAACAAATGCCCAAAACCATATTTTTTTTTGTGATACATTTAAACATGTGGCAACTGTGGCTAATGAGCTTCTATTAAGGCTTGGATCTTCAGCATACATACCCAATACATCCAAAAACCCAAAGGATTGTTTGCTGGGGATCTTTCATTCTATGACATGGGAAAAGAGAAAGGACGAATTGCTTGAAGAATTTAAAGGCGATGGAAAGAAAAGAATTATCGTGGCAACATCAGCATTAAGTATGGGGGTGAATTTCCCTGATGTGCGCTACATAATAAACTGGGACCCTGCACGGAATCTACTGGACGATCATCAAGAGGCAGGACTGGCTGGGAGAGATGGTAAAATTGCAAATGTCATTGTGATATACCATGGAAATCAGCTAGCCCATTGTGAAGATGACGTGAAAGATTTTGTTAAATCATCTGGATGCTTAAGGATTGCTAGCTACAAACCATTCGATGAGCATATTAAGCCATGGAGGGTAGCGCATGACTGCCGTTCAAATTGCAGAGCAACATGTTGTTGTCAGGAAAATATGTGTGGTACAAGAAAACTACCCTTTGAAAAGAACTATTCTGTGATAAATCAAGAACATAAATTATCAAGGCCTATTTCAGTGGCAGATAAAGAAGATCTTTCAGCAGCACTACAAGAACTTCAAATTGCTGAAAGTAGCGAGGAATTTCTTTTTGACAAGACATCTGCCCATGGATTTTCCCAGCAATTGATTGACGACATTGTAAAAAACTGTGCTACTATCTTCACTGTTGAGGATATAATGGACTCATGTCCAGTATTCTCTCTAAATCATGCATTCAAGATTTTAGAAGTTTTTGATGAACTCTTTAATGATATTGAACTCACAAATATGGTTGACCTCCTTGGCTTAGAACTCTTAGAAGAACAGAACATATTATAAGTACACTGGACACAGCTCATCAAAACTTGATTTCTATTCCCCAGGTTCTTACAGGTATTATAAAATATTATTTATGAATATACCAGTGACGGTCAGTAGATTATTTCTGGCCTTTGCACCAGCCAAACCTAATGCAAATAAGTAAAATCTATTTTTTTAAATCCTTTGCATTAGGTTCAGCTAATAGCTAAAACAGTAAACTAAACAATCTGAAAAAGCCAGAAGTTACTTTTCTTTAAAAATAGTGGAAAAATAGATGTTTGGGGGTTTTCACCACAGGAAACCCATCAGAAGATTTTTGCTGCGAGCAAAGCGAGCAGTGATACTAATCTTGCAGTTGGATTCCTGTGTGTCATGCGTGGCGTGTTTATAGACCAGCTCTGAACTCGCTTCTTGGTAGACATGTACATATATAGATAGAGTGAACAATGATTCGTGACGTCATCGAAATATCTTTGGAATGATATTGGAATTAACTGCACTCAAAATGCGCCAACATACTGGTTGTTACAACTGGTTAAGAGCAGTTGCGAGAATAGGCAGATTTAGTTGTGTTTGTACAATGTGAGAAACAGAACTGCGACATGATATGAATTAGGATTCAGCTGGGTATTTTTTCGAGGTAAACCATTGTTATTCACAACTATTATCAAGTTGTTTATGTTACTAGAAGTATGCATCAAGTTCACAAAATAGTGATATTTCTAGGGGATATTTCTAGGTGACATTTCTAGGGGAAGGCAATGTTCTTTTACAAGCTTTTCATCGATCGAAGCTAAGTTGAAGCTGCAAGACGATAAGTTGTATTCGAACGTTCTTCAAAGAGGTAAAATCTCACGGACAGCCACATCATATCGATAAAATCTCTGGTGAATCGAAACTTTGCTTTATTTACACAGACTACTCTCACTAGTTCAGCTAAATCGACAGATGTTTAATGTGCACATCCACAACCAAAACAACATTTACATGCATTCTTTGTCAGATTCTCTATAATACAAAAGTACTCTTTATCCGCCACAGGGTGAGATTCTATTAAATAAAGACTGTGATTGTTTGAAAACGCAATAATTTTGATTAAAATGTATTTATACAATTCTTAAAACTTGTGTTATTGTATCAAGCACTAGTCAACCTGTTTGAAAACGTTTTGTTAAAATCGGAAATTATACCATTTCTGAGCAGTTTTGTTGCTTTTAGTACCCAGTCTCCCAGTCTCACTCGCCCACTAGGTTTTCTTTTATTACCATTTCTTTTTATATGTTTTCGTTTTACACATAAAAAATATACTTAAGTGTAGATGTGATACACACTATATTACTACTTTTTAGCTGGTTTTATTATAGTAACACTTGCAAAGAGGGGGAAATATAACGCACTTTGTTTACACTGCAAAGGTAGGAAACAAACGTTTTTGACAAAAATATTTACATTTGAAGAAAGTTCAACTGTGCCAACGCTGACTGGTCACTGAAAATTTGTATTCAGAGTTCATTTTCTGTTGTCTTGACTTTTAAAGATTGCTGTTATCTAGTTATGTTTTCATATAAGTACAACAACATAGAGGTATGCACTTAAGATTAGCCTTTGCACATTTGCAACGAGTGCATTTGAACATGCACGAACACTTGATCAGCTGTTGACAGGAGTTGGATACTTCTGGTATTGACATCCACACTGGCTTCCATACGTCATCATCTTTGTGCCAGCCATATCCTGCGGGAGATGGAACATCCTGGTTGGTAGCATCACTTGTCGTCCAGATGCCTGCTTGAAATATGGCCCTTTCGATGTGTTTCAGCAAAGCACTCTAAAAAACAATCCAAATATGAGCATTGTAATATACTGTTATAATAATCATTAACATCAATTCTTTCACTTTGTAATTTTTTTTACCTGAGTGGGAGGAAGGTGTTCAATCACTCGGTTGCGTTTGCAAAACAAATCCATCCTTGATTCATTGACAGAGCCTAAAGGACTTGATTTATCATACATAACAATGGTCATTCGTTCCAGACTACGGAAGTGCGGTGAACCAGCTTCCAGATGATGGAATGGGTGAGTAGATAAAAACTCCAACAAAGGTGTCACCATGTCATTACAAGTTGCCCATACTTGCCAGGCAGAAAGCTTTCCTTTGCCATTGAATGCAGATGTGGTGTCACAGCCACTGAAAGCATGGAACACAGGGAGGGCACGTGACTTCTGCTCACCAAGGGATTCACAGACTTTGTTGATACTGAGGAATCTAAAATTCCTCCCCATGCCAAAAGCCACCCAAATTTCCAAATTGGGCTTTATTACTTTTAGATCGTAGAATTTCCCTATAAGTATGACAACGTCAGTGTCAACAGTTCTTACAAGGGTTGTGACTGTTCCATCATTGTCAAGAGCATCACGGAGATGAACAACAATGCGGGTGTCTGCTTCATGATTGCAGTTGGACATAGGCAAAGCTGATCCTCTAGTTATCACTGACTGCCCTGTAATGATATAATTAAATAATAAATATATAATTGTAATGATATAATTAAATAGTAATATATCCTCACTGCATACTCATTAACTCATCGTAGAATTAAGTTATGGGAGGAGTCCGCGACTGATGAGGTAATAAGCATGTAACAAGGATATAGGCAAGTCATTCTTGAGTTTGTTTTGCGCGGTGAAATTTTGGATTTGTGTAATAAACTGCCGTATTCTCCTGTGGGATAACGTATAACTGAACGAAAACGTTCCTGATTGAAATATTACAAAATTGCTGGTACTTTCTGGGAGCGCAATATCTACGTCGCATTCAATGACTTATTCCCTTTTAGGGATAACTTTTGGGAGTTAAAAAACCATGCAGAGTACATAGGAAATTGGTAGGGACGAGGAGAACGAAAAAACGCTATTGCCTTTATGGAGATGATTTGGGGGACACTACGGAAAGGCAAAGGGTGCACACATAAAACCAAGCAAACGACTTCAAAATTCAACGGTTCTGGTCCATGCCATGCTATAGCATTAATTAGAGATCTAGAGCTAGGCTGCTTCAGCTCGAGGCCAACACACAGCAAAACAGAACTCAAAACTGCTGCATAGGCTGGCCAACCGCCACCAGGGGAGGTGAGTGGGTCGCGAAAGTTCCCGATGTTCCGGCGTATCTTGAAGTGACCACTCCTAACACGAGTTGGCTTATTTATACTCGGAGCTAATTAATTATGCAGTGAGAATAGTCTGTCAAATGCAAACAGTACGTGAGAATACTAACTGAATTAGGCCATTGGAAAGAAGATTCATAGAGTTCCTCAGATCATCAAGGGGACTCGGAAGACTGGCGCCAAAACTAGAGAAATTAAAGGACTCTCAGAAACGACCACTCACAACGAGTGGGTGTGGACGGACTGCTCTTTTTCAGCTAAACTAGGTAGCAAGACATTGCTACAGTGCTTTTTAAGCGATGAAACTGGCACATGGACTGATCCATTATTACTCTGGTTGTGCTTTAAATTGTAAGGGAAGTTAAAGCTTAGTACGTCAAGCTTTTCGATTTCCTGAGCAAAAGCACAGTTCACTGCTAGTGGGTTAATGCTTGCCACAAAACTAAACTATTAATTGCGGCGGCAAACGGGTGAAACGTTTATGGAATTCAAGTTGGCTAGAATGCTAGAACATCCAACGAAAACGAAAAGTCCAACGAAAACCCATCCGTGATAGGACTTGATTTGTTTAAATGTGCCGTGACGAGACGTGTGTCCCCTAAAATTACAACACAATGTGTCTCAAAGGGCAAAATGGGTAAAAGGGCAAATGCGTTGATTGCTAATCAAATTCTTAACAGCCTTCCGAAGAACACGGGTTTCTATCTGGGGTGTTAGCTAGGAAATGGGCGAGTACATTATAAGACTAGTCGTTTCTAGTAGAAAGTGAAATGCTGCGAGCAGAAAACCGTTGGCAGGCGCGTAGCATGGTCATTTGGCAAGTACGCACGGATGTGTAGGCTGTAAAAAGGAACGTTTTGTCTTCCTTCGTAGGTTTCCCGGCAGCCCACGGGCTGGCTTGCAATAGAACCGACTAAACTAAGCAAAAATGAGATGTTTTACATTTTTATTTCTTGTTTGAGATAGTAGAAAACACGGAAAACAATTAGAAAAAACTATATAGAACCGACTAAACTAAGCAAAAATGAGATGTTTTACATTTTTATTTCTTGTTTGAGATAGTAGAAAACACGGAAAACAATTAGAAAAAACTTCCCACCTCAAGTATGCACGTGCGTATTATATTGGCGCAATGAACGCTACGTGCCTGGTTGGTGTATCCACGTCAGCAGAACTGCTCCTCTAAAACTCAAAAAAGGACACTGCTTTCTATAATAGATCAAATTGCCTTGTCTATCCCCTCTTATTTTGATTGGACTTCGCTTTAACTAAGAGTCTAAGGTAATCGACTTTTCAAAAAATGGACGTTTTGCTAAATCTGTGAAGTCAATAATCCTAAATTTAACTGGACGCATACCTGCGTGAACTCAGGCACTCGTTACACTATGGTTGAAGGAATGCGTTCGTAGACAAACTCTCTAAGCTTTTTGCTCTTGTTCCTCAGACTTTTCAGAGTTAATTGCAGTGATATTCTGCTTGGTTTGCGATCTCGCCATGATCATGCTTACGTAATTTAATAGAACCATGATTTTCAGAAATATACTCCGCGGGATCTCATGTTTTCTCTTATATTCATTGTGATTACTGAGTAGTTGTATACGATATATAATATCACAATCATTTAATGGTGAACTCGCAACACTTTGTGCAAAGGTGTCTACACTAATAACACAAAGTACGCGATTATTTATAGTAACTGCATGTGTAGTCGTTTTAATGAAACCATCCTAAACGGATAAAATTGTCGACAACAATTGGAAGAAGCACTATATTAATCCTATCATTAAAGTCACATGGCATAGGTGGAAACATTGTCTCTTATGTCATGATCTTTTCCGCTAAGAACGCGTACAAGACTATGTGTTGATCAGCAGGGATTTCAGGCCCCAGTTTTTTGGAATTGTCGTACGTGGTATCAAGAAGTAGCAGTTTCATCACTTGTACGGAACCATTTGTGATTGTATTTCGTAACCTTAGCTCATTGGATATATATTACAGTATTCGTGCTTACTCTATTCAGTGACAGTGACGAGACCTTTATTAATCAATGCTAATATATGGGCCATTCTACGCATGCACTTAGACTTCACGCATGCGCCTTAGAGACTCGACTGCGATTTGGGACTGAACGCAAACCAAACCCGAATTTTAAACTCAGGCCTCCTGCGGAACGCCCGAGTATAAATGGCATCAAAACATTCCGTCACCTTGACATGTATTCCATATCTATATTATACGCACTACTGCTGGATCCACTACAGCTATCAACCACGAATGCAAATTCCTTGCACCCAAAAAACATGAAAAAGGCTAAGAAAAAAAAATGTGAAAAAATTGTTATGAAGGTATAGAGGTTTTGAAAACATCAAGCTGTCTCCAAGAAATGGGCCTCGCGTTCTGAGGTTCTGGGCAGCGATTTTGGTAGCCGTAGGGGCCAACAGAGGGTAGGGTCCCCAGGAAAGAAAGCAAGGCAGTATTCTCTGTAAACAATGGACAGCTGTAGAAGCGAGGCTCGACATAAGAGCCGCTCGATTGACCTTGTAATGCATGAAAGGGAACCCCACCCTCTGTTGACCCTAGGCTCTGAACTAGGTCCAGAATTAGAGCTTTAGCTAGCCCCCCCGAGGTCAACAGAGAGGAAGGATGGGAGGTTAAATTGGACCGAATGTGGTGATGGTACGTAATTCATTTTGCCTTGGCTCTACGGGTCACGATAGATAGCTGTATCTCTCTGGAAATGCAATGCCAGAAAATGCGTAAACCCGTGGCTCTCCAGGGCGCCTTCACTACCGGTACTCCTCTATCAATGCAATCCTTTAAATTCGTCACCCCGTGGCTCTCGCTTACGCCAACAAAACTCTAGAAATCCAACCGCTCTGCAGTCCTCGTAGACTGCCATTTCGTTGATGAATAGCTCCACCTCGCAGTCGATCCCGGACCGCCCTTCTTCCCCACATGGAAATTCACTTGGCAGTCTCCGACTGCCATTTCTCTCACCTAACTTCACTAATTCGCAGTCCCGGACTGCCATTTCGTCCACATATCTTTCAGACCGCCTTTTTACTCGCATGTAAATTCACCATGTAAACTCCCTCCCATGTAAATGCCGGACTGCCATTTCTTTCGCGTGTAAATAACTTCGCAGTCCCGGACTGCCATTTTTTTCACATAAATTCACTTCGCAGTCCCGGACTGACATCTTTTCCACGCGTTAAGTCACTTCGCAGTCCCGGACTGCCATTTCTTCCACATAAATTCACTTCGCAGTCCCGGACTGCCATTCCTTCCACATAAATTCACTTCGCAGTCCCGGACTGCCATGTTTCACGCGAATATATTCACTTCGCAGTCCCGGACTGCCATTTCTTCCACAAAAATTCACTTCGCAGTCCCAGACTGCCATTTCCTCCACATAAATTCGCTTCGCAGTCCCGGACTGCCATTTCTTCCACGTTAATTCACTTCGCAGTCCCGGACTGCCATTTCCTCTACATAAATTCACTTCGCAGTCCTGGACTGCCATTTCTTTCACATAAATTCACTTCGCAGTCCCGGACTGCCATTTCTTCCACATAAATTCGCTTCGCAGTCCCGGACTGCCATTTCTTCCACGCGAATAAATTCACTTCGCAGTCCCGGACTGCCATTTCTTCCACATAAATTCACTTCGCAGTCCCGGACTGCCATTTTAGTCTACGTGTAAATTCACTTTGCATTCCCGGACTGCCATTTCTCCAGCGACGCGCAAATCGACTTCGCAGTCCCGGACTGCCTTGAGAAGTGCTCTCGGTCTCATTAAAGCATAAACTTAACATGGAACACACTTAACAGTCCCCAGCCACCCTGGCTGCCACTGCAAACTCCTAAAACTAACAACGCAGTGGGACATAAAATAGACGAGCAAAAGGCGAAAAGAACCAAATGTAGCCCCAACCTAGCCCGTCCCAAGGGTAAACAAATGGGTGATTAAGACTTTGAGCAACAATTCCCGTAATGAGTGTATTAAGCAAAATTACCGGGCGCAACGATTCAACTCATACCTATGCAAATCCGTGAGAAACCAAAGTTTGAAGTTACGCCCCAATAAAATCAAAACTAAAATGCAAGAAGAACGACTGAACAAAACTGTACTGTACTGTACTGTACTAAATAAACAAAGGATGAAACAAATCAATGCATGACTAATGAACTAAATGGAAACAAAGATCGAAGTCATGAGGCGTAACACAAAGCATGCAAGACGAATGCAAATTGCTAAAGCAGGACGCTAATGGCAGGACTGACCAAAGTAACACAAAATATATGATAAACGCGGTTTGAGTTAATGATAAAGCTAAAAATGGGCAGCCAACGAAAGTAGTGTGGAAAGCATAGAATAAACCACGAAGAAACAATTATGAAAAAAGGAACAGAAACAATTGAAAGCCTACCCAAACCGGCGAGCCGACTGATAAAACGCAAATTACAAACTTATTGCAAACTTGGACAAGAAAAACCTAGACTAGCGGCTACAAATACAAAATGACTACTTGCCAAATTGGGAATAAACCCTGGGAAAACCAAGAGAAAACGTCCGAGTCACAAACACTGAAATTTCCTCCATACGTTTACCAAAGAGAGCTGGAGCCGTTGAGCTCGATAACTCTGCTAACTAGCCATGTTCAGTTTAGCCAAGATTAGTAGGAAAGCCAGAACGTTGAGGGTGCTGAAACTACTCAGAGAAAGAATCTTGAATTAGAGCTGGTGGCGGTTGACGATGATGGTGAAGAACGAAAGTTCCCGTTGTTCCGGCGTATCTTGAAGTGACCACTCCTAACATGAGTTGGCTTATTTATACTCGGAGCTAATTAATTATGCAGTGAGAATAATAAATATATAATATAACGTCCAGATGATAACTTCTGAACAACATCTGAATTACAGCACATAGCTGAAAAAGTTAAACTGCGGCCAGTATAGAACTCTGTTAAAAATGCATAATTTGCTGGCGTTACCTCCTGCAATTGTAAACTGCAATGTTGCTACCCCGGCTGGATCTAAATCGTGCCCTCCATTTATTTTATGGGATCCACCAGATATATTTGAAAGATTTAGATGTCCCGTTTGCTCTCTGGAGGAGAAATATGTCAAAATGTACCCGACAACAATTTGGAATGACGGTTCTACTACAAAGCGGAAACCAAAAATTATTTACGACGTAAGTTTTCCTGTACAAGTTGTTGGTCGGATTTACCATTGTCAATTGAACAGTGACCACACCATAACTTCAACTCATCATCATGTTTGGTCAGCATTAGCATCAAAAATACCTATAAAACTACACTTCACACATAAGTATGGTTATAGCGACTCTCATTAATATGGCCACATCGTCGATTATTTCTTATTTCCTTTCATCCAAGGAAATTACAAACAAATCAATGCTGACTAAGACATCCCTTATCCGAAACAAGACTTCCTAGAGAAATTGTTTATGGATAATTTCGTTACGATAAAAGAAGCGATTACACAAAGGATGTCCTCTACAACCGCAAATTGGATTTCCACTGACCACACTTTCAAATCTGTGGCAAATATTGGCTACACAAGAAAAGTCGATGGAAAGTGGATAAACCAGTAAAATTTGTTATTTTGCATTTTGAACGATCGAGGACAAATAATGAAGTGGCAATTTACAAGATCTACAAAATTTGAAGAAGTGTGGCCATGTTTTGATGAGCTTGCAAAGCCATTCGAAAATCAACAAAAGAAGATAAGTGTAGTGTTTGTGGACAATTGTTGTCAGGCGCAAAAGCAGTTAAAAGAATGTTTTAAAAACGAAACGCTTCTCGTAAAACTTGATCTTTTCCACGCAGTAAAAAGGTTCATGGACACAATTCCAAAGAGAGGTAACCAAAGGAAAGACTGCTATCGACTCCAAGTACAGAAGTTCTGAGTAAAAACCTTAATCACTTTGTGAAGAAGTGGAAAGGTTTCAAAAGCAAAGGAATGCTGGTGTTAAACAAAACATCATTGAACACCATCTTAAATATAGAGGAGCACATAAGCAAAGGATGTCTGTCTAACACACCCAGAGGTGGTGGGACAAATCGAAACGAGCGCCTTCATAGGACACTAAGAAAAGTCGCCGGAAAAAGCAGGATGGGACTCCCACTTGCCGAAGCTATTATTAGCCAGGTTATAATGAATTATAACCATGAAAGCCAAGGTACTGATGAACAAATTATCAATGAAACTAGTTTATCAATCGAAAGGTTTGGACTAATGAACAGTCGATGTTTTGGCAATAAAATGTGCAATCTCACAGAAAGCAATTCAGAGGAAATACAATGCATTATGGAAAGAACATCGATTCTACAAACTCATATGATAAATTTCAAAAAATTAGAGTTAGATAAAATTGCTGACCTGACATATTTCTTACTGAATAGCGATATTACATGGGCAATGTCAAAAATTCCAACATCAGATGAACAAGATTTGCTAATCGATAGAGCAAAAAGCATCGGACATGAGATCCTTCAAGTAAATGGAGACGGAAACTGTTTTTTTTTACAAGCCTTGGATTTCAAGTGCAAAATCTACTACAAATGGAAAATTGCCCCGAGGAAGTGCTTTAACCACTTTGAAAGGCTAGGAATTTCTCCTTGGCTCGAATCACAAAATCACCAAAAAACAAAATCACAAAAACAGCGGATCAAGAGCCAAACTACCAATTAGACACTCATATGTCATGTCGCTGCGGAGTGAACTCCGTTTCCAGTGAAAGACAGAACTGCTGCAGTACAAAACTAAGCAATAAAGGGCAAAAAAGAAAGTACGAGAGTAGATATCCTTGTAGAAAGAACAAACAAATTTGCTCTAACCTTTGTAAATGCAAACATTGCAGTGTAAGCCCACCAACGAACCACCGGCGAAAAAGAGGAGAACTTCAAAAAAGAGCTTGTTGAGAGGCAAATCGAAAAGGAGCGAAATGGTTATGTCTGAAGAGTATACCAAATCAAAAGGAGAAAATAACATTTGGTTCCTTTTCTGAAATTGAGTGGTTGCTTCTGGAAAGTGTTATTTTCATTCTGAGTTCAAAACAGTTAAGCGAGCACTCCTTTCTCTCACAACTAAATTGTTTAATGCATCGGCCAAATTTATTTCAAAAGAGATTCCAAAACGAACAGAGGCAGAAATTAAAAGGTGTTTAAAAAAAGGAGAGGTCAAGAAAAAGTTACCGAAATGATAGACAAAAGTTAAGAGTAAAAACATGTTAGCGTAATACTGACTTTTAATGTGCAAACAACATTCATTTTACTGTCTCTACATGACTATCATGATCTATAAAACTCTAGCTAGTTATCACTTTTGCACACTGTGTTTATGACTGAAAACACACTATCTATAATTCTCATACCCAAACACAATGGAAAGCTAGTCACCGTTTTGCAGTCATAAGCATTTGCAGAATTTGCAAATGTGTATAAAATAAAGAATTTAGTTGTTCTTGCACTAAATATGGAAGTTATATATGCTTGTCTATTTTGTTACGGTTACATAAGAATAAATATTCTAAAACTCATCTATTCAGTACGACTATGTAGATTAGCAGCAATTTATAATGGATTTCTCTGATGTTGCACGTGATGATCCTTGGAAACCCAGGGGTATAAAATTCTTTTTGCTCATTCCTCGCTCCTCGGCTGTAAAAATTAAAGGTAGTTTACCTGTTTACGGTTATTGGATACTGGAATGTATGCATCGAGGTCAAGTTTTTTCACTCTTGCAATTTTAAAAATATTAGGAAAATATTAGGAAATGCGGTAGAGACTGAAAATTTGTGTGGAAAAGACTTGTGCAAAAAGACGGTAATTCCGTAAAACCATAATGAAATTGATGCACTAATGAGCACATGCAACATCGAACAATTATATATTGCTACGATGAAGGAGCCTCCTCAGCAACGACACTTCGTTATAACTTTCCGTGAAACATTTTTAAGAAAATTATCAATCACAATGTACACTTAACCAGCTTTTATCAATCTGCTTAATTTCGCGACCACCCCTGATCTATGTTACTATTATTATAGCAATTGTATCCACTGTATTTGAAAAAAAAATCAAAAATCATCAAGTAATATTTGAGATACTTTTGATTTAACTACTTATCTTAGAATAGGCTCTAAAAGAGGTAAAAAAAAGCGGCAAGGGAAGGTCATCGAAAAAGTTGAAGAGTTGATTTGGGAGTCAAAAGCAGTTTGAACTGCTACATCATGACTGATCATTTAGATGATGATTAGATGATGACAAGACTAAACCTGATAAGGATGTCATCTTCACATATGACAGTGCCCGAGCACACAACCACCCACCTGTCCCTGGTCCTAACACCAAACTGAAAAAGTTCCCTTCATATAGTCCATTCCTTAATATTGTAGAACAAGAATATTTAATACCAAATGCCAAAGAAGAACTCGCAATAGTCATCCATTCAAGTATAGGATACCAGAAGTTCCCAAGGACGTTTTCAAGTATTCTTTATTTCCAACATCAATATCAGAGTGGAATTCTCTGCCCTCTGAAATAGTAAACACAAAGATTTAGCTAAATTTTCATTCTAAATTGGATAACTATCTACAATAGATCAAGTGACTGCATGCCTAGAATTTTATCAATAAGAACAATATATCAATTAGAAATAAGTATTTTTCAGTTCTAAAGCATTATTTACTAATTAGTTAGTTAGTTTATTCAAAATTAATAGTAATTTATATCCTTATTACTCACAAACGTATCTATTTTTAGTATTTATATATAAATTAAAAGGAAAAAAATAAAGACTTTGTACTTGATTCATTGTTTAATTGTTACAGATCTGTTTCGTATGGAGTTACCCTTACTCATCAGACATTACAATGAATGACCGTTACACTGGCAAACTGTTACACTGGCAATTCAAATTAAATATTGGTTATTATTCGTTGTCACCTTAGATTAATTTACTTAGTTGGAATTATCTACCTTACCTGAGTCACGCACTCACAAGTACATTGTATACATCGCAGTACATTGTACTCTTGTTATATATGCCTATAGTCATCATTACAACTTTAGAGAACATAAAATACATATGAAACTGATTTTGACAATTTTAGGCCAGATACAATTCTGATGATAGCACCTTTTAATTCTTAGGGATTCCAGAAGCTGTACAATATCAGTTGTAAGACACCAAAAGAGGAAGAAATTTTGTCTTTCCACAACATAGTTAGTATATAATGCAACATATGTAGTGATTCATTTCTTTTTGATTGAGCAGTCAATCAGTTTACTGCATGGCAGCAATTAACTATTGGAAGCTGCAGTGATTGCCATGCAAAACTTTCAGATTAAAATTTTCATTTAATTTGAGTTAAAGAGGTGACTTTGGGTACTTTTATTCTAATACAATGTGATTATTCTTGTTATTGCAGGCAAAAGAATGGGGACAAGAACTTCAGGATATGCCTGGAATTACCTATACCAAAACCTGCCCAATCACTCCATATATGCATCTACTAATTTACCACGTACCAAATATTTTAACAAAATACAGGTCACTGAAGCTTTATACTAGACAAGGTAAAATATTAAGTGGTCAGACAGCTTTTCATGACTCATGGAAAATCATTTCTTTTAAACAACAAACCTGAACTGTCAATATTATGCTTGCAAATCTAAAAATATTTCCCACTAACTAGTCAACACTAATAGCAAACTAGTAGCAAACTAATAGCAAACAAATAGTTTTTTATAAAACAGTAAAAAAAAAACAGCCAAAGAAAGCATTGTTCTTTGCAATGATATATTTTCATTCTACATCTCTTGCAGGTGTAGAAAAGAAGAATGATGACTTCAGGAGGATACTTCCTCATTCAATAACAATCCATGCTCTTCATAGAAAAAAGGCAGAGGCACTAAAAGAATATGGAAGGCATGAATGACCATACAGAAAGAGGAATAGCAGGTCTTGGTTTGAGGGTGGGAAGGAGCTGGTAGCAAGAAAGGTCCCATGGCAGAGTACAGCAACTACAACATTAGCAACTCCAATCTAATCATACCAAGTTCGAATGAAAAAGACTGTTTCAGGACTGAATGAAATCTTCAGTTATTTGTGGCTCCAACTGCAGTCAAAAACATTTAAACAAAAAACAAACAAAAAAACAAGAATTGGTACAGGCAAGATGTATAGTTTAAATCTGTTTTAAACATTAGGGATCTAAAACTAGTGGGACAATGAAATTAATGATAATAATGTTTTCTTTATTTGAGTCAAAACTGTTTACTTGTAAAAAGTGATGCATTCTTTTAGTGTTTGTATTCTAGGCTAACAATCATTCAATATATGTTTGATTGCATGCATGTTCAAGCAAACAGTTTTTTCAAGAATAAATGATAAAATAAAGGTGTTTGATTGGACTTCGTACATGTATGATGTATGAAACAGCTTTCTTCATATTCATTCTATTGAATCATGAAATATCAATTTTCTAGGTATTTGTCATCTACAATGGCAACTCCAGACAGATGCTATGCCCTCAGCTCTTTCTTTTGCCCAAGTTTGACTGATACACAGACTCGACAAAAACTGTTGGTTACACCAGGGCATGTTTGTATTTATTGTTATTTTTGTGTAAGCAAATGCCTTTTTCTAATTTTCCTTTGTTTTTAGGGCTAAAAAGTCAACAAAAAAGGTTTGCTCGTTTACAAGAAATGTGGACATTTTTACAAAGGATTTTATTATGGTTCCAGTATGTCCAAGGTATATCAGATTACATTTCTAACTTATTTCCTTAATTCTTCACTCAAAATTCACCCACTCTCTTACTTGCACTTTTTTACTTTACCCTCTATTCCTTCTGTGATTGATTAATAAATTAGTTATAATTTATTCATTCATTCACTTGTTCATTTTTTGAACAAGAACCACTGGTTTTTGGTTTTACTTTGCAACTTGAAAAAATATCCCACAGCTGCAAACTTAAAACATCTGTATGCTAATAAGAGACTAAGGGTCTGATAAAATGAAGCAAACTGGACTGTTTTGGTTTACCCCCTAAATATGGGCTTGCCTGCAAATCATTAGATTTGACCATTGTGTTTTCACGGGAAATGGGCAAGTCAGTACTCAATTTTTTTTTCTCTTTGGGTCATCTTGTCCTCAACCCTAGTAAAAAAAGACCCTTGATCCCGCATGAGCAGTTGATTTTCAAGATTTAAACATAACTTACATGTATTTTGGTTTGGACAGTTTCATGAGATCTCACCAAACCAAGCCAGCCTGCTAAATATCATTAAAATTGTTTTATGACCATCATTTTCTCAGCAAGATTTTTTTTGGTAAATATACTTTTTTATAAATTTAGTCCTTGTATTGTTATCATGGATTCAGCTGGATGGCAAGACCAACAATCTTTACAAAGATCAACAGAAGTGAGGTTAATTAGAAGGTACTTTTTTGAACTCATTTGAAATGATTTCTATCAGAATGGCATCCCTACATCTTTACGAGAAAAAAGTTTAAAGAAAATACACTCAAAAAACAATTGTGAAATTAATCACAAACAGAAATTAATTAAAAATGACAAAATTTACAGATTTCGCTAATAATGCAAGGGAAAACAAGATAGATTTTGGTGATGTCTAAATTAAAAAATAATAATTGCAAAATTAATGTAGAAAATTAATGTAGAAAAACGTTGCAAAAATGAACTTACTTTATAACGTATCTTGTCTTTTAGCTTCATAAGAAACGAATGGTACAAGAAATACACCACATCTTTCAGTGAGCCTGATCTTGCAATAGTTTATGCAAAGGTAAGGATAATGAAAGGGTTTTAGATGTGGCAGGTTAGTATAATGTTACATATCATCTAAGTGGTGGCTAAATGATTAAAAGTATACAATACTGATTGTGCTGTCCCCATTTTTTCTATTGTTGTCTGTCTATTTTAATCATTCATCTTATTTTTCAATCCTAGATTGTCAACTGAGCTTAGCCAAAGCAGAAAAAAAACGCCATTTACCATTTACAAAATGGGACACTGAGGGAAAAAGGAAGATGGCAATGCAATTGCTTCATCCTCATTATCCTTCACACATTAAATCCTTCATCACCATCTACATCCATTCCACCATCACAATCACCATTTCCATCCATTCCATTGTTTTCAACATCTATATCATCCACACAATCACAATCCATTCGCATCCCATCAATTTCATTTTCTCCACCATCACCCATACCATCACAATCCATTCCCATCCCATCAATTTCATTTTCTCCATCATCACTCACACCATCACAAACCACTCCCATCCCATCTAATTCATTTTTGACGTTGTCATCCATTCCATTCAACCTACCATCACAAACCATTCCCATCCCATCTACTTCATTTTTGCCATCATCATCCATTCCATTCCCACCATCAGCATCTCAATTGTTTCCAATCATTTCATGAACTCCTTCATTTACTTGTTGGACATGTCTAGCAAGATGAACCCAATCATCGAAAAACATGCTTCAGCACCTGCAAGCTATTGCCCCTACAATACAATATGCATCTTTAGAAAATACGCAGATGTATATTGCTCTGCTGCTTGGGGTAATTGTTCTCATCAGCTACTTTTACGACTCCTTTGCCTTCAGAAACCTGCTGCTCGAATACTTCTCGATAAAACCTTGTTGTAGGGTTTACTTTACCAAAAAAAACAGGGTCTCAACCAATGCAGTGTAACTGGGAGGGGGGGCTAGAGGCAAACAACCCATAAACCAACTTGCTATGCAATTTTTGAGAGACACTTCAAATATTTTCCAGCTTATGACGTTCAAGAACAAAAGAAGGAGTGGTCCAAAGTGTGCCAGGCAATAAAAACATTTAGAATCCATCCGTATGTCAGTCCATCCATCTATGTATCTATTCTCACTGCGTACATAATTAGCTTGATGGTACTGTAAGAACAATAATAGGTGTGTTGGCTCTTTGTTTCTAAAACTAATGACCAAATGAAAGAATATTTTGTTCCCTATAATGCCCACTTTTTGAAATAATTATGTCTTGAATTCAAAATCCTTCAATGGGCTAAACAAATACCTTCGTACAGTGGTACCTTTATTAAGCAAGGTCCCGAAGGTGTTCGCTTAATAGAGGTACTACTTCACTTGCTGTAATTTTCTTTTTTTTTTTGCAAGGTATCTTTGCCACCGTTGGTGCCAGACATGCAATTCTGTTCCGTAACAAAATATCTAAAGTTGCATTGCCAGCGTGAACAAATTAAATATTGTCTCATTAATAAGTTTATGTATAGGCCAGTATGATTACATACTTAATAATAATAATAATAATACTTGGCTGTTAATTGTAAACAAGCATCAGTATAATGGATTTGTTAAAGTAAAATGTGTTTTTTTTTGTAAGAGTTAATGCTGAATATTAATTAAAACATGGAATATAAAAATTTAAGTGAAGATCCAGCAAGCCATAGTAAGTATGCAGATATCGTCGATATCATCTAAGAGGAACATGAAATTTGACGTACTGACATATAAAAGCTTTTACATTTCATGCTGTCTGCAAAAAAAATTCAGTCTGTACTAAATACCATTGTTATTGCCGTATGGCAACAAAAGCAAGCCATCATTCTGCACAAGAGTTCAGAACAATTGAGATTGCTACTTACGTAAAATACTAAATTACTTTGTTTTTTAAAGTGCGAAGTCTTGTTTTGGTTAGTTTTCTCTTTAGAAAATACAACACAAGCAATAACAAAAACGTAATTTATTTTCAATAGCCTATCTTTTTCAATTAATCACTAAAGGATGTTCACAAGTGTTTTTTTGACACTTATCGAAATGAAATGTTACATTGCAAATCGTCGGAGGAGTTGGAAGCTGGCTAGATTGGACAATCCAACATTAAACATGTTGTAACAGACGACAAAATTGCTGCAAACAGTGTACGAGAGTGGAAAAGAACATAAAGATGGTCGGCCGGTGTTCTTTATTGCTAAACAAGAAAAAAGACAAAAAATAGTTGTTCAAGGTGAATATTGCATTGAAATATTGCAAAATTGTAATTTTAATCCTCAGCTTATTTGTTTGAATTTACATTTTTGTGTGCATGTGTGAAAATCCTAATGAATATTTGATTTTAGACAACACATCTGAATCAGAAGTAGAAAGACCGAACAGAAAAAAAAAACAGTGAAAATCTCAAGATGAACAAATTTCTGAAAATGTGGAGAGACTGAGTATGGCACATGGTGATAAGTGGTCTAGAGGTGACTACCGTCTATGGGCTACTGCCCTTGTAAGTATAAAAACACACACACAAAACTATAGGAAAACAAGAACACGCAAGAAAATTGAATACACAGTTTCGGAATCAAGCTGTCAATGCCATGTGTCTAAAACAGAACAGACTATCACAATCATTCTGGCCTTGAGCGTTAAACCTTACAAATGTCACCAGGAGAGCCACCAGACTACCCCCATTTCAGAAATAGACATCAATTATCAACATCTTCAAAAATCGACGTCAGCACCATCAACTAGCACTCACAAACTGGTAAAGCATAATTAAAGTCCCTATGACGCATATTTTTTTTATTTTCAAACTCATTTCTTTTCTGGGAATATAGTTAAGATCTTTTTATCCCATTTTGGAATACTCTATATTTTCGGAGATATAAAAGTTTCAAATTTCAAAATTCAAATGTGATGACGTCAGGGGAGTCATTATCACTAGCTTCTCATGGATTTTACTAAAAGAGGTCTTAAATTCCACAACCAGATGTTTTTACTCAAACACAGGCTTTACCAACGGAAATAAATTCCAAATGAAAAAATAAGAGTATTTCAAGTCATCTTGGTTTTGTATAATAAATGATGACTCCCCTGACGTCATCAAATTTGCATTTTGAAATTTGAAACCTTTATATCTCGAAAAATATGGAGTGTTCAAAAGCAAGACAAAAAGACCTCAACTATATTCCCAGAAAAGAAATGAGTTTGAAAATAAAAAAATATGCGTCATAGGGACTTTAAAGCTTTTCTTCTTTTCTTTGTTTGCATCATATTAACACTTATTATCCAAATATGTATCTCTGACTAATTTTCTTTCAATAAATATCATCTCATTTCTTTTTAAATTTCCTAAACCCGCACAGAGCTCCTAGAAAATCTGAAAACGCTTCAAGAACTTCAAACAGGGGGCATTTTAACCGATGAAGAAGTTAATGAGCAGAAGGATGCCAATTTAAATGAACTGAAAGAATTAAAATAATTTATTTAATTGTTTGTAAACTACATAGTAGAATGTAATATGTAATTTTTGGCACTTTGTATCAAGCCAACCACTACTTTTGGAGATTGATTAGTGTGTCAAAAAACAATGTGCGGAATGTGATTTCCTTTTGTGTAGTATTAGTTTCCAATTAACAACATATTGATATGCTTTTGAGTTTTACTGCTGCAAAAATCGAAAGTTACACCTCAAGCATGTTAAGGCAGGGTCTAAAGCCAATTTTAACAAAATTTAACATAACTTTTTGCACAATAAAGACATCTCGCTGAAACTTCAGATGCCAAAGAGAATCGATGTTCTTAATAATTTAATGCACCTAAATTTACGTTTGGAGGTCACGTGATATATCACATGCTTTTCAAATTGCTGTGAGAAAGTTTCAAATGGTTTCAAGTGGCCCAATTAACACCAACACATTTCAAAAACTGTTTGTCATCACCAGGAAACTATGAGAAAGCACATCCTGTTTGGAATCGTTGGATACATTAGGCCAAAGGGGAAATATTGCAAAAAAAATCACGTATTTCATTGAATTGCTTGTCTCTCTCAGTGATAGCCTTACGGGAATATAGTTTATCCAGCCATTCCAAACACAGTACAATATGGTTTAATAAAAACAAACACTCTACGGTAATTAAAGTGATTGTCAGTGTTGTTTTCTATTTGCTCGCCATCCACACCTTGCAGCATATATTTCTTGCTCTCAAGTAAACTTTTTGATGCTAAAACAATATTTTCTCTGGATCGCGGTAAAGGGTGCTTGACATGCGCATATCACAGTGGTTTTGCAGCTAGATTCAAAAAAATGACGGTAAGAATATATTTGGGATTTGCTAGGGTATTCCTATGTGAAACAAAAGCTAAAGTACTGAATAGTCAAAAGAGAAATAAAGATGAATCAGAGACGTCGTACAAGAATCGAGTTTTGAATGAGATATGATCTGTATGTCAAACAATTTGAATAATTTAATTGTCACAGAAAAAATTGTAAGTTAGTTTATTCTTTCTAATAACTTGTTATTGGGCAAAATCTTTGATGTTTGCCATCGATCCTTATACATTTGTACATGCACATACATTGTTTAAGTTGAGTTATTTAGGCCAGTTCACAGAGTAAGTCAAATTATTTCACAGGAACCTTCTTAAAAAGTTACAAGTCCATTGATACTAAAATATCACAGTGGAGAAATCCAACCAAAAAGCATGACTACATAAACCAGTTCTCATCTTTAAAATCGGCAAAAACCTTGGAAACTAGAAGAAAATTTCACTCTCTGCAAAACTGTCAGTGCTGTAACTCCTTCCACCTGGGTTTAGCAAAAACTTTCCCTGAAAGTAAACATCACCTTGCTAAGAAAAGAGGTCCCTTGACAGATACAATATATACTAAAAAGCTTGTATCAAACAAAAAAACACTTCCCAATAAGACAGAGCTCAAACAAATAGGAGGGGTGATTTTTGATCAATTAGACAAAACCTGCAAACAAAACTTGGGGAAGACATTGGATGAAGTTCTTGAAAGTACACCTCAATCAAATCTCCAGAGACGAACAATCCCATTGGAGAAAAGAAAACAAAGAAAAGCAATACAAAAATAATTTAGATCCTCCATGTAGAGTGTCTGGAGTAAAAATGATGCCAGCTCCCACCTTGCCCAAAGAGCATCATTTGCAACTCAATGTCAGCAGCGCATGGACCAATCATTTGAGATATATGATGAAGCAAAGAAAAGAATTCAAAGAACACCACCTAATGTGAAAAGGTCACATGTTCCCAAAGATATTGATGGAGATTTAGAGAAGCTATTGCAAGATGTTGAGACCTGGCCTAATGGCATGCCAATTGTGAAGAGGAAAGAAGAGGAAAGAGAAGAAGACATTATTCCACATGAAATGGATGATTCTTGGCAAGCTGGGAAGAAAATTTCGTTCCTCGTCTTCATGACTACATTGGCGGTGTGAACGATGGTGGTGAACCATGTTTTTATGATGTCGACGAGGTATACAACAAACTGAGTTGAACGAGATCTTTCTATTTTATTTTTATAATGTTATATTTGTTTTCTGTTTATTTCTTCCAGTTTATAACCTCTACTCCAGAACAAAAGTAGCAGGAAAATGCTCAGCGATCTGAATCTCATGTAGAGTGCGAGGTAATTATCTTTTACTTGTATACGTACATGGTACATTAGTGCAATAATATCAAAATGACCACTATGCTGCTTTTTAAAAGTAAATTTAGTTCTGTATTATTGTAAAAGTAATTTCTTTCTTTAATATTTTAGGAAGAAGAAGTCGAGTTTGTGCAAACTGGCCGTGGTACAACTACGAACTCAAATCAGGTCAAATCTCAGGTAAATCCTACAAAGAAAGAAAGAGGTTTCATAAATGATAAATCTAAACACTATTTTCTTATTTCCTATTTCTCAGGACAAATTCCTGTGCAAAGACTGTGGAAAAGTGTTTACTAGAAAAGATAGTCTGAAACGACACCAAAAAGCCCACCACGGCAGCCAGTCCACCCAATTCCAGTGAGATCTGTGCAAGCAAACTTTTAAATACCGCAACACCTTGACAAGACATCAGAAAAGTCACAAACATCCCAAACAGAAAAGCAAAAACCAGTGCGACGGAACGTTCCCTTCCGTCAACAAACTCCAAGTGCACCAAAAAACATGCCATCCACTTCCATCAACAAGCTGTGGTTCTCATCACTCTAGGAAAAGTAGTTATTAATTTTTATTAAGTCTCTTGTGAATGAAGCGTGAATGTTGGGTAATTTGGCAATAGAATAGAGACGCTAGATGATTGAATAATTAACGTAACAAAATTAATTAATGTCATTCATTTTGTTTCTTTCATAAATTGACTTTTGTAGGACCTACTGAGCACTCAAAAGTCACCTCAACCATCAACTTTCCCTTGGCCTTACGCACCATGCCTTCTACCATATACAGAGATGCTGACGCAGACATCCAAGAAACAATCGAGCAACACTAGGGGTATAGAATGGTAAAATCCGAGCCTCCCGAGCCTGCGAGCCCCTTGTTTTAAAATCCGAGCCCACTTTCAACATGCAAAATCCGAAATCCGAGCTTCTGACCCCAGCATTTGAAAATTCCGAGATTCCAAGCCTAATTTCTTGAAAAATCCGAGCCTCCGAGCCTCTACAAAAATCAAATCCGAGCTTTGCGAGCCTCTTTATTTTTTAGACACCATTCTATACCCCTAACACTGGCCTCAAATAAGAACCCATCAAAGTCGACACAACAGGCTACAAGATTATTACAACTGGCGGATTACTCCAAAAGGTCACCAAATTGTTTCCCGAATGCCTGCGCCAAATTCTGTCTGACCAATCCACAGTATTCAAGATAAACTTCTCATTTGGGTACATTCTAAGGAATAATGAAACAGGAGAGTTGACATTTTATCATGCGTCTGCAAACAATCATCGAGTACTGGATGTGCCCTACCTGATCGCCAACGAAAACGATTTACAGCAGTTGATTGAAGTCCTACAGAACATGGATTTTATCAAGTGGATTAGGCAGCAAAGACCAAACTCCAAGTGGGTGGTCCACTGGGTGACAAATGTCACTTTCTTTGTTACCAAGGTTACTGGCCACGTCATTGGAAGAGCTACGAGCCTACCATCCTACATTGTCAACAACAGAGCCATCGTGTCTCTAGAGTGTGATGCCAACTCTGGAACAGTTTATCAGGACAAGCAGTGCTTCTTTAGATGTCTAACTCTTCATCATGGTGCCCACTCACGATACTTAAGGTTTGGGTCTAGTACGAAAAATGACCAAAATTTACAAAAAAAATGCGTAAAAATCTCAAATTCATTTAAAATTCCTCAAACTGCACAGATGGCACACTTTTTATGTGCTGAAGAGATGACAATGGTAATATGACCTTTGACATGTCACGTGACACGATAACAAACAAAAACAGCTCGAAAAAAACAGCATATCTTTAGCTCGTCGGGAGTATTATAAAACGTTTGAATTAAACTATGTTTGTAAAGTATGGATAAATGAGATAATTAAGGCTAGCACACCAATTAGAAGAATTGCTTACATTACTCACAAGAATAACTGATTTACTTGAAACATCAAAACATCAATTTTACTGTGTAAACAAAAAATAGAAGAGCAATATCTCCTTTGTGCACAAAATTATTTCAAAACTCTAATTGTTAGGTGAAAGATTATTTATAAAAGAATATATTTCGCCCTTTCATTTCATTTCAACTTAAATTTTCACCACCCTCCGAAGACTGATAAAGAATCGCACCGTTGAAGTTCAATGCTCCGCCATCTTACTACTACGCCTGCAGTACAATTCAGCGGTAGTCATAGAAGCTAAAGAATTTAACCAATAAGAAGGCTTGAAGAGACCACTGCAAGATGGCGGATGAACTGTGGCAGTTTAGTTGCTTTTTCGGTATATATTTTGTATTTTTCTTGCATTTTTGCGCATGAAAGCTGCTTATAAGTGGCATAAACATTACGGTGAGTCTCTATTTAAATATCCTTAGAACTCTGAATTATTTTATTGCTTGTAAAGTTTGATAATGTATACATAATGTTTTGAAGAGAAGCAATCAATAAACATGACTACATTTGCAAGAAGCTGTTTTCCTTTTTTTAGCTTTTAGTTAATTGTATTTGCTTATCTTGCATACCTTGGAATTGAATTACAAACTATTTCCTGTTGCAATAAGCATTTTGGCGCAAAATTAGAAAGTTGTACATCGACATAAGTTCATGATCGTTTATACTCCTTATACTGTGTTCTATGTATCGTACATTTCTACATCCTTAAAACGTAAATCTCGAGAGCTAAAACGAGATGAAAGAGGGGAAATCCAAATTTTGCTCTCGAATAAAACAAGATCATTACAAGCTCTTTCGTCACAGACCAGATTTCTTTACGAAGTTTGAGCAATTTAACCTCAAATTCAAAGCCCTCCAAGAGGCAATGCAAAAGTGGAGTCCTCGTAAGAAGCAAGACAAAGAAAAATACATGAGGGATTTTTCTGTGGATAACTGGACGAGCTTCTCAGATGCTAAAAGAAGAAAGCATTCCTTGTTTTACTGCAAGGGATGTCAGCAAAACTACAGTAATACCCAGGCTTTATTTCCTGTCAGATCTTCCCGTCTCAAAAGGAAGGCAAATGACAACCCTGTTGTTGTTTCTGATGGCCTTCAAAAACAGATACTAAAAGCAAGAAAACTTCCCAACAAGAAGGTTATATATATATAAAAACAAAAAAAAAAACAAACAAACAAAAAAAAAAAACGAGCCCACGACCTGTATGATTCCATAAATAAAGCATTCCAAACGGTTGGGACAATACTGCTCCCACTAAAGTACTAGACCTCAATCTGAAAATACAATCAAAGAGAAAAAAAAAAGAGGTTAGAAGAAATGTTTTGAGGCTTTCGAAAGAAAATACAGAGGAACAATGGAGGAAAACATCATTCTCAAGGTACATGCAAATCCTACTAATCTGTGAATAAATAAATATACAAACTTGTAAACAAATAAATATAAATATAAATGATAAAAATTATTGCATGTTAAATATACAACTAACTATAAATAAATCAAATGATGAAATATGAAATATAATGCCCTATTTAGCTAATTCAGTATTAAAATTGCTTCTATTAAAAAATATGTTATTAAGTTTTTCAGTGTTTAATGGATTAAAAATATACTTCACTAGAATCTATAATTATGAAATTACAAGGTACAAGGTACTGTAGCATTAATTTTATGTGAGATTTCTCTGCCATAAAAATGTTGCTCAACCAAAGAAACAACAGTGTGTTGGTCATTAGCTACAGGTTATTAAAATACAAAAATACTATTTCAAAATTAATTATCTCTTTTTTTCTGTAATGTTTCTTCAACATTAAAGTATTGTTGACTTGCATTAAAAAATAAAAGTAAAATTAATCAAATGTTATGAGATAACAAATAAGCTACATCAACAATAACAATAAATCTAAATCTAAATGTTTACTGCATTAAACTCCCTAATGGGATATATAAATTGCATATTTGTCTTACACAGATGCTTGGGAAATACACAATCTTTCAATGCCCGCAAAAGAGAAAGACTTGCCATGTCCTTTGAGACCCAGAAGTCCCTCAGAGGAAAGGATCTTGAACGAAAAAGACAAGCAAAAGAAAAAAATACCACACTGGTAAGATAGATGCCATGGCCTGGGACAAACAAGAAGTAAAGGTGGAAGTAGAAGGATATGCTGATGGAGGTGATGTTAACTGGAGTGACCTTGCACGAAGGTATGGGGTGAAAAACAAGAAAGGTAAAAATGCAAGAAATGGTGGTGAAATAACTCAACAGTAACCTAGTTAATGAAGGAATTAACATTCATAGATTTAAAAGAAAGCATGAAGGTGAAAAGAGAATAAGGAGAAAGAAACTTCGTGGATTGGGAGGTAAAGAGCTTCATACATGTGTGTACTTAGCCATTTAATTAAAGCTAATATATATTGAACATATATAGCATGTTCATGTGCAATCTAATTTAAGCACTATGAAAAAAAATTAATATGAAATTTGACTTAGGTTTGTTAGCCAATCAGATTACAGATAGAAAAAAGTTCCCATTGATATACATGTAGTGATACAAATCTGAGGGATAAATTTTCATTGCTGGAATTATACCATATTATATTTACCCAACTTGAATTGTACTGTTTTCAATTTGTAATCTGACTAGTTAACACTTAAGTGACTATGGTTAGACTTACAAAATATAAATAACTAGTAAGAATATATCTTAAACAATTTCATCTATAGGTGAAATAGCAGTACCAACAGCAGAGACAAATGAAGACCTCAAGGAGACATTAAAGATAAAAATTCAAAATGGAGAGTATACACTTGGTGAGCTCATTGTTCCACATGAGTATAAAAAAATAGCTCTTGATGATAATGGGAATATAAAGGTGAATAAATTTGTTGTGGAAGGAAGAAAGATCCCACTCAATGAAATAAGAAAAAAAAACAATGGAAAAATTCAAATGTTATACGAGATCTCACCCAGATAGCTATTATGATGAAATGCCCCGCCTCACTGTTGTGGAAAACTTGAAGAAGCTGAATGAGCTTGATGACAGTGAAGATTTAACAGCTATGAGAACAAAGTTGAAGAACCTGCAAAGGCAAAGGCATCTTATGGTATGGCATGACCATTCCACTGTAGCCAACCATGGTCACCTTGTGTTCATGGTGGCCTGTATCTATGATCCTGCATTTTATTTGACCCAAAAAGAGTATTATGAGAAGACAGGCCTCAAAGTAAACATCCAATCTGTAGTTGAGAAACCAGAGATTTACATTGTTGGTCAATGTAGAAGCAGTGACATAGAACAGCTTGGCTACATTAGTACACGCTGTGATTGCCTGAGAGGGCTAGCAAACCAAATTGACATCAACACAGGGATACCAATAACTGACGTAATGAGATTCTTCAAAGGAGATGGACCAGCTATTGCCTTTGAGACTGGCCAACAAAAGGGAGGACACTACTTTTGTTCTGTGTGTGGAATGCATGCTGTCATGAGTGATACTCTGGACCATGTATTCAGATGCAAGCATGTCTCCCTCCATGACAAACAAACCAGGATCACAAAGACCTCTCTTGGCAAAAGAAATTCACTTCTTAGAAAGCCTTATCCTCTAAGGAATCTTACAAAAGATGAGTTAGTACTTGAGCTAGCAGACAGAGAAGTAGAAGTTAGAGAAGACCAAAAAAAACTGACCTACAGAAAGAATTGGACTATGATCTTCAAGGTGTCCAGAGAGTTCCAGCCCTTTTGTTCAATACCCCAACAAGTACTCTTGGCAGTTTATTCCTTGACTCTTATGAAGCCCTTCCTTGTGAACCAATGCACGACATCTCAAACCACATATCCAATGTCCTTGAAGAACTCCCTAACCACTTAAGTAAAGATCAGAAAAAGAAGTTTGAAGAATTATATGAAATCACCCTAGGAAGAAAAGAAACAAAGAGAGCTACTGATTACAGACATGCCATTATTGTATTTGCAAAATGGTTTAATGGCATTCTAACTGAAACACAACAACTACTCCTTAATACCTTAGCTGAGATGCAAGATATCCTTTACAAAAATGATGATGACAGAAGTCCCCGACTAATCCTTCAATATGCCAACATTTCTTTCCTACATTTTCTGATGTGCTTTTTAGAGTTTGGTACCACTCCTACAGCTCTGACAGCAAGAAAGTTGTATGGAAAATACCTCCACAACCTTGTCTCTCATGAACCCCTACAACTTAGATTGATCTCTGGCCCTTCCTCAAATGCTGAGAATGAAGAAAGAATCTTTAATGCCATAAAGGGAATAACCAATGCAACCACCAACTACAGACCATCCCATGTTGTCAGCAACATTTTCATTAGGCTTCAAGCTGAAGAAGAACTTGATTGCAAAATAAACACTATCAATAACCAATCCAACCATATATCAAAGCTTGCTGCAACATTGCCACCTTTCCCCAACACAATTATACCATCCTACATCCTCGAAGACCCCAGTGAATGGTGAATGACCCCAGTGAATACAGTGAATGGTGGCAGGCTCATTTGGAACGCATCAGTGATTTTCTTCTGGCAGGTGAAGGTATTTGGTGGAATTACAATTCATTATTCCATGAAATCGAATTTTTTGACTCCACGACTCAAGCTGATTCAAGGCATGAAGGCCCACAACTCCACCATTTTCGTTCAAGTAACTTCAAAAAAGAGGAGAGCTACCTATCACAATGCTGGAAAGAGTGTCTCGAGAAGTCTGTTTCATTACCAGCCTATTTCCTTTATATTCCAAATTCAGACGGCAAGGTGATCAAACAACAGACCCCAGGGTGTATAAAGGACAATGACATTGAAATTACCAATAACATGAGAGAGCCTAATGACCAAAATCTTGAAACCTATATTCCTGAGGCAGATAATATTGATGCCGAAAATGAGACAGTCTTAATGTGTCTGGTAGAAGAGCAAGAACATACAGCATTTGTAGCAGAAGAAGCAGATAAATGTACACAAAAACTACCCGACTGTCCTCAACAGCATAGTAAAACTACTTCTACAGGTAATCACAGTGCAGAATCAACTTACCAGTCCAGTTCAGAAGAAAGCACTAAATCATCCAAGTTGAAGCTTAATACCTCTGAACCTAAGGAAATGAAAACAAAGTTAGGAAAAGCACTTGAAATAGTATTAGGTGCAACAGAAGAAGTTAGACAACTGGATTCTGCTCGTGCATTGGTCAAAGCACATCCAAAAAACAAGTATACAATCGATACCTACGAATCTAAGTTAGCAGTTGTACAGACAAAGGTTTTATCTCTTCAAAGAAATGTAAAGAGATGTTTTTCAGAGTGGGAAAAACAATACTTTATGAAACATTCTACCATTCCAACTGTACAGAACATGAAAGCTGATGAAACTGCCTCAAAATATCTCAAGCAAATCAAATACTGTGAAAATCTTTTGCAGCAATGGGACATTAATTTATAATTTGAAATAAACAATTATTTAAGATTTAGGATAGACTGTACAGAACATGGAAGCTGATGAACTGCCTCAAAATACAGTTATAGACTCAAACAAGTCAAATACTGTGAAAATATTTTGCAGCAATGTACATATAGAAAGCTTAAGTTAGTAGCGGCAGTTGAAATATTTACAAACCTTATTTACTGTATATACAATATTATGCTGTTTCAAGCTATGTTAATTCGAAAAAAAAGACAAAAATAAGTAAGTTACATGTACATAAGGATTAAGCTTACATTTATAATTTTAATATTTTCTTCGTCAATGAGCCCATTTTCAACTGGATTGAGCTTATATAAATAAAACTTAAGCTTAAATGCAACTTTGCTAATATTATGTGGTACTTATTCTGTTAATAATACTCTTACAAAAGCATTTATTGTACTAAAAAATATTAAAAGAGTTCCTCCATACTCGCTTTATACAGAAAATATTACGTTCGTTTTCGTGTGTACGATAACAATTTTGCAGTAGCAAACTGTCTTACCTATTTCCTCATTTGCATGTAAAAGTGTGTTATTTATGTGAAAATTTTCTATTGATCCTTCATTTTCACAATTATAAGGTTCATAAGTTCAATAGTTTTAAGTTAGCACTTAAGTTAGAACATCCTGCATAAAATGACAAGATATAAATAATCAACGTACTAGAAATCAACACTTACCTGTTGTCTTCCATAAAGTTTCGAATCAGTGGATAATAAAACGTATTCCTTGTGAAAACAACCGAAAAATACAAATACAAAGCAACCAAACCGTCTCCCTCGTCGGCCATATTGTTGTTTCGCTCACTTAGTTACGCGTAGCAACGCTCAATAGCCTCGATTTCACGAACATCCATAATCAGCCTTGCTGGGGGTCATTTTGTAAACTTGACCCAAGCCTTAAGTACCGTGAGCACCCAAAGAGCCTACACAGGGATACCATGCACTACTTTCAACAGTAAGTAAATATTTGCTTATTTATTCGTCCAGCTCATTTCTTCATTTCTACAAAGGATCTAGAATACGAAAACCTTAATTTTATAAAACTAATTGACTTGAGATAAATTGACAAAGTTTACTACGGATCTCACTTTTGTCTGCTGACACACCTACATTTGTGTAAGTTTCGAGACATGATCATCTTCGGTAGCAATAATGCAAGTGAATAGTTTGGGCTGTAGTTACAGAAGAGGGAAGGTTCTACCAGAAGAAATTTGCCGTTTAATTAATAATCGATGAAATAGTAGAAAATGGAGGCGATATAACAACGGGATTTTTTTCCTAATAGCTTTGATAATATAGCAAGAAAAATAAAGCTGAATAGGGACACAGTGAAAAAGGTCTGGAAAACGTTTTGTGAAACAGGAGACTTCACGCGCCCCAAGCCACGATCTAGTGTAGTGAAACACCTTCAGCAGCAAGATACTCAATTTAATAGGGTTTAAAAACAATTCGGCCATCAATGACAACTGGAGAAGTGCTTAAGAATGTAAATGAGTTTTGTTTACTGCCCACAGGAACAAGTAAGTCATCGTTGAACCGAACGATCCGAAACTGTTTGTGATTCTTTCATACAAAGATTCAAAGTTTAGGCTTTCCATCTCTTCAATGGTTAAAAATAACTTGATAATTTTGTCTTGGTACTTGACTTTGATTTCGTATTTTTTCATTGTCTCTGTACTTTGCCAACAAAACTCCGCTTCACTACTGTACAAGAAAGAATACAACAAGTCTTAAAACTTATACAAATGTAGGTGTGTCAGCAGACAAAAGTGGGCGTGTTAGCAACACAAATTTTTGAATGTCTGTGACAGATCGGTGAGATCCGTAACAATATACTGGACATATATTCCCTGCATAGCTCAGTGGTTAGAGCATTGGATTGTAGCTCCAAATGTCGCTGGTTCAATCCCAGCTGGAGGGATTATAATTTTAGAAAAATACTGCTATTTCATAAATATATATCAGTATTTATTCATTCATTAATATTGTTTTTGACTTCTTATTTATTTTGTTTTTTCATTTTCTCATCCATTCACTCATTCATTCATTTTATTGTTCATTTGTGTCATAATTTTCTTTGATTTTTTCATATGTCTATTCATTCGTTTATTTATTCATTCATTGATCCATTCATTCATTATATGTATTTTTATTTCAATTTTCATTTCCATTTCACGACCCCACAAGCTACTAGCTTTAATTATTATCGTGTTAAAATAAAGTTTATTTATTCATTCATTCATTCCATGTGTTTGTTTTTATACTCATTCATTCACTTTATTATTTATCTATATTTTATTTGATTTTTCATTTCTATTCATTTATTTCTCTTTCATTTTCTTTCATGTTTTCATTCTCTCACTCCTTCATTCATTCCTTCTACTGTTTATTTGTATTTTTTTTTTATTTTCTCATTTTTTATGTGTCATTTATTTATTTATTCATTCATTCATTATGTTTAATCATTCATTTCAGTTTTCATTGTCGTTCATTTGTTTATTCATTTTACCGTTCATTTCTATTTTTTTTCTTGTTTTTTCTTTTAATTTCTATATATTTATTCATTCATTAATCATTTTTAATTCATTTTCGTTCAATTTCTTTCATTTGTTAATTCATTCATTCATTCATTTATTCATTTTAATGTTTATTTGTATTTGAATTTTCTTTCACTTTTATTTCATGTCTATTTCTTTATTCATTTATTTCTTTATTTTATTCATTTATTTACTCATTCATATTGATTGATCTATTTATTTATTTAATTTCATTGTTGATCTATTTTCTTATTGTTTTTTATTTGTTTGTTTGTTTTAGGTACGCCCCACAGGAGGACACCTCAAACTGGATGCCTTAAGTCAGTTAGAGCAGTTGTTTGAAATAAACATTGTGGTCTACTCTTTACAACCTGTTGAGAAAGAAGAGGGCCAACACGAAGATGAAGAATCATCTCTACCCGATATTGCTGCTTCTTTGGTCCGAAGCTCTCATCAGCACTACCCTAGTACGATGTACCTGAACTTCCATAAAGACCACCTCTCATACATCAAGAATCTAAAGATGTACTCAAAATCCTACCACTGCTCGAAATACGGGAAATACTGGAAGCATGTTGATCAGTAGAACGAGAAACTAAGTAACGTAATATAGCACAAGCGACCAAACGGCCGCTCCTAATGTAATCCAATTAACCAAAAAAATCAATTAACTGAATCTCCCGTTGCTACCAGTAGCTGTGGGCTCCCTGTGCTGCTGCTTTCTTTCCTTCGTTTGTAGTTTTTTAGTTTTTCGTTTGCCTATTCTTTCCCGGCGTTTCAAAAGTCCAATTTTTGTTACGATCGTAGTGTTCAGGGATTTTTCACGATATCTCTCCCGTGAAGTGATGGATTTCTTCGAAAATCTAGTGGGTTGTAGCTTAATGGTAGCTAGCTATATTTCAGAACTTTGTTTTTTTTTTGAAGTCAAGTCAAACCACTTGATTTATGGCTTTTTCGCTTGTGTTTTCGGACCACGTGGTCAGCTTTTCAAAAATCCAATTTTTCACGAAGTGTTTCGTTGATCATTAAGTTGTCTTTTTATTACTTTAGGTACAATGGCTTCGTATAATTACAGTGGATCGTCCGACAACAGTGAACTCTATGATTGGATCATAGGGGAGATTCAAGTCATCAGAGAAATTCGTTTACAGTCTCTCGAAGGAGCACTTACATGCCTGCACGCTTACGTGCAGGCACAGCAGGAGAAGAAAGATCAGCTTTCCTTCATTCCCAGGGCTCTTCCAGCCTCATACCTCGACAAAGTGCGTAGAGAACAGCTATGCCGTCTCAAAAAAGAGCAGCCAGATGAACATGGAGATTTGCTGAGAATTGAGAACAAGAATCCTCAGCTGCCACACAAATGTAATGAAAAATCCATTCAAGGAACTCAAGAGAAAGATCTAAATCCTCAGCTGGCACACAAATGTAATGAAAAATCCATAGGAAATGCAGAGAAAGATTTTAAGTGCCCCACAACCGAGTGTCCCGTCTGTGGGATAAAAAAAAAACACTTAAAGTCGCACTTGATGTCACCGAATGTACATTTAAAAGCAACACATGCCACATATAACTGCGCATAAAAATAGGCAAACATGTAGTCACAAGAAACCAATATGTACATACTTGTAAATTTCTAAATAAAATCTACCGAGTTCAAGGTCAGTTTTTTTCAGTAATAAACTCATATTCTCTGATAACATTGTATAGCAAAGTTGTTATTCAAGTCAAGTGATCCAACTTTGTTCACCATTGTATAGGAAAATAATGAATATTCATGAAGCTATGCTTTTTCAAATTTTTGAAAAAAAGTGCGAGGATTATCAATTTTATCTCACAATATATTAATATTTTCTGATAATAATGTTAGACAAGTTTGACTTATTGTCTATATTTCTTGTATACATTATTATTAGGAATTATGGATATTAATGAAGAAATATCAGCTAACAAAGGCAACATGAAATTCAAGGTACACGCATTCTCATAATATCCAAGATTTTTGATGAAATTCAATATAATACATAGTGGACATGTACATTTAATAGCAACACATGTCACATATAACTGCGCATAAAAATACGAAAACGTGTAGTCACCAGACTCCAATGTCTCCTAAAAGTTAAGCCATCCGAACACAATCTTCCGCAATAATGTGCTCCCGGCATTACTCTATAATATATCTAAATGTAGTCTCAATCTGCGAGATCTGAAAGGAGATATTGACTGTAATATTTGTTTGACCCAAAAATATGCTCATCTGCCAAATCTCGGCCCCAAAACAACATGAAAATAGTTTCAGAAGTAAAAACAAACAATCCAAAGTTTTGTGATATTACTGGAGCCTGAATATTGACTTTATTCAGCAACCAATCTTCAAACTTTAAAGCGATGTGACGTGTCTATAACACTGTGGATTTAGTTTGGCTGAACACGTTCTGACTGTCGAGAGAAAGCTTCTTAAAGTATGCCCAAAAGCGTGTACACCAATGTTTGAACGACAAAAAACCTTCCTCAAATCCCTCAACAGCCACTTCTTTTACCACATGCTCTTTAGCAATTTAAGGCCTTTCAGGTGCACGTGCATATTAATTAGATCAATTAAAATTCAATCAGATAACAGCAAGGAACTTTACAAAAATGAAAGTCATGTAAAACAACAGCACATCATTTTTTTTTAAATACAGAAAAGCCATTGTAGAACACAATCAGTGCTACCAATTGTGTGATTTTTGTTTGGAAAGCTCAAAGTCTTTTATGAAAAAAAAAACAAAGAAATATTCGTATTTTGACAAAGTTTGCCCTCCTGTAAGTCAAGAACAAAGACCTTCACATAGACTACATAGACTACAGTAGGCATACTACCTTTACATATAAAAAAAACTTGAAAAAAATAAAAGCAAACACTAAAAAAAAATTTTCAAACATCGAAAAAAATTATTTTCGAAATGGTGAAAATGAAAACAATTTTTCAGATTACCATTTTCAAAAACACCATTTCAAAAGTCCCAATTGAAGCGCAAAAATCCCAATTGAAGCTCAAAAATCCCAAAAACAATTCAAAACTCCCACTCAGATTTCAAATATCCCAATTCGGTTCAAGAATACTAATTAGTCTTCAAGAATACTAATTAGTTTCTCCAAAATACCACAAAATTTTTCAATAAGGCAACAAATTTTTCCGGATTCCAACTAACTTTTCACCTTTTTTAAAGGCGATATAGGCTGCATGTGGTTGACTCTTTGCAAATTCAGACAGCCTTTCAATTTTTCTTCCATCCCATGACATGTCTGATCTTTGTAATCTGTTTTGAATCGAAAGCAAATCTCAATTATGAAACAAAGACTAAAGAACGAAACAGAGCCCTATGGGCATAATTATGAGGCTGTAATGCGGTTTAAGGAATATTGCGACAAAAAGGATCCTTGTTATATATATAAAATGAACGACAAAAGAGCCAATCCCGATAGGCCATCTTTTGTTTTTAAATCAAGTACCGAAAAAGCAGAACTTAGGATGTCAATGAACAGAGAAAAGGAGGACTTGTTAAGCGACGAATTTTGTTTTTTCGATGGCAAGCATAATCGCTGCCGCGGGTTTATCACGTTAACAGCGAGTGTCTACCACCCACTCCTACGCAAGCAAATACCGCTTGCAATCATGAAGGCCGAAGCAGAGAACACTACAAACATAGAACTCTTCTGGACTCTATTCAATGAAATGCTACGTAAAGTAGCAAAAGACGAATGGGTTGTTTTTCAGCCTATCGGCTGGTGCACAGATATGGCTGGATGCAAACCTGGCAGGGATTTGTAACGTCTTTGGCCAAAGTGCACGCAGCAGAATAAAATCTTGCGAGTTTCATTTCAACGACCAAAGGAATAAAAAAGCCCAGCGACTAGACAACGAAAGTGCTGCCACATTTAAACTACTATGCACTGAGTTGATGAAAGCAACTACAGTAACAGGTTACGAAACAGTCAAGTCGGACTTGGATCACTTCATTGACGCAGATTCAAGTCGGAACTATTTGAAGACATGGATAGCATGGTGGCACGAGCGAAGGGGTTATATTTTTCGAGCATTTGCTCCTAACGATGCTCCTGCAATGAACCAGGCGGAGGTCATTCATGCAGGATGGGCCAAAAGGGACATGCCCAAGTTATCTCTACTCGATGCGTCTCACGCAGACGTTAGAGACTCATTGCTCTTAGAAACAGAAATAAAAGCATTCAAAAGTGAAAGCACTACGTCTGGTAGAGGACCTTCCTTTGCGAACAATCTCAATAAAAAATATTGTCGCGAAAACCAACAGGCCCAACTCCTATGGCAAGGAAATTGTTTTCAAAAAACCCAAAGACACGCGTATGGGTTTACTGATAGACCCTAAGTCATCGCCTGACAAAAAGCTGACAGTAAAAAAAAAGAGGAAATATCCCAAACCTGCCCCAAAGAAAATGCCGGACCCGCCTTCCACCACGTTACATTTGTTCCCCAAGAATGTAAACCCATTTTTATCCTCAAGCATATCTACATCCAGTTCAACCTCAACTCCAGGTACCTTTACAACCAGTTCAGCCACCAGCTCAACGGGTTCCGCTTCCACCTGGAATGCCAATGAACAACCCAGTCATATACAACACAAACCAAATGCAATCACAGCTGCCGCTTCAACCACTTATATGGCACTCTGGACTGTCCCCAAACTGTACGAAGTCATAAATTACTACCATTGAAAGTGAAAAAGTGCTACGGTTGTGGGAATGACTTCTCTCAGCAACACAGAAAGTCGGCAAATAATATTATTAAACATGTAGACAGAAGAGTGACTGGGAAAGATAACACGGGGCGGCTAGTTTATAGTCCAGACTTTTCTAATACGTACTATTACTACTAGTACTATCATGCTATTCTATAACACATACAAAATCAAACCGCCAATGGCGGATATAACTCGTGGACTGAGCTACATGTATATGTGCAGAGCAGAAGCCCATGAAGCATTGAGAGCTGAATGTTATTCCCCATTTAGTTTTTTTTTACTTTCATGAAGTGTCTTTTGTGTAATCCTTAGACTTAAGTAGAATTCCAAGCCATAAATTTTGTTCTTGATGAATAACACGCATACTTAGGAGGTTGGACACTTCCCACGTGATATGCTAGACGAATCAAACTTGCTCCTTCAAGGTCGCTTCTGGCGTGACACATTATTCACTCGAAATACATACAAAGGCTATAAATACGGAATTTTTCTTTTGAGTTTAGTTGAAACCTTGCAATTTAAGTCTTCAGAATCAATGTTGAGTTATCAAGGAATCGAACTGACATTAAATATCGGAAAGACAAATAATATCTTCAGTTAAACTTTGTCATCATTTTCAGTCACGCACTATACTTCTTGCCGAGATACACTCTGCAAAGTAGGTATTTACAAACCATGTGAAATTTCATATTGTTAGCGAATAAGCCAACAAAATTTACATATCTGGAAAGTTCAAGAATTGAACTTTGATTTTAAGTGGTTGCCCCCCTTTGCCCCCTCAGCGGTTTCAGAGATAGAGTGGTTTGAAAACTAAGAACATTTGTCATCTTGTTCCAGAAGGTGACAAAAATACCGCGCCATACTCAGGTCAGTGTCAGGTTTCCCAATAGTAAACTTGGAAAATCCAAGTAAATATAGTGCAGGAAAATGGTGCAGGTTTTATGCTGAATTGTTCAAACTAGGGTAACAAGCATGAAATTTAGCACAATGATAGGCCTCTGTGCTCTGAGGAATTCTGGATATGGGGCCATGCCAAATCACGAATACTTACGGATTTATAGCCTTGGAATTAATTATCTTTCAAAAAATGAAAAAGAGCAGTTCCTTTTAATGTAAAATGATGATATTAAGCATATAGATAGTATGAGGCACGCGTAAAAGATATTTACCAATAGCCACGCCCTTTTAGGGGTACTTACGGAATCAGAGCTACGGAATACATTATGCCTTAAATTGATATTTAGAGTTCGTCCTGCACTGTTGGTAATCTGAAAACTTGCACAACGATAAACGTTTATACTCTGAGTAATTCTGGATATGGGGCCACGCCCAACAACGAGTACTTACAGGATTATAGGAAAGGGATTTATTGTTTTCCGAAAAATAGAAAAGAGCAGTTCCTCTTAATGTAAAATGATGATATCAAGTATATAGATAAAGGTATGCGTAAAAGATATTCATCAGCAGCCACGCCCTTTTTGGGATACTAACGGAATTAGAGCAACGGAATACATTATACCTTGAATGGACACTAAAAGCTCTTCCTAGAACGCTTTACTGACTATTCCACTATGGCACTACGATTTATTACAACGATTTACAATAATACAATTTCCATTTTAGATATTAAAAAAGAAATAAAAATTCCTTTTCTGTAACTCTGTAAGTACTCGTTGTTGGGCGAGGTCCCATGTCTGGAATTACTCAGGGTATCAATGTTTATCTTTGTGCATGTGTTCAGATTACCAACAGTGTAGGAAGAGCTTTTAGTGTCCATTCAAGGTATAATGTATTCCGTTGCTCTAATTCCGTAAGTACCCCAAACAGGGCGTGGCTGCTGATGAATATCTTTTACGCATACCTTACTCTATCTATATACTTGATATCATCATTTTACATTAAGAGGAACTGCTCTTTTCTATTTTTCGGAAAACAATATTATTATTTTTCGGAAAACAATATTTTCGGAAAACAATATTATGCAGGACCCATGTTGTTATGCAGGACCCATGTTGATAGCAGTTTTCTATAACTGAAATGGTTATCCTGCTAAAATATGTTAAAAAATAAATAAATAAATAAAAAATTAAAAAATTAAAATAAATAAAAATAAATAAATCCCTTTCCTATAATCCTGTAAGTACTTGTTGTTGGGCGTGGCCCCATATCCAGAATTACTCAGAGTATAAACGTTTATCGTTGTGCAAGTTTTCAGATTACCAACAGTGCAGGACGAACTCTAAATATCAATTTAAGGCATAATGTATTCCGTAGCTCTGATTCCGTAAGTACCCCTAAAAGGGCGCGGCTATTGGTGAATATCTTTTACGCGTGCCTCATACTATCTATATGCTTAATATCATCATTTTACATTAAAAGGAACTGCTCTTTTTTATTTTCTGAAAGATAATTAATTCCAAGACTATAAATCCGTAAGTATTCGTGATTTGGCATGGCCCCATATCCAGAATTCCTCAGAGCACAGAGGCCTATCATTGTGCTAAATTTCATGCTTGTTACCCTAGTTTGAACAATTTTGCACCATTTTCCTGGACTAATATGTTTTGTCGAGTATTTAACATGCAAATTTGTTGTCATCTCGATAACTGAGGCAAGCGCACGCTGGCAGCTTCACGGCGCATTGACTGGGGTCCGATTTTCGTTGGAAAAATTAAAGCAAGCAATACTATATGTCAACTATCTTTTAGTTCAAAATTGCGTGGCCGCTAAAATACACAATATTATAGCTAGGATAGCTATCACATGTTTTTTAAATAATATTAACAACAGTAAACACATAAGCGAAAATCTTACAAAAAAGGCTTACAATGCATGAGATAGGCTGTATAAGGTGGTATCCTGAATTCTTATACATATAGTTTACTGGTAATAAAAGGTGGTATAAGGGTTTTGGCATATCCTGGTCATATCCGGACCCGTATATTATGTGGATCCTGATACAGTATATAAGGAATTGTTATACTTTGTAAAATGATTCCTTAAACATGGAATCCTGAACTTGATGAAATCTTTAGAGAAGGGTCAGGATAAGTAATTATATAAATAGATGAGTATAAATACAAGGAATACAGATGATACTGAAACCACACAATGTGAATTCATTTTTCACAATTTTACTACTGTAGCTGATTCGGGTGAAAACACTTCATGTTTTTTGCAAGACTGACTTTCTATCTATTACCGTGTGGAACATCTACACAGTGCACAATTCGATTTAGCAAAATTTAAGCAGTGAATAAACCTGTTTAAAGTTTGTTTAGAAGCTTTACGCTTGTATTTAAAGAAGCATAAACCTGATTAATTTTCAACTTTACGTATATGCAGTAAAGGCTCGATAAAGTAGCTTTATGCTAAGATTTAAAGAAGCGTAAACCTGATTAATGTTCAACTTTACGTATATGCAGTAAAGGCGTCAGAAAAGCTTTGTAAAGCTCCATAACGTAGGTTTACGCTAAGATTTAAAGCAATTAAATCTGAATAAAATCTATTTTATAAATGTATCTGAAGTGCTCATAGAGCTCACTGAGCAACTTCCTGCATGTTAAGCTACAGATCAATTGAAAGCTGTATCAAATGTTTTTAAAAAAGCCGTTCACAAAAACTGATTGAAGTTGATTTACTACTATTCATATGATCAAAAATAACCAAAAAGTCCCCTAGACCACAGCTACGAAGGCACAGTCCTTTCCGCCTACAGTTGAAGTTGCGATTTTCTCTGCAAAGCGACTGTCTGACCTTCTGCCTTCCTCGAATGTTGGGGCACCTATTAAACATAGGTCTATTGAAACTCCGAAGAACTTTCGGTGCCTTCACTCGACTGCATGGGAGGTTACTACCAGGACCCAAAGCCTATAATTTACGTTGCCACGCATTGATAGTACCTATTTTTTCGTCAAGTGCAACTGGTTGATCATAGTTTTACGAACATTATAAATCTGAGATTTGAATGTTCCTTGCGCGTGTGGGGTGCCAATTAAAATGATCAGCTGTGCATGCTCGATGGCAAAACTAACAAATTCCATCAACAGAAAGGTGATATTATATATAAGTTGTCAAACATGACTTTATTCTTACTAAGTTTATATATATACAGTTACGCTGTCTTAAATTAGAAGAAATTTCATTAAAGGATTACTATGTCTTTTAATATTCTTTGAACTGATACATTGCATTCTTGTGTACAATGCATGCAATATATCAGTAGTATTTATGCACAACACAACTAACAACAAATTTTTTAACAATAGGAAAAGGAAATAAATATGTAATAGTCTTTTACCACTTCAGTCGTCCAATAATAATTGAGTGAATAATAATTTTTAAATGTAAAATCTTGTTAATTTTGTTAATGAACGTAGTGTATGTGTATGTTTCACACATAGATAACTATAATTTCAACAGAAGAATTTAGATAGGAATTTATCTTTCGTAGCTATATACTCATGGCACATTCAAAATTCCTGCACTGAATATTTCAGACTAGTCTGATAAATTTCACTGGTGACATAAATTATTTAGCATATAAACAATCAAATATATTTTAACCCTTATCAAGACTTTTAATATTATTTTGAATGATCATCATTGATTAAGACTTGATTTTGAGTTAAAAGAACTGTAATTGATGACTCCATTCTAAAACTGAGTCAGAGCTAAAATTTGCCTTTAGAACTGAAATATTTTGAAGAGAATCTATAACTTTAGTCTGATGTATGTTATTTTCTGAATCAAACTGACTGTAAAAAGATCTTTATAATGAAAGCAAAATAATTGCTCTCCATGTGTTTGACTCTGTCTTACATGTGGAATTGTCGTTCAAGAGGGACAACTACTGCAATGTTCTCCATCCCGAGACCACACTTCAAGTCATATTTTGTGGTGGCAACTGCACAGCGATTGAATATCCTTCCTACAGGAACTAGACGCTGATCGCCAGCATTACTGGGCTACCTGTGGCTATTGGCATTGGGTGGTACAGATATGTGCATCTAGATATAGGCTCAGCAGAAGTATTAAGTGAACAGTGGAATTTTGTTCCATGTTCAACAATTGAGCTTAAAGTTTCTGAATTCCCTCCAATACCGGGCAGATTTTATCAGAGAAAACCTAAGAGAATACAAAGATATAGCACAGCAGCATTCTAATATAGGGCACAGGTTCCTTGAAGGTGAGGCATAGCAATTGCATTTCTAGCATGTGAATCAAATAGTTTTTACCATCTGAGGTACGGTACATGGCCACAGTACTACAACCAATATTGTTATTATGAAATATGAGATATAAGGGACATAGCTACACACTTGGTACCTAGCTTCAACCCAAACTTGACTACAAGGTGCTTGGATAGTCTTAAAGGGATCAATAGGACCAGGGTTTGTTTCTATATCACTTGACAGAATAAAATTGGAATGATTCACTCCTCTGTGATAATTCAATTTTTTTAACAGATGACTTGTAGTTTTCCTGGATTTATTTATGATGCATGTAATTCTCTTGACTGGTATTCTTTCTCGATCACGCACATGAAAATATCACTGTTCAAAACAAGACTTTGAAAAAAAATAAAAGCTTTATTTCCATGTACATTTCTTAAATACTACTTCTAATGGAACTTAAAAAAGGTACCACAAAAAGCAGGACTAAACATGGCTTAGGTCCAAGCTTTTAAAAGATTGTTAATGGAAATTCTTGCTGAAGAGTTTGCATGAAATATGGATAATCTGATGAATCTTTGGGGGTGTCTTTAATATTATTCTTCTTTGTTGTAGGGTTTCAGAGAACTGTTAAAAGATCTAAACAAATCAAATAGTCCTGAGCAAGCAGATGCATTTGCTAGAAAAGTAAGGCCTGTATTTATAAAACCAGATGTGTACTTTGATTGAACCAAATATGTATACTTATAACTTGTAGTAACCAAAAGGGAGGCATGGCATATGTCATATTGAAATTAAAAACTGTTGCTGTTTATCATTATAGGCACTATCATGGGGAAAGAAAATGACAATGATGAGTGGTACAGGGCCAGGATACATGCAAACAATCATAATCACACCATACATGCACATTCTTATCCATCATGTTTCACAGATGTTGAAAAAGTATGGTACCCTAAAACTTTTCAGTGGGCAAGGTCAGTGTCTTCATTGTGATACTTTCATTATCAATATTTTTTTTCAGAAGTTGATCAGCCCCTACATATCTAGAGGTTTTGGAAATATGGGATATGGTAATAATATAATACATTTGGTTCAGACATTAATGAATTGAGAACTCCTAAAGGGCCTCATTACTTAATTTCCTATTAGAAAACAATTATCAAAAACAAAAATCCTTTTTGATCTTTTCTCTCTTTAGGAATAGAGAAAAAGAATGATGATTTGAGGCGTTATTTCCATCAAAAAATTAACCGATGGGATGCCGCCACAAATCTCCTCTTAGTGGAGAAACGGCAAGAGGAACTGCAAAGTCAGCACCGACTCAAGCGAAAATACCAGAAAGTTGGTTGAAGGGGGGAAACTGGATGTGGCAAAACAAGTTCCGAGGATTTCAACAGAAGACATAACTGCAATCACAGAAGAACACAACCCAAACCTACCACAAAAACCATTTCCTGAGGAACTAAAGAAGTTAAAGGTTCCAGAGCTACTATCAATGCTGGAGTCCCTCGCTGGTCAAAAAATGAACAAAAGAACCAAGAAAGACAGAATAGTCCAAGCAGTATTAGAGGCCAGACAAGAATGAGTTGGTTGTGACTCATTAAATAATACAACAAAATTATTATAAAGTCAATGACCAAATTCATTACAGTATTCATCAATTCAGTGTATTACTTTGAATAAAATTGCCCAGAAAAATTCTTAGAAACTGTCTATATACAGTGGAATTAACCTGAAATATTCAAGTTAAAATATTTGTAAACAAATACAAATATATTATCAGAGTTAGGCAGGCCGGGTCACTCTGGGGACTCTCTCTCTGGTAGTAAATGTTTTGATTCCCTTTCTGTACCAGAAACCTTTTAAAGAGCCTTTGTTAAATTCCTTGGAGAACAAACACGTATGGTCTTAATCAGTGAACAAAAGTTACTTGAAAAGAATTTTGGTATAGAGAGGAGATCAAAACGTCATCATGCTTGGGGCTTATTGAAAAAATCCTGACGAGAACATCCAAACAAAAACATCAGGCCAAATGAGCAGTCCTAAATTATTGTCACTTTCAGATTGTTGTTTCCATCAGATTTACATTGTCAAAGAAAGATAAAGTAAGCTTACTTTAAAATTATTTTATTAATTATTATATAGAAACATAACAGTATTAAATACAAACTTACTAAACATGCACCATTTCACAGTTCCCCTGTGATCTCTGGTTAGACCTTTTACTTTTCTCAATGAGAACTGATATCTTCTTGAAGATTCCACAAATTAATGATATAAAGTCTTAGGCTAGGATGACGAAATAGACCAGTAGTTTCAGTTGAGTACGTGTTGAGTCACGATACTCTAGTAGATTTAATTTGAGTAGGTGTGTCTGTAAAGATTTGAAACAATTTTAAAATGCTTTCAGTTTGCATACACGTAGGCTTTTTTCAAGTTATAAAAAGGACGTTTAAGAATGCTTGTATCAGAAGGAAGAGATGAAGTCCAAATACTATATGTTAACGCGTACTTACAGGCCGTGCCATAATTCAATCGTCACAGCACTATTCAACCATCCGACTGAATGTCCATTTTTAAGTAAGCATATATAGTATGGCTGAATAATCCAAGTGTTGGGGGAGACGACTAGAGACTGGTATTTGCTTCTATGCTCAGGAATTCCTGGTGGCTGAAATTGGAGCCTATATTGACTTTGCAGCCTCACTTAGAACCACAGGCATCCCAAGACATCCTTCCGATATCATCGATCAATAGGTGACACTAGAACTATTGCATGTAATAAATACAAAGCTTTCTTCAGTATGCAAGACGCTGAACCACAACAATTAATGGCAAGAAATCAGCACTCTATTTTCATTTCCATTATCATATTTTTAAATATTAAGTTCAAAGGAAATGTGCTTATTTGTAGATCTCTGTCAATGATGAAGAAATTCACACATCTAATATTCACACATGTTGGAGGAATTGTCATCCTACCTCCAAGGACATATGTACTTGTTACATCAAGTGAGTATCTAGCTTAACCACTTTTTAGCTATGCAGTAAATATTGTAATGTATGGTTAGTAAAGGATTTTACAGCCAACGAATCAAGTATGCACTTCGAAACAGCTCCGCATGACACAGCGTGAAACTGATATTTGGTGTGCAACTCAGTTATTATAATTATGTAAATTATTAAAGAGGTTTTTGTGTTATTCATTTTAGAATTATCCCAATCTTGATTACATCACTCGATGTTAAGAAAAATTATGCTTTTCGAATTTAAGTCATTTGTAAGTAACTGACTACACTGATTTTTGTATCATATCGCATCCTAAATCAAGTGATATTTGTTTCAGGAATATAATAATAGCCAGAACAGCTATTTTTGTAGCGGATCAACAAACGCTCCATAATGGTAAACACTGTATTCTTATTAGCTTTTAAAAGGTAATACAATGTAAAAAAACAACTGTTTCTTTAAAATTTTCATCAGACGAACATTCCCACCAAGCCACCACTTGTAGTACCACCACCATCACCAGAACATTAATCTGCTGTAGCGCAGCCGCATCACATGTGTAAAAATCGGTTAACAAAGAAGTTGTAAACATATTGCACTTGAGTCTTTACTAGTACTAGTCTTTAACTGAGTTTATTCTACTGCTCTCGAGCAAATATCACGAGTAATCAGACACTGAAGAAGTGATATTTGCACTCGAGTCATGCTCTTTTCGACTCTTTCCATTATGCATTTGGGGCCAAGGGCATACGAAAGGGAAATTCAGCTTTAGCTTTTATTAGAATCGTTAAGCATTTGGTCATTGAACTTTTGTGTCATTTGGTGACTCCTAGAAGAGCCGTTTAATTCTGAAGTTCTATGAAGTCATCATCACTCAGCTATCCTGGCCTGGTAGCCTTTTTGAAAACTAACTTTAAATTTTTCAATAAGTCGGGAAGCAAGCTTTCCACTGACGCTGTTCTGTAGAAAAACTGGAGCCTTGCCCAGAAACATTTTTATCTTGATGGGAGTAGCGATGCTGCAGCCACCACCAGTTACTGTGAGACATTTCTTAAGCAAGGAGGACAATCCTGCTTCAAGAATTTCGTCTTGGTGGTTTAATGACAACATTGCACAGGCTAAAAGGAAAAAGAGGAAGCTGGAAAGAAGATGGCGTCGAAGTAAATCAGAGGCTGACCATCAATTATTTACTGCTCAGTGCATCGCCGTTAACAATTTGGTTAAAGATGCTAAGGAAAAGCACTTCACTTCCATTATTGAATCCAATCAAGGTAATCAAAGAGTGCTTTTCAGATGTGTGGAGAATCTTCTAAACAAGAAATGTGAGGCACGATATCCATCATCTCCATCTGATGGCATTTTGGCTGAATCATTCAGTGAATTCTTTGCTGATAAAATCAAACGCATTCGTGAGAGTTTGCCAGTTGTGGATCCTTCCATCTATCTTGAGAGCAACGTACATTCTGAATGTGTACTTACATGTTTTCAACCTGTTACTACTGGTCAAGTATGGTCCTTAATCTTGTCAATGAAATTGAAGTCCTGCGCACTGGATCCTATACCTGTAGCTGTTTTGAAACCTTGCTTACCAATACTATTGCCATTTATCACCAGCATCATTAACTTATCCTTGAACTCTGGAACTGTTCCTGATTCTCTAAAGACCGCACTTGTTTTCCCACTGTTGAAGAAAGCAAATCTCGATCATGAGGAATTCAAAAACTTTAGACCTGTTTCTAACTCGGCCTTCATCTCCAAATTAATCGAGAAGACCATAGCATCACAACTGATAAGCTATATTAATGACAATAATTTGAATGAAATTTTTCAGTCAGGATACAAGAAACAACAGTACTGAAACTGCTCTCTTAAAAGTCAGCAATGATATACTAAGAGCCATTGACGCTAATCACTCTGTTGTATTACTTCTGCTGGACCTTTCTGTGGCCTTTGATACGGTCGACCACTACATACTTTTAAACCATCTCACAACTATCTTTGGTATAAATGACAAAGCACTTGCTTGGTTTGCATCGTATCTTGACAATCGTCGTCAGTTTGTCTGTGTAAATGGTAACAACTCTAGCGACCGTGAATTGCCATATGGTTTGCCACAAGGATCTGTATTAGGTCCCATTCTCTACCTGTTGTACACCTATCCCATTAGTGACATTGTAAGGAAACATAATATGGACTATCACTTCTATGCCGATGACACTCAGATCTATTTCTCCTTTGAATCTACAACATCAGAAATGACATTATCCAAGATTGAAGCATGCATCACCGATATCAGCTTCTGGATGGCAGCAAACAAACTTAAACTCAACACCGACAAGACTGAACTTCTGGTCATTGGATCTCAGTTCCGTAATCTACCTCATCTTGGAGAAGCAAGAGTTGGCAGTGATTCGATTGTGCCCTCTGAATCAGCTAGGAACATTGGAGTCATTTTTGACAGCAAAATGGACCATTGTCAGCGGTCTCATGCAGCGTGTATAAAGGGATGAGCTGTGATCAAAATCACACACTTCAAGATTTAAGGTTTCCAAGCTATGACCAAAGCAGCACAAGTTCCGCAAAATCGAGTGGCCGAAGCCATAGAGACGATCGTTCCAGCCGCGGAAAACCCACGGCCAGAAGAAACAGTAGAAAACACAGAACCTTCACTTCTTGAGGTATTACATTCATTTTGTTTTTTATTTCACGACCCTTGTTTGCTTTTGTCCTTTGACATGGCGTTCTTTAAGTTCTTTCTTATTCAGGCTTTTTGAGTTTTGGCCTTTTCGTCTTGTGTGGTTTGTGGTTGAACCCTCAAGCGGCATAGTAGGCGATCGTAAAGTGACAGTTGGCCTTTTCGCCTCGTGTGGTTTGTGGTTTGAACCCTCGAGCGGCGTAGTAGGCGGTCGTAAGTGATATTTGGCCTTTTCGCCTCGTGTGGTTTGTCGGTTAAACCCTAGAGCGGCGTAGTAGGCGATTGTACAGTGATATTTGGCCTTTTCGCCTCGTGTGGTTTGGACCCTCGAGCAGCGTATTAGGCGATCGTAAGTGATATTTGGCCTTTTCGCCTCGTGTGGTTTGAACCTTCGAGCGGCGTAGTAGGCGATCGTAAAGTGATATTTGGCCTTTTTTTTGCCCCCGAGCGGCGTAGTAAGCGATCGTTAAGTGATATTTACCTTTTCTCCCCGTGTTTTGTTTGGCTTTAAAGTGATATTTTACTTGTAACTGCGTTTTATCTTTCTTGATCTTGATATCATTTATCCTTTTTATTCAATACTCGGTTGTTTAAGGTTTCCAATCCTATTTGTTTTCTTTATAAAAAGTTTTTATATTTCATATTTATAGTTTTTTATAGTTTCGCATCCTTTTTAATTATATTCAACTTTTTCAAAAAATATTTTCTTCTTTGCCGTTTTCTTTTCTTTTCTTTTCTTTGGTTACCCCTTTTATAATTAGGTTTGTTTGTTTCATTCCCTTTGTCCCCGTTTTGGTTCCCTATTGCCTTTATGTTTTATACAATGCCTTTTTTGTTTCTTTTGAAATAAGATTCTCTTGGATGACCAATGTGCTCGTTGTTTAAGAATTTTATCTCTTGCATTTTGTCTTCATTTGTCCTTTGAGCACGAGTTCCATAAGTTGCAGCAGTGTTCTGCCCAGTTGCCTTCTCGTGTTTTTTCGTTCCTGGTTTGTCGTATAAGTTAATAGCCCCCTTTTTTATTTACTTTAGCAACTCCAGAAAAGGATTCAGTCCTTGGAACAAGCCCAAAGTGTGACTGTAGATAGTATGATACTAAAGATCACCCGTTACGGAATGGGTAAGAACGAAGACTTTGATAAGTACGATGCCCTGTCTTTGGCGGAGCAGCTGCTACAGGTCGCTCAATCTACCAAGCATGCCAAATGTACCGCGTACAGCATTATTGTTGAAACTGCGTACCGCTTGTGAGCAGTTTAAAGCCTACTTCCTCGCTCTGTTAGCGGAAAAGGAGTATTCTGGTATTTTGGACTCCCTGGCCAAGGTTGATAAGCTGTTCAAGAAGAAAACTTCAAATGGCCAGTCGGCTCATACTTCAGCCACTTCAACCACTTCTTCCAGCACAGCTTCTCGCATGATTTGTTGGCACTGTGGTGTGCCAGGCCACAGAGCGGCTCAGTGCTTTCGTCGAGGAAGAAGTATGCAACCTTACAGGAGACCTCAGCCTCTCATGCCCCCTTCCTTGCTTTTTGTGCTCAAGGATGCCGACTAGTGAATGCCACCTCAAGCACCATCTTGAGAGTGTCCACCAACAATATCACAATCATGGGCTTTGTCATTGTGTTTCTACACTTGCTCCATGCCCACATCTACAGACATCACCAGCCAACGTGGTGACAGTAATGGCGAACAAAAACCCCCGACCCTTTTAGGAGCCAACAAATTCTGTAAAAGACAATACTTTGATGCTTAGTCAACTGTGCTGATGAACAGGCAGGGGTTGGATGTTTATATAAATAAATAATTCTGATTTATGAAGCAGTTGGCTGCGTAGTTATTTCGGATTATGTTTCAACGGCTAACAATCAGCCTTATCTTGTCAAATTTGACAAACGCTGTGTAACTGTAGGACATTCCATGCTATTGAAATTGAATTGCTTTTTTTATTTTTGAACGAATTAAACCGATAATTTTCCTTCAGATAAAGCGGTCATCCCTGCGAATATTTTGTGATAATTGTTTTTCGGAAAAGTTTCATCAGTAGTTGACAAACACAAGTATTCAATTAAACTCTAGTGGGATTAAGGGACCTCGTATCACTTTGATTGACACTTAGATTGACACATGTCAAGAATTGTGAGCAAAGTAAGCAGTACCCATGGGAATGAATCAAGCCAATGAAATTCAGATCCATATATTACCCTTGATTAATATGATAATTATGCCAGTTGGCCAGGAGTTCGTCAACCGTAAGTAAATGTCCGCGAGAACAATAGGCATTCTACGCGATGAATTCATTTAGGAATTTATTAGATCTCTGTTATTCTATTTGACATGAACACATGACATCATAAGTTCAAGATCAAAATGACAGCTGAGTACACCCATGCAAATTTAGCTATCAGTACATATATAAGTGCAATATTACTTACGTTTTGAAGATGTTGTTTCTTCAACATTTCTGTCAACATCGAATTCTAGTTCACATTCAGAGTCAGATTCTACAACATAAATTAATATGAATAAGTCTGAGTTGCTCTATTTGTTTCTGACTTTAGTTTGGGGCTAAAAACAGATCTAGCATGCTTTTTGAAAATATCATTTTCAAAATTAAAGGGGGATGACGATGAAATATTGACCGTTTGAAAGATGATTTTTCGGATTAAAAATCAAAATATTAGTTGAGTAAAATAGAAATCCGATGTTAAAAAAAATTGGGAAAAAATTATATACCTAAAATTATATACCCTAAGTTCCCAAGATAAGAACACAAATCATCTTATATTTAGATAAGCAGTGTTTAACTTATCCTGAGAAGACTGTAAGAATGTAAGCCGATGATATCACTCTAAGCGAAAGCTATAAAAGAGTCAAGTTAACTTATAATAAGATAATCAATTTACCTTGAGTATTTCTTTGATTTCGCTGATGATGATCTCTTTCTGTTCGTTTTGACACCCAGGTATCACAATGGTTGCAAAATACTCGTCCTATACTTGTCATTTTCAAAACATAAACTTTAAAAAGTGAAATGAGTTTTCAATAAACTTTCAAAAGTATAAAGACTGTGATTCTCTGTGATTCTCAAATTGTCAGCTGAGTAACAAGGCCATAAGAAATGGGCATCAAAGGAGGCTGGGCCGACAACTGTGACGCAGGAACGGAAGAAGCCAATCAATTTCAATATTCTTCATCCAGCCACATGCTGAAAAGACCTCACACAACTTTGACTCCAGAGCAATCGGTAATTCTGAGACTAAAACTCGCAACTTTGTGTATTTTTTTTTCTATATCAAAAACATCGAAATGTCTACATCGACATTGTTTTATCATGAAAAATCTGCATCCAGAGTAAGCCAAGTTCCGCCAACTACACCAACAACTGCTCCAACAACTGATCGATCAAGCTCTACTAGTTCTTCTCCCAGTTTTGAGAAACCTTTGTCTTCTCAACAAAACACTACGATGGCTTTGACTATATCGATTTTTCAGGAGCAGCTAACAAGCGTTTTAAAAAAGCTCAAGGAAACAAATGGAACACTCGAAAAATTGTCACAACAAATTGATGGAATTGAGGAAAAACTCTCTAAAGAGCAAACTTCTTACAACGAAGATACAGTGGTGTCAAAAAGCTGTAAAAGGAAACGACCAAAAGATTCCTTAGCAGTCCAGGTATAATATACATTGATTTTTTTAGCTATTCAATAATTACTAGTTTCACTCAGTGTTATCAGTATTTGTGTTTCATTGATCACACAATGAACGCCTAAAGCCTCTTGGCAAATTTTTGACTTGGGCAGTATACTCAGAAGGATTATTCTGCTAGAAAGATGACTCATAAAGATGTTACAAAAACAAAGCTGCCATATTGGATAGTTTTTTACTCGCGCTAGTGGCAAAAAAAAGATTCTGCATTACAGATGTCAAGTATTAAAGTATTAGCTTTTTATTTATTTGAATTTGGCGGGCTCAGTTTTATTACTCACTTTTGTTGTATTATAAAACTGCGCTAACCACGCGACAGAATACTAAATGATTTCAACAATTCATATATTTATCAAGTACTCTTTCATCAGCTGTGGAGCAATTCACATCTTTTCCTAAATAAACTAGCTTTAATCGGTTAGTTTTATAATCATTGTCAACGCTAGCAGTTTGTGATTGTTCGAAAAATTGTGTTACTCGAAGTGCTAAATATTTTGAACTGTCTGTGTCAGACACTGATCCTGGAGTTCAATATTGAATATCTCCACACAACGCACAGGAGGTAGACAAGAAACATTTGATATACAAGTTTACAGTAATTTTGTTACACTTTTGTCATCATTGGTAGTAAAACTAAAATATAAACCCAAAAAGCCTTACAAAAGGGACAAAATTAAGAATAAGAGCGAGAAAAATACACTTAGAGCCTGTGTTACTTCTGTCCAGATATAATCCATTATCTTCCCTGTGCTACACAGGTAGCCCAAAAAATTTGTGTGACTTAACTACATTCATCTTAACACAGCTAACCCAAACAACCCTCTTTTGACCCAGTGAGAACAGTAAATAAAACAACACTAACTGCAGAAAAGCAACACACAGCAAAGACAGCTATCAATAAAACCTGCCTTTAAGAAAACTGCTGACCTAATGTACCAAATATTCAGAAAATCCAAACCCCACAAAATCTACTATACGGTTCAACATGTAGCTCATCACCACAGGTATCACCCTGTCATGATTAGTGTTGCTGCTCACTTTGCTCACAGCAAATATAGTCACATTGGAAAACTTGAAATTAGACAAAACTAAGTTGAAAATGTACAGAAATTAGTTCGCAAATACTTCACTTTTAAGTTCATTTTGCTCAGTATTAGCCTCAACTCCGCATAATATATTCTTTTGTGTCATTGATTAACCCTAGTTGGGAATAAATGGAATGAACAAAGCAAATGCTATAGAATTCCTATGGGGTTTGCTTGATTTCTTTGAATATCTCACATCTAATCGAGGCTAACACTGAGCAACACACGGGCTGGGACTGGGACGTGGGATGGGGACGCCATATATAATTTACTACGGTTGATCATTCTATCCGGCCGTGTACTCCATTTTTTTGTACACTAAATAAATTACTGAATACTCACAAGGGCACTTTAGTGCTAGCTGGATCAATAAATATGACACAAAGCTCTTTTAGCTCCTTTTCTTTCGTACTTTTGAAACGATACCAACAGTCAGTTGCCGCCATCTTTGAAATCATGAGCCAGCAATACTTTGTTACAGCAAAATATTGCCTTACACAGGAAGCCCAGAGATGGAGTAAACGGTGAATGTTTGATCAAAATGGCTGACTGAAGAAATAATTTCCTTGATGTTTCAAAGGATGACCAGACAGACGATCAGAAACTAGACGCACAATGGTGCGTTTACTCATGCCCAGGTAGAATTGAGCCTGGCGTGGTATGCCTGGAATAGAAAACGATTGCAAAGAACAAGTGCATTTTTTGGGTCACTTTTTTGGATGACAGGCAGAGGATTACATAACAGTTATTTTTATGCACGATAGATGATAGAGTTGGTAAAATATAAAAGAAATTTTCTCACCGCTGCTTGACACTAGATTGACAACATCGATATACGACGCCATGACGAAGAGGTCCTTTTGGCGCCAAATGCACCATGATGTCATTCACGAGTCCTAACAACAATCTCTGGGCTTCCTGTGTACTGTGATTTCAAAGATGGCGGCAACTGACTGTTGGTATCGCTTCAAAAGTACGAAAGAAAAGGAGCTAAAAAGAGCTTTGAGTCATATTTATTGATCCAGCTAGCACTAAAGCACTCTTGTGAGTATTCAGTAATTTATTTAGTGTACCAAAACAAAATGAGGAGTACACAGCCGGATAGAATGATCAACCGTAGTAAATTATATATGGCGTCCCACAAGGTTTGAAAATTGGTACAGACTCTCACAAACTGCGCTGAGTTAATTAAAATCTAACAATTTCACACGTTTGGGCAGCAAACACGATATAGTACCCCAACTATTACAGGGAATACGAACGAAAACAAATCGTTTTATCAAGTTCAAATCATTTACAAAAATATGACATATCAAGAGAAACGAGAATGAGCAAGGCTAGTTTCTTTGAATACATCGGTACTCTTTGAATTGACGGTTTGGGGCTTTGCGAGCTTTGCGCCATTTTGAATACCTTCTGTATTCTATAGAATTGTAGACTTTCAAAACTTAAAATTACATAGTTATTACACACGAACAAAAATATATTTCCCTAATTAACATTTACTGACCTGTAATTACCAAACGCTATCACCAGAAAAGCATTATTTCAGGAGTAAAATCCTCTTTCACCAACACTTCTTCCCGATCTCAAACAACACGCTGGAACTCATGTCCCAGCATTCTCTGTGATACTCAAAAACAGGAAGCCCAAAACTTTACTTGTCAGGGAATTTTTCCACAGGCAGCCCAAGCTGTACATTTGAAAATGAAATATATGGGATTTCACGAACGATTTGCTGAAAAATAAGTTTTGAATAAAGGAGCTCATTATGTTGTCACATTTGTTTTTCTGTGTATTTAGGTGAAGTTTCAAGCCGTTTCGTGCTCATTTGAGGGAGTTTAAACGATTTGAATTTCTCTCCGGCTTTACGTACATATATTTGACCCGGGGGGGAGGGGTGGGGGGGTCTTATATATAAGAGGACGGGGATGCTCGTCGTAAATTTTGAAAATGACCCCTAAAAGGTACCTGAGTGGGAGTGGCAACAATTGATTTCTACCCCTAAAAGGTACCAATTCAAAAACAATAATAAAGAATTAAAGTAATGAAACAATATTTTATCGATGTGCTTTGAAGACTCAATTCAGATCATCGAAATTGTCCCTTTCATGCTTATTTTAGGTAGTTTATTTACCACAAAACAGTCCCTAAAAGGTACCAGCTATGTCTCTGGTAGTCCACTTAAGTCTGAGACACCCTAAAAGTTACCAGATTGCAGATTTTGACCCTAAAAGGTACGACAAGCATCCCCGTCCATTTACGATCGGAGTCCCCCCTCCCCCCGGGATATTTGATAAAACTCACGATGGACATATGCTACTGTGCGTCAAAAACGATTGTGGTATTATAGCACCTACAATTTTGGCCTCTGAAAACCAGACTACTGCCTGTTTTAAAGGACAATTGTACACTGAAAAAAGCCGACTTTAATATGATTATTTATCATTTTGCAATAATGATTTCGATAGTTTTTTTAGCCCTTGAGCTCGATCGAGACTGGAGAATTTTTAATGTGAAGTGTTCATAAAACGCACTCTCAGAGATTGCTTCAGTTACTTGCATGCAATAAGTTGTAATTAACAAATAGAACAGCTTTTCCCGTGCTCCGTTCAGTAATACAGCACGCAGGAAGTGACGAAAGCACGAAAGAAGTGTAAGGAGAGCACGAGCCGTAGGCGAGAGCACTTCTTGAGTACTCTCGGCACTTCCTTAGGGCTGTATTAATGAACGGAGCACAGAAAAAGATGTTCTATTTGTTTTATTATATATTTTGAAGTAAATATTCAAGGGAAACAGTTCGATTTTCTCCGTACAAAAATTCCAAAGGTGCGCGTGCGGTCGAGCTCGCGCTGCTGACATCAGAGCTGTGCTCCGTTCTCTGATAAAGCACAGCTTTTAGCCAATCAGAGCGCGCGTATCGACAAGGGTATATAATAAATAATCATATTAAAGTCGGCTATTTTTTGTGTCAGTTGTCCTTTAAAACATGCAGTAGTCTGGTTTTAGAGGCCAAAAATAGACAGATCAGGTGCTATAATACTGATACCTTTCTCCTCAGCAGACTATTGGAAACGACCTGGGCATTTGTATTCTTCCTCAAATCATTCCTAATTTCAGAAGATGTATGTACCAGTGGCATTACCAACGTACCTTTATATATACTAGTTTTACTATATAATTGGCAAGGGTTTCGTGGAATATCCCACAAGTCACTTGTTATATTTTCTAGAATGCATACGAGCCTTACAAAGAAAATACAAGTGACGAGTGACCAGATATCAACGGTATGCCACAAGAAACCATTTTTTACAACACTTGATACTAATCTCGCGATCTGATTGATTAGAGTGTGTCAATAAGAGGACAGACACACTGCTGATGCGTTTCAGCGCGCGCGCGCTCGTTCTGTTGCCCCGTTTGAAAAGGATTTTTTAACTTTTATCTTACATAATTGTTGTAAAAAACAACTCGCTGCGCTCGTGATTCCACTTGAGTTTTCAACATTTTATGACGTAATTAGTATAAAGAGCCTATCTTACGGTGGCCCACAGGGGCAAAACACAATGCAAAATTGCTTTGAAAACACAACGTTTCGTGGAACACAACAATCTTTCACTGAACACAACAAAGTTTCGTGGAACACAAAAATCTTTCACTGAATACAACAATGTTTCGTGGAGCACAACAATTTTTCACAGAACACAACAAGACCCAACAATGTTTTACAGTACACAAGTCTTTCACAAGCAACTAATTAGTTAATGAGGAGGAGAAATTGCTTTCAGATTTTTATATTAATGCCGTTTTGGTTGAACATTTTTTAGGTCCGTGGACATGGACTTCAAAGTGTACGAACAACACTGCTAATTGTATTATACTCATTATGTTCTATATTGTATATAAATGGTAAGTCAATCAAACGTTTAATAACGCCGCTTGCTAAAGAATGCTAAAGAAATAATGCAGCAGTTAGAATACATGGTACTCGGATTTCAACCTTCTCCATTCAGAGATCGAAAAGGGTTAAAATTCGAACTATGTTCATATCTAGGCTCTCACGAAAACGAAAACCATGTTTTATGTCGCATCTTTAACGGTGTAAATCAGAAAACCGTTTTATCTATCAAACGTTTAATAGCGCCGCTTGCTAAAAATAATGCATCATTTAGAATACATAGTGCCATATTTCGACCTTCTCCATCCAGTCCATCCAGAGAAGGTTAAAATCCAGACTATGCTCATATCTAGGCTGTCAAGGAAACGATAGGTGTCAGTAGACAAGCACAGGGAAAAAGCATACGGACTTTAATTATCTATGATTATAAGTGTTTCATTATAGAACACGTGTAAGAATTTTTGTTTGGGCGACGTTTGAACTCTGGTTCTGCCCACAACAGACGTATGCTTACTTGAAAAAAAGAACGAGAAATTCGTCGAAATTTATCCGAATTTTCGTTACTGAAGTTCCGCGCCATCTGGAATGTGTGCATTAGCTTTGGAAATGGTAGCCACTAGGGTTTGAAATAACAAAATCCAACTCATAACAATTTAAGTTGTCCAAGGTTATTGCAATGTTGCGCGCAACAGAACGTGTGTTAACCCCTGCAACAGGCGCGCGCAATGCCCCAGAAAAAGCTCGGTTGTACTTCTGTAGCTGTTGCGCAAAACTTTACGCGATCTGTTGCAAAGTTGGTAAGGCTTCAGAAAAAGAACTCGTTTCTACTTCTCTAACTGTTGCGCGCACCTGTTGCAGGGTCGGACACACGCACGATGCATGTTGTGTACAATGTTACAAGCTACAGGGAAAATAACATATTGTGCTCTGGGTTTCTACAAATTAAGCAACAAGCCCCATTAACAATAGCCCCAGCGCAGGTCGCATGAGAAAGTCAGAGGGGTAGTGAAGGGTTCTAGTTCTTTCCCATCCTCACCCCACCCCCTTCCCCGCCCCAAGATTGATATGGGATATTAAAATAGGTACCGATTATGATAAAAAAACAGCTTTGGACATCAGTTCTTCAGTTTTCTAAATTAGTTCCCGTTCCCTAACCACAAGACTAACATCAAAAATAACGAATAAATCCAGGAGAGTATAATCAGGTAACTGAGACTCTGCACACACCCTTATAAAAACCTTGACGTGTTGTCCCCCATTCGATTTCTTTTTAGAACACGATTCGAACGAATTCACTTCGCGCTGGAAGCAAATGAATGTAAATGCTCAAAATTGACGAGCGCGCGTAAGTGACCTGTGGTTTAAAGATAGTACAAATCACGTGACGTGCGTGTCTTCTTACTCTGTTTTTTTACAATCAATTAGTTATCTTGAAAATGTATAGGATAATTCGTCAGGCAGAGCAGTGAATCACTTGAAAGATTTCATCATGTAATGAGAGCACATGCACTATGAAAGATTTAAAAGGTTTACTTTTTTGTGTTATTATGTATCTAGACAGAAATGACATTTCCCAATATTTTGAATACGACAATATAAAAACTTACGCGAGTTTGGCATTCTGCATTACGAGATTCTCTATGGAGTTTTCGGAGATACATTTTGACGAGATCAGTTATAATTTAATTTTTCGTCTATACTTACACAAATCGACCATGTAACTAACAAATTTGGTGTTAATATTGAAGAACAAACGTGTACATGTAAACAACTACGAGCTTTGTTTTAAAACGATGAGCTAAAAGTATCAATCCAAATTTTAAATCACCTTAACTTATAAAATAACTTACCTTTGCTGATGTCTTAGTCATATTAGCTCTAGGGATATTCCTGAAATAAGAAACTGAACATCTTCAGTGAGGCCGATCATTTCACTTTGTAACGGAATAAAAATCCATAAGTAATAGCGTACGTAACGGCTTGAAGCTTGCTGTACTTAAAATAATCATGGAAATTTATTGATCCCTCTTCAATCGACTAGATTTTGATTGGTTCTTCTATCTCCCTGGGGAATTGGGACAAATCGATGGAGTAAAACAATGCAGACAAGCTCGATGTTCCTAAAAACTTATTCTTTTATTTTCTCTTTCTATTTGTTTACAAAACAGCTATTTTTTGATAGCTGGACTCTGATTGGTTCATTTCTTTCCCTGGGGAGTATTAGCATTACAATGAAACTTCGCCGAATAGACTACCCCGATTAGTCATTAAATTTATTAAGTGTCTAGGTAGCGCAGCGGTCTAAGGTGATATCTAAAGGTATGGATTAGGGTCCGGATATCGTCTCCCTCCCTGGCCTTCGGGCTAAGTCAACTGTAATATGTAGCACCGGGATAGCGTGGATGGGGCCGAAATCTTCATCCGTAACGTAAGTCGATTCGATGTCTCAGCTACTCAGAATGTCTCGGGAGAATCGTCCCAGAATTCCATTTTCTTTTTTTCTTTTTACAATTATTCATTCAGTCTGTGATTTTATTTCCGGGGGGTGCTCTTTAAGGGGTTACAGGTTCGATCCTCGTCGACGCCGGGTTCTTTTCTGACTTCTTTTTTTCTTCATTTTTTTCCGTTTCTTTCCCAAGCTTTAAGTTATAATTACATCTTTTTGAACTTGTTTTTAAATGTTTGTTGTTTTTAAATTCCTGCATGATAAATTTAATTTTCATTTTTTATTTTTAATTATAATTATTCATATTCTCTACTTTCACATTCCCCATAATGCCCTCTGTTTTTGGGGGGTAGTTATTGTAATTCAAATGTATTTGATTTTAATAACAACTGATTTGATTAGCATTACAATAACTACCCCCCAAAAAACAGAGGCATTATGGGGAATGTGAAAGTAGAGTATATCAAACTGCATTGTTTCTGTGGGGTGAATTTCCTAGACATTACAAATTTCTTTCTAGCTTTTTTTCCTTTTTTCCTTTTCTTTTTTCGAATGTCTGGACGTTTTTTCCTTCTTCTTTTTTCTTTCTTCGAATATCAGGACCTTTTTTTCTCGCAAGTGATAATAATTGTACTTTTAAATGCCTATTTGAATAATAAAATTGGAAACCATTTCTTACAAAATTCCTGACTTACATTAGAATTTATCCCCGCAGAATGAATTCAAATCGCTTTGATTTGATTTTATGCGTCAGGTAGCAAATACATACAATTATTTTATCTGACGCTAAGCCCACACCATAGGAAATACAGCAAATAATGGCAATGTGTCATGGGAAGAGACAATTGAATACCGCCGAATATACAACGGCTTTCCTGCTTTCTGATTGGCTGTATTTCCTATGGTGTTGGATAAAACACGATGTAATGCCTGGTTCACGCTAACGACGCAAGACGACGCAAGACAACACAAGACGACGCAAGACGACGCAAGACAACGAAAGACGACGTAAGACGACGCAAGACAGCGAAAGACGACGCAAGACGAAGCAAGACAACGCAAGACGACGAAAGACAACGAAAGACGACGCAAGCCCGCGCAAGAAAAATTAAACCTTCCGTTCTTTTGCGCTAGTGTTTATGCTTGCGTCGCTACTTTTACAAGTGAAAACACGAGCAGCTTGACGTTGTCTTGCTTCGATAGTGAAAACCAGGCTATCGTTTTCACTGTTCTCCGATTGTGCTGTATGTGCCACCTAGCTGATCGACGTACACCAAAACGTACGTTCCATTTGAACATGACACGCAAATAGGAGAGGGATGAGGGAAAGAGGTAACAAGCTATCCCTGAGTTCCGAGACTTAAATAAGCATTAATCTATATTTTTGAACTCAATATTTGCCATGATGTTTGAAAAGATCAGTCATTTTGAGAGCATTTCTAACAGGGCATATTTGGCTTTCAGCCTGGAAATGACCGTTACTAGACATAATCCACAGATAATCAGACTGGGAAGCCTGTGGCAGCTGTGCTCGTGAGAGAGTGTTGCCTCGTGAAAGATTTTAGTTGCTTGTGAAAGACTTGTGTTCCACGAAACTTTGTTGTGTTCTGTCAGTGAAATATTGTTGTGTTCCACGAAACTTTGTTGTGTTCTGTGAAAGATTGTTGTGTTCCATAAAACTGTGTTTTCAAAGCAATTTTGCATTGTGTTTTGCCCCTGTGGGCCACCGTACTATCTAATTGTACAAACATCGACCCTTTCAAAATCATTTAATTAACAATTAAGCTGAGGCTGAAATCCTTCCTGAGTCCATGCAGCAATAACTAGATTCTCAGATGTTCTATTTTACTGATAAATGCGTTTGCACATTCGCGACTGGAATATGTTTCAGTCGCTGTTTCAGGTGTGGACGTCCACGCGCTTCTTTAAAATCACCAAATCAACAGATCATAGTTTTGCGATGTCCATGTCGGTAAAGGCTTAATAGCTATGCAAATCGATTCAAGTGCCCGTTCATTGAATTTAATAAAACTTCCTTTGTAAATCTTTATTTTACAAACATGAAATGCCGAAATGGGAAGCACGCACGCTTCATAACCATGAAAACCGCGGGAACTTTGACCATGAAAGTCTGAAAGTTGTTGTCTATTAGTGGGGACATAAATATATTAGTATAGCATAACACTCTTTTTATACAATTATGAACTTGGAGAATTAGCTCCAATATTGTAAAATTTTGATTTTCTTTTCTCATGAGAGCAATGATATTCACGCAATATTTGGAGCTGAACTATTAAAAGAATAACACACGTGCACGCGCGTGTTTAGTGCCAAAGAGCTACTATATAACTGATTTAGTTAACAATAGCTGGGAACAAAGATTTCTCAATATTTGAATCGTAGGTGATTTGTTTGTTGCCACTACTCCTACTATTTTTTGGTTTCACTGGATTTCTAAAGGTAACGCTAGTAGTGTCCTCCTTAAGAAAGCACAACAATTTTGAATCTTTCCCAGCACTACTTGCAGGCACCGATCTCTCGAGTCGCTTTCTCTCAATAAAGTCCTGAAATGACAACTCAAAGATATCATCAGAGAGATTTTCCATGTTGACAAGATCTTCGTTGTTTTCGAGAGTTTTTCTCGAGCCTCTTCGCCCTTTACCGCTATGAAATTTGGTGTCCTTAGCAAAGTGAACACGTTTATTCACTTTAGATGCTTCATTTTCTGATTCGTTTCCCGAGGAGTCGGAATTTGTAGCTAAGTTTTTCGTACGATGACCTTGTGGTCCGACTTGTGCTTGGAATGGGTTTTGTTTCAAAATACTGACTAATTTACGTGATGCCTTCTGACAAACCGAATTTAATGGTTTCCATTCACCCAAGTCGTAACATCTAGCTATTGAAATAGTTTTCCCATGGTTTGATTTCTCGGGTGCTTTTATTTCACTTTTTTGGTCCTTGAAGGGGAGTTTTCCCGTTTTGTTGCATTTTCCAGCCTGTTGCTCTTGACAACCAGATTTTGAGGTCAAATACTTATTTCCCCGTAATGGAGGGAGTATGATTTGCTGACGTTCAGTACTATCAATAAACAATGTATGTTCGATTACAGTAGCGTTATTTGGCGTAGTCTTTACAGAATTTGATTTTCCTGGTAATTTATCCAGTTTTAAGCTTCGTTTGTTTAGCTTTTCACTGTCAAAGTCTGTCTTCCTTTGCTGTCTAACTTGTTTGCAAGCATTCTTCGGTCGGCTTATTCTGCTTCTGTTCTTTGTTGCTAGAAAAGTATGCCTTTCTTGAATCAAATTATTTACCCTTTTTCTTTCGCCATCAAAGTTGACCAGTCGTCTTTTTGTCGTCTGGTTTGGCACAGTAAAGTGGACATGAAACCACGGCGAGTCTTCGAAATTTTCATGCATTGGTACCGGTTGCCATCACTCGAAGACTCTTTTTAATACCGCTGTTGAATGACCACTTGTATAAAATTGTGCTATAATTTTGTCATAACTCTACATTGGAGAGCTGTCCTTTCAAAGCAACTTTTAGAGCTTTACAGTATGCCGTATGTCACGATTTTCAGCTCAATATTGTCTAGACGTCATCTTGGAAAGTTAGAAGGTTATGTTGCCTGTCATCATGAAGATATTATGATCCAAGGAACTCTGTCATTGGTTCAACAGAAAACGATAAAGCGAGAGGTCAAGAGAACAATAAATAAGGATTAAAGTTCAATCTAAATCGGATAGACTTTTATTCAAAGACAAATTCACGTATTGTTTTCATAAGCCAAGTTGTAAAAACAGAACAAAACAGTCATTAGCATATCTTTATTGACTTCATTGCCTCATTATTGCTCGAATCTTCAGGAATCTTACATCCGGGGGTTGGTATTTTCAAAAATACCCCTGAAAGATACCGGACGTCTTTTAAGAAGGGCGTGGCTGGACGATTTTAAACCCCTAATAAGAGATACCAGCGATCGGCTGACAAGCTAATGAACATTATGATGATGTACATAGAATGGAACAATCGACATGCTTTTATTGGACAAATTTTTTCCATTTAAGAACAAGATGATAAGCGATGGGCTCTTTTGATACCCTAAGAGAGACCAGGGAATGCTAAAACTCTAAACTTCAATTTTAGCACCCTAAAAGATACCAAATCGCTGATTTTTACCCCTAAGAGATACGACGAGCATACCAGATCCTTTCACAATGGAGTCCCCCCCCCCCCCCCCCCCGGGATCTTACAGTAATTATAAACATCGTTCAGTGAACTTTGGGATTGTAGAAAATTTAGCGACTTACAGTCAAAAATTATTTTCAGTTTATAGGCTAAGAGACAGGCAGGAGGAATTCTGGCTGCGCGCTCTGCCAATTGACATGGAAAATTGCTCTAATTGACTTAAATTTAGATATAACCAAAAGCTATATATTGCGGAATCTTTATCTAAAGCAAAACAATGGCAAAAACGTCCAATCTGAGGTTTTTGAGGCAAGAAGAAAAATTGTTAGTAGTTTAACTACAACAAAAAACTTTTCTCGAAACTTTACTAAAGGTGCGGTAATACGAGCAACAAAATCGTGCAACTTGTCGCGCAACATTTCTACTTTTTGCAACAAGTAGCCGCAACCTGCAACATCGATTTTTGTTGCGTGACAAGTTGCGCGCGGGGCGGTAATACGAGCAACATCGTTCTACAACTTGCAACGCAACAATGTTGTGCGACAAGTTGTACGATTTTGTTGCTCGTATTACCACACCTTAATACTTTTGTCTAGCTGAGTGCATGGAAATGAAATTCTGAACAAAATTTTTAAAACTGTGATTACCAGTTAAATAAAAATCATTTAATTTTAATGTAATGGCCTAATGGGACACTTGGTCTAAAATATTCAGTAACCTAAGCATGAGCAACTGCTCAAAAATGCTATTTTAAAATCACCTAATAATATAGATTACCTGCACTTTTATGCCATATATCGAAACAAAAGAACAAGTAAAACTGTTGCGAAATGAAATAATCCTTTTTCCTTTCTTTCATCTTTCTTCTTATTCAATTATGGATAAAAGATGTTAGAAAGTGAGTTTTCTGACGAAATGCAAGTGCCTCCACACGGACCAGGGAAATACATGTACTAAGTTGTCTTAACTGGTTGTCGATTACTATAGTTCGACTAATCCACACTGAGGGTCGATATCATTTCTAGTTATCAATAACAAATAATATCATTCACAATAATTTTTCTAGTCTGTGGGGACACTAAATAAGAAGTCGAAATGTTCACAGTTTACAAGAAGTGCGTCAGTCTTTGTATGAAAGCATTAGTATCCTGCACAGTATAACATGCCATGGTCAGCATGCACGTAAAGGAGTTAATTGTCCCTGATACTTGGGAAAATTGTAGGATTGAAAATGCATGAAAACGACTTAACAGACGATTAAGACCATTTTTTCACGTTTTTCAAACTCAGGTTTAAAGTACTTCAAAAAGGTGTTGGTCGACTCCTCCATGCAGGCCTACTGAATATCAATGTCCGGCCCTATTTTGAAGAAACATATAGATCAATCGGAGAAATTACAAGATATTTGTTGCGTTTTTGCTTTGAAAGAATGACCTCAAACCCGTTAACTTCATTTAGTACAGAAAGAGACAAGAAGAGAAAACTTGCATAAAAAAAAGGTTGGATGACCAACAAAGTAATTAAAATTAACACCACTACTTGGTACACTAATTACTTGTGATGCAACCAACAGTGTGAATAAATTGGGTTAACAAAAAGTCCTTCGATGGTTAGATATTTCGAATGAGTGTACTTTACAAGCATAACACTTTCGGGCGCGGAACGATCGACTTAACAACGCCAACAAGTTGACTGTAAATACACCTAAGTTGTATTTTAACCACTTGCTTTGGTGATAATTCATTTACAAGACAAATAAAAACACCATTTTAAAGCATCTTTCCAATAGAAACATTGATCCAAATCCTTCAGCCTAGTAGATGTTTTGAGTGTAATTAGAAGCGAAAGACTTTCGGGCGGAGCCTATACTTCGGGCGGAACGACTCTGGGGCGGAACGACCGGCTACCCTTTATTGCCACGCACTCTTGTAAAAAATAAAAAACGAAGAGGAAAACAACAACATAGAGACATCATTAAATACTAACGAGAAGCGAGAAGTCTTTTAATTTCTCTCTGAAAAAAGGAGAAAAGAAAGATTAAGAATGATAATGAACTGTTATTCACACAAACTGGTACGTGAGAAAGTCATGGGGCAGCTCTCATGGCGCCATAAAGTCTAGACCATTGTATACAGTAGTCTGGACATAAGACTATCTAGAAGCGATCAGTTATGATTTCTTATAAAATCAAATACATTTATTTCTAAGTTATAAGTTAGAATATAGAATACAGTTTCAAAGTAACTCGTACTTCTTGTCCTTTGTATAGTGTAAACAAACCGAACCCAGTCGAAATCAGTAGCTCGACAAAAACACGATTTTGTTGTTGAATATACTGCCAAATTTGAAATAAAGTATACATAGGCTGGTGTGGTCGTAAGGTAACGGTAAGGTAACGGTAAGGTGACGGTAAGGTAACGGTAAGGTGACGGTAAGGTAACGGTAAGGTAACGGTAAGGTAACGGTAAGGTGACGGTAAGGTGACGGTAAGGTAACGGTAAGGTGACGGTAAGGTAACGGTAAGGTCACGGTAAGGTAACGGTAAGGTAACGGTAAGGTGACGGTAAGGTAACGGTAAGGTGACGGTAAGGTAACGGTAAGGTGACGGTAAGGTAAGGTGACGGTAAGGTGACGGTAAGGTGACGGTAAGGTGACGGTAAGGTGACGGTAAGGTGACGGTAAGGTGACGGTAAGGTAACGGTAAGGTGACGGTAAGGTGACGGTAAGGTAACGGTAAGGTAACGGTAAGGTGACGGTAAGGTAACGGTAAGGTGACGGTAAGGTAACGGTAAGGTGACGGTAAGGTAACGGTAAGGTGACGGTAAGGTAACGGTAAGGTGACGGTAAGGTAACGGTAAGGTGACGGTAAGGTAACGGCAAGGTAACGGTAAGATAACGGTAAGGTAACGGTAAGGTGACGGTAAGGTGACGGTAAGGTAACGGTAAGTGGTCGACGAACCGAGTTACCGACCACTTGCCGTACGGTGCAGATTGTTCACGATTACCCATAATAATTATGCACCCCACCAGATTACTGAAACTTTCAAGTAGATATTGGGTGACGACACTAGTGAAAAACGTCTGCGCATGCGTGCATATTACGATGTTTTCTTAAGAAATGTATGAGTTTTAACTTGAAGTGAAATGCTCGTGTTCTCAGTGTATACATAAAATTTCTCTTGTATACTTTTGTGAGACAAAGATATTGCATTAATGAAGACATTATGTGAATACTGGCCCTAAGTTTCAAGAATTGACCTTAAGTTTTGACATTTTGTGAAAATCATTGTTGAAGGCAAGCTTAAAAGCGAAATTTGCATAAGTTTACAAAAGCACAAAGACGTGACTACGAACATGCGCAGACGTTTTTCACTAGTGTCTTGGGTGACAGCCTTACCAAGATCCAGACAGAGGTTTTAGATTTATGGTTCTGAAGCTATTTTTTTCTTTCACCAGTTACACAATTTTAGGTTTCATATAGATGTCATTGTTGGCTTCAGGTGTAGCTAGCTGTCACACAATAATTATTCTCAGTTTAGACATTTGTCTGTACTGGTGCATAATTATGCAATTGATAGTAACAAACAGAAGCAAAATTAAAAGCCAAAAAATTTTATTAATACAAACTATAGCACCTAATAAGTGGACTAAGAAAGCAGTTAATCTCATTAACATATCTTGGGTACAGTAAAAACGAAAATATGAAAAACTGTTCCCATCATGAAACAAGCAACACGCAATGAGCAACATGAAAAAATAGAATAACTTTTGCCATCATGAAACGTGCAAAAAACAATAATAAACGTTCTAACAGTTGCTGTTATTTCAATGCTATTCAAACACCTTCATGTCTAACAGTACAAACCTCAGACCTAAGTTCTTCCCATGTGAAGAGAAATATCATCATATTGATTGACATAAGTGGAGGTTTTTGAGTGTAACTTAAATGAAAGATCCTCTGCCATATTAATCCTGAATCCAGAGTAGATTTGTTTTGGGAGTCAGTCCATTACCACGTGTACACCTGCTGGGCTAACATTTGTACTATGTAATGAACTAGCTAGGAAGGCAAGCACATGCTGTAAAATAAGTGTAGGGATTTGTCCCTTAAAATCATTTTCCAGTCTTGAGGTTTTATAAGTAATTGTTACATCATCAACAGTAACAACATCTTTAGGAGATGTGCCAATAAAAGGTGATGGAGGCCCATCAATAGAAGCGTCCACAGTATACACAACACCTGGGTCCAGCTTGAAAGGTTCTTCAAGATAAACATTATAAAAATCATAGAAAGTGCTCTGTCCAAGTACACTCTCATTACATTTAACTGTCCAAGATGTACTTGAAAGTTTTTCATCTTTCTTGTAGAGATTCAAATCACCACTATATGTTGAGCCATGAAAACCAAAGAATCGCACACCAATAAGATGGACAGTTTTATTGGTTGTAAAGTCAATAGTTGCTAATGGAGATTCATAGTACTCATCAATTTCATCAAACCGTTCATTTGGGATCAAATAACAACCTATATGCCTTCTCTCTCTACTAAATGTCTCTTTTGCTGTTGAAATGTTATTAATGCTCTGAATTTAGCTCAATTATTTCTCCTTTCTTCAGAACTTCACAAGGAAGCACAACTTCTGCAAACTCCTTTTGCTTCATCAGAGGAAACCGAATCAGTCTGATGACCTCTTCTCCAAGAATAGCTCTTTTAGTTTTACCATTGCATTCTAGGCCTTGCTCCTCTATTCTCTCTACAATCCACCGATCAACAGCATGGAAAAGGTCCAACTCATTGATGTTAAGACTATCTCTAATAAGAATGTGACCCAACAAATCTCTTGATATATTCAGAAATGACTTGGATAATAGAATTTTATCAGTTTCATTGTCAACAATGTTCCACAGGTGTTCTAGTAGATCATTGTCTAACATTTTCTGAACTTCAGGAAAGATACTCAACACATGGTCAGGTTCAATAACATTCTTGCATTTTTCCTTGAGAAATGGCATCATGTACTTATCAGCAAGGTAGAGCACCTCTAAAACATTATATTTTGTCAAGGACACTTTGTCTGAATGCACAAAGCGAAGCATCTCTTCTAGACCTTCTTTAGTGCAGTCTGGTAGCTCAATAGTTGATTTCGACTCTGCCAGCTCTCCGTAAAACATAGCTTCAAACACAGGACTACTGATAGCCAGCATGTACTTGTTGGCTGGAACAGTGACTTTGACTCCATTCGAGTCTACCACTGAGAACTCGACATCACAGAATAACGACTTCTTGAATGCGTAATAAGCACGTTCATTGACAGAAGACAGATTAATCTGCCAGTTTGAAGGCTCCATTTCACTTTTTCAGCGTATGTACATCAAATTGTCTGAGTTTTAAAAATCTATTTTAAAATATCAACCAGCAGCGTGCTCTTCAAATGAGCTTTCTCCCAGGCGTTCCACGCTAAGGTCTTACACAGGAAACCCAAAACTTTGATGAAAGCATTGCATACATACCTGTACAAATGTTGTATTCATTGTATTGACAACTTAAAGTGTAAAATTTATGTTTGTCTTGGTGGTTGATATATTTCCGTTTTGTATTTTCAATTTTTGTCCATTGCTGTCTTACCAGTTTCTCCGACGCAAGCGCCACATGGGAAGGCAGAATTGAAAGAATGTTTCCGGAACACCACTGATTAGTAGGTAGCTAGAATGTTTTTCGGATGTATGCACACTTAGTGAAAAGCCATTTCGATCAAGAGAAAATTGTCCCGATTCCTCAAGTTAATTAATATAGTTTTCTAGTATTTTCCCCGACTCTGAGCCGGGCTTCAAAATACCTGCGCCACTGCTGGAGGCATCCCAGTAGAATGTGATTTTGAAGATTTTGGAAAGATTAACCGTATAACGGCCAGCTAAACAGGGAGGTTCAATCTATATTCTCACTCTTTGTGATACTCATGGTCTTAAGGATTAATAAATGTAGATGTAGAAGTAGCCGGATTAATTTGGGCGGGGGGGGGGGGGGGGGGGATGTAGCCGGATTGGGGGTGGGGGTGGGGGGTTGCGGAGAGTACACTTAGAACTTTTGTACTGAGATGCTACGTCCGGTCACCACATTTCGGCAAAATAGGTACCGCTTCAAAAAGTATCCAATTTATGTTGTATTTCAGAGTAATAATTATTAGAGGGTGTATCAAAAGAACGCACATTCCAAGCAAAAGGTCTCATACTTAAGCCTTAGACCAGCAAGGTTCATATTGCTATTCAAATGATTTATGATCCAATACGCGAATTGCATTGCAAATATATATTCCCAACTAATGAATAACCTTGCATCTCTTTTAATCCTTTGAAGCACTATCAAATTCATTATGATATATATTTTATTATTCAGCATGTGTTTTACATATTTTGGGTTGCGATTATACACATTTTATGTATAGTTACAATCAATGTTTATTCAAAGAGTTGTACGATAAAGGGAGTTCGTTGTACTAAAGGAATACCTCTGTAATCTGATTTTAAATAACCATAGTTGACATCCCTCAAGGCATAGTTGTTATGATTCGCTGTATGTGGCAAAAGCCTCTCTTCAAACAACTTTCGCCCATTGTAAAGCGTTGGCAGCTTCGATGTTCGTTGAGTTAATGGTTTTAGTGCTGTGAAGTTTTTCGAATCTTGCATTTGCAGATTGCTTGAAGAATTAAGAATGTGTTGTTGGTGTTTCTCACAATAAAGTCCAGATTCATTACTGCTACACAGGTCGCAGATCCCAGCATTATTACCTTCTACTTCACTATCGATATTGCTTGAAGGTATCTTTTCAAATTCACTAATTATTGTGTTATGTACCTTTCTATGAATAACTCTAGTTGTCGGGATATTTACACTGGTTCGCTTGTAATGCGCAATAAATTTTCGTACGCTGGTTTTCTCTTCTTCCAGTTGAAAAGCTTGTACAGCCTCCGTTATTGTTCGTACAGGCTTTCCTTTCGTACGGCGCTTCTCCTTACAACATTTCTCCGTCTTGTCAATCATTTTTCGCTGACCTATTTCGTCTTCCTTGCTATGCTGTAGCTTTGCGTTGTAATTCCAGTCTAGAAATAATTCATTGTCTCTGTCAAATTCCTTCCAGAACTCTAATGGTTGCGAGAAGCGAACCTTTTTAGACATTGCTGCCGTAGTTTTGTCTTCTCCATCAATGGACAGTTTTTCATCTGCAGATCTTGAAAACGCAGTTTCAAGTGACGTTTGAGAATCATCACTTGCAGCTTCCATGCTATCTGAGTTTGTGTTTGTCAGATTTGGTAAAACCATCAGTTTGTAGCTTAGTTATTTTATATCGGACGGCTTTGTGCTATCAGCGATTGAATATTTTGAGTCCAGTTGATTTCTGCATGTTTCTGTTTTCGAAAACATGTGCAGCAGGTGCAGATACACAATTTTTTCGTCGATTATTATTCAGCGGTAGCTCTTTTAAGATTGAGACTATAGCATCATCAATTTCTTTTAGTCTAGTTGAAGTGTTGCACTGAAATCTCTCAGCAGTTACACAATCGTCGCTTAGATAGGTCGAGAACTTCATTCATTAAATTAAACTCTCGAAAATCCTTTGTTCTCCGTCTAACCGACCAACAATAGCTTAGTTTAAACCTGCCCTTGGCAGCACTTTCTTTGTTATCATCAAAATAGGTCTGTTCCTGCGGCTACTACCAACAATGTCTCATCAATGCCCAATCTCGATGACATAGAAAAATAAATGAGGACTATCTATATATCCTGTTTTCAAATAAAAGAAAACGTAGGACCAAACCAAGCAGATTACACAGCTAGTACTTCAGCCACAGCGGTTTTGTACACGTAAACGTGCAGTGCAAGACTACAATCGTTTTCAAAATATTCAAAGGTATACTGCTGAGAATGTAATTATCTCCTTTAGGCTTCTCGAGTCTTTTTGTGCGTTATTCTTGTAAGCGCAAGAGACGACAGTATCGACTTGTCAATTCCTCTTGCATTGAGGTCATTCAAATAAAACAAGTTCAGATTAGTTAGATATTCCAGCCTATATTACTGAGTAAAAAAGGATGAAAAACAACTAGGTGTAGAAGTGTATGGTAGTCCTTATAAACAAGAATTCATTAAGGATTGTAGAAGGTTGAGTGTAATTATTCAATTGTAAATATTGAGACAAGTTAAGCCTACACAGTGACGGGGGGCTATACGGTACTTATTGAATAATATAGCATTAATGACGCAAGTGGTTTCGAAAATGTAATAATACAATACGCAAACACTTGTCACACTAAAGGAAATTAGCCAAAACAAAAACGGTCTAGAGCATGATACTTTTTAAAATTATTTGGTTCTTCGGCCTCTTAATTTTCTAATTTTTTAAATGAAAGAAATATTCTTTAAAGCGATGAGTAGTTTTGGCTCTTTGTTCTAATCCATGGCACCATAATCCAGCAGTAAGAATCGCAGTTACGTAGCCAACCAACTTGTGTCAACAATAACGAAATAATATATTATTCAATGTGGCCACCAACTGTCAATCATGACGTAACAATTTTCGATCATTTGTTGAGATTCATTGAAAAAACCTTCGGTTTCTCTCTCTCTTTCTTTCTTTCTTTCTTTCTTTCTCTCTCTCTCTTTCTTTCTTTCTTTCTTTCTTTCTTTCTTTCTTTCTTTCTGTCTTTCTTTCTGTCTTTCTTGCCTTCTTCCTTAGTTTCTCGTTTTTGCTTGTTTGTTTGTTTCATCTTTTCTTTCTGTGGTTTTCATATTTTTCTTTGTCTTTCTTTTGTTCTTTCTTCACTTTTTTCCCCCGTTTTTATTAAATTCCAATCTTTCTTTCATCAATTCTTAATCGGCGATTATTTTTTCTGAGATAACGAGTACCAAAACCAGTATTGCTCATTTAGACGCGTAACCAACCAAACAACACCTATACGTCCTGTACTCACAATAATTTGCCCAAAACAATTTTTTCTTTAATTAAGGTTTTTGATTGGTTTGAATGATAGATGGCATAGCAAATATGTATATAGAATGTAAAGTTACTGTCTACACTGCCGTATATCGTTTATATACTAAGATCATGAGGAAGACCTTCGCGATGGAAGGGGGAGGGGGGAGAGGGTTATAGGTGTAGTCGTTTTGTGACTTTTGCTATGAATGCGTGATTTTCAAGATTTTTATTTTCCAATCAGTTAGCTTGGATATGTGCGGCAGACTGTGTGCCCTGATACTCTTACTCGTTTTATGCACAAAAAATATAATCGTCAATATGTGTCGGTTAACGAAAAATCTCGGGTGTATTTGATATTTTTGCATTTACTGCAGTGCATCTCTTGGTGCCAAATGCCTACTTGAAAATTTTCTTCCTTGAAGAAATATTTTTCTTGAGGAAAGAGGGATGTGTTCTACCATTTGCCCAAAGACTTAATTTTCCACAATGTCTTGATATAAATTTGAATCACAAATCGATCGCCGTCCACGCAAGAGAATATGACCTTTGGCTCCGTACTTTTTGTCTTCAGTTGTCTAAATGTCTCGTCGTTGCTTGAGTTTAATAATAAAAAATGGATCTAGCACTAACAAACTAAGATACTCTGGTCGGCCATTCATTTATTAAAAAAGCGTCTGAAAACTCCAAGATGTAGATCTGGTGATGAAAGCCAATGACTTGCTTATGCATATAAATTAAGCCTCTATTCCTCATTTTGTTCAATCCAGTAGTAATTAGTGAGACGGGCTATAAAAACAAAGGACCAAAGTAAATATATAAATAGGAATAATAAATTGACTTGTTGATGCGTTTTGATTCCCTACGAATTAATTCTTGCCTAACGCTGATACCGATCTGACCTAGAGGAAACAACCGAGAAAGCTTAGATGTTGGTGCAGCCTTTTCGTTGTAGCATCACATCACTCTATTGTCGGGAAAATGTTAATGCAAAGAGTAACTATGACACCACAACAGACTTCTTAAGTGCCAGTTGGAGTCTGCTAAGATCAGACCATTGTTATAATTCTAGAAAGTGAATTATGAGTATTAATAACGACAACAGGTTTACGTACAGAAAGATTATTTCCACCAAGTGCTGTTAATCTGTCTCCAATAGTTTGCTGTGTTTACTGCCAGCCAGGCGTGGACTCAGTAACTACAAGACGGTTTACTCGCAAACCAAATAAACAGTGGTTGTCACGACCTTGGGTCAGGGAATCGTTCCCTCCAGACCAAACCAGTGAAATCATGTTTTCCAGTTACATTGATAGGCAAAAATCTGGAGTTGGAAGTTCTGAGAAGTCCCAGAAAGTTCATTCTGCTAACTGGAAAGAAGAAGTTCAGCTGCGAAAGGAACTTGATTGTTTGAACAGGCAGGAGCATCAGCGAGTTAGCAGGATTTCTACTGATCAGAGATTGGTGGTCAATCGTTTCCAAAAGAAACTTTCTAAAAGTGTCGAAATTGCTAAAACCCATGAACAAGCTATCAGCATTCTTGACTGCAACAGAATAATGGTTGAAAATGCGATAAAACGAGAAACAAACCAGAGTGAACACATGAGGACCATACGATGCCTAAATGCTTTTCCAAAGCCTCCTGTCCCGAAATTCAACGAACGAAGGTCGAAATCATGCGAACCAGTGAAAACAAACGAAATTTACCAAAGCATTCCAAATAATTACAATGTACAAAAATCTGAAAAAGATGTAATACCACGACCCATGACAGCTTTAGAGAAAAGAAACAGACTTTGGGAAAGACAACTAAACTCGGTAACCCAGCGGATCAACAGAGCTCGCAGTGCCCCCGCAAAACCATCTTTTTACAAAGTACCAGAATTTACTAACACATCAGACACGATTAAGTCCGACAAAAGAAACTGTAAAACGCCCCTCAAACAAAGAGGCATGAATTATGTTGTGGATATGGACGTTTATAGATATTATCGTCAAAAAGAAGTACAAAACCATAATGATGCCGTGAGAGCTTACTTAAAGAGTATCGAAGGTTTAGAACTTGTTCCTTGGACGCCCTATGACATGGAGCACCAGGACTCGAATGTTGATACGATCGATACAGAGTTAACTAGACGTACTTCTAGAACACGCCATAGGACATCTAGTAGTGTACCGCTGCAAGCCTGGACAGAAACGTTAATTGTTAAGGAATCAAAACATTCATAAGTAGTGATATACTTTAATTTTTTCATATATTTAAATTAATTAAGCTTTTTGAAAAGACATGATAATAAGCAATAAAGCTTACAGACAAATGCCGGTCCCGGCTAGGCCTGTATATAGGAAAGTATAATAGGCTGTCTCTACACGGTAGATAAACAGATTTTTAATTAACTAATAGATATAAGTTTATAGAAGTTGAGAAAAGTAGGGTAAGGTAACCAGTTTATAAATCACAAAGGAATCCTCGTTTTGGTTGGTGGAACAAAGATAAATAAAAAAGGATTGGAAAATGTGATCACATGAAACACAATCCAATGCCCGTTCACACCAACAAGTTAAATAGGCTTTAAAGTCGTTTAACTAGCTAAACAAGTTTTGAAATAGTTGTTCACACTGTGTGCACTCTACAAATAAACATGGTAAAAACCTGTTTATTAGGTATAGTAGATGACTGGCAGTGGCGTATTGGACAAACGGCAAACAAAAACCTGGAGCTAGCTTTAATTAGTTAAATGCCTTTAAAATCAATTTCGTGTATATGGGAGAAATAAAATAACAAACTACTCACAAACACCACAACACTCTAAATATAATCATCAAAACAAAAAATATTCCCTGGTTTTCTGTGATTGAAAAATGGCGTCAGTACTTGCCTCAGTAGCAGGTTCTAGTTCCTTAATTCCTAGCCTCGTCCATTCATTTATAGAAGTATATAGAAGAAAACAGGAGGACGTATTATATACTTTTTACATTCATGAGTTTTAGCTGTCTTCATGTTTCAGTGAGATTGTGGTCAGAATTATATTTGTTATTTGTACATAGAAGCATTCCTTTTTTGCTTTCATATTTTTCTGATCCAAAAAAATCATCTGGCAATACTCAACAAGTTTTGATTTCAAGAGCAAGTCATGAAATATCTTTGAATCATAAATAATATAAATAAATAAATAAATAATAAATAAATAAATAAATAAATAAATAAATAAATAATATAATGCGTGAGGTACGTGGGCTTATCTGCTTTACGTACGACTGAACATGACGTTGCGTTGAATTTTAATGAACTATGGTTTTATCAGTTCATCACGAATCGCAACACAATTCATGGAGTAAATTAATTGCGGTCTGTCCAATATACAAACCGCATCTTTTGTTAAGAATGGCTTCAAGGCTTTACCAAACAATAGGTGTACTTATTGATATACATTTCAATTGCTTTGTCAACAATTGATTATTTTTGAACTACCTATTGTGTGCCTCGCTAATAAGCATCTATAGCAACTACAAGCCAAACAAGGAACTTCAAACATATGTGAACTTTACCACTATATTCCAATGATGGGTTCTGGAAAAAACTTCACAAGTTTGACGCCCTTTCACGTGCTATTGGCAACGATTTCAAGCCAGCTTTTAAAAGAGGATGTTAGAAAACTGAAAGTACAACTTCAAGGACATTTGAACAAAGAGTGTTTAGATAGCCTTCGTGTTGGGCCGGATGTCGTTGGGATTCTTTACCAAAGAGGAATGATAAGTGATAGAAAATTAGCCTTTTTGAGGAAAATATTAATCGAGTGCCATCTTCTGGATCTTGTGGAACTTTTGGATGAATTTAAAAAGTCAACAGTCGCAGTAGATACACAAGACAAAAATGGTAATTTCTGATCATTATATAATTACAATTTTTATTAGATGTATTGTGTTTTCTTATAGTAAACTGGTAAACTTTAAAAAGATTATAAACGTGTTCTGTTGACGTGTATGCGAAATGAAATCAAAAACTCAAAATGCCAAGGGCTAGAAAGATGGAGTTGAAACAACTTTCTGACTTTTGTTTTCTTTACAGTTTGGTCGTGATACGATTGGAGCATCTTTTAATTGCATACTCCTGACTACACAGTATTTTTGCTGCTAGAAGTTAAAATCAGCATTTGAAAAAATAAACAAAGAACAGGAATTTTTATGATGCGGTAACCTTTGTTTGGGCCTTGGACTGCAAGAATTTGATTAAAAATGTGGTCGCGCTTTCTTGGGTTTACTCAGTGGCCTGGCACAGACATGTGACCGTGAAAAACTGATTGCTGAGTTGCATGTGACGTTACGGCAGCCATCTTGGATGCCGTGACGTCACGTTCTCATCTCTATCATCCAACATAGCTACTGCTTTTTGGGGATTCCTTTTTTTGCTTTTGATTCATGTGTGGGATCTGAATTTTGATCCTGCTCGCTCATGAGTGCATAAGTAAAACTGATGGCTAATCATTTTAATCTGATTTCATTCTGTAGAATGTTTGCGCTCAAGAAAAAGACTTCAAGACCTTTGTACTGTAATAGAACGACAAAGTGCAGAAATCAAGAACTATGAAAATACCGGCGAAGGGCTGAATGATCAGTTGACTGAGAAAGACGTCTTACTTAATAGTCAAAAGGAAACTTGCATCAACTTAGATGAAGCTGTGGAGACTTTAACGCTCACGCGGGATGTTTCACTTATGGAAAGAGGTCTATTGGAAGAACGGGCTTTAGAAAGTGAAGAAATTATCAAGCTGCAGGAAAAAGAGCTTCAAAGTCTTGCAGATACTTTGAAGAATTCAAGGTACAGTTGCAATTTTTTTGTGGCACGACGTGTAGTTCATAGTGTTTTTTGTACACAGTGTTGCTGGTTACGGTAAGGTCTAGGCTCATGCAGACTCCAGTCGCGATACCCCCTCCCCCCCTCTCCCTTGACGAGAGAGACAGACAATTAAGGGAGAAAATATCGCGGCTGCACGAAATCCACACGACGGCTTGAGACTGAGCATAGGTAAGGTCTGCCCGAATGAATTCAGGTTAGTGGGTCCCAGGGCAACATTGCAAAGAGGGACCTATTCTCTGAAACTTCCTCTGCCCACTCGCCTAAAATCCTCCAAGCTCTGCAACTATTCATTTTTCAGATTTCCTACATTGTAACTGGTTTAAGAGCAGAAGTTGATTTAAAATAAAAAGGACGACTTTATGTCAAGAACAAGCCTTATATTTACAACAGTTAATTCTAAGAACAAGTTTGAAGATCAAAGCACTGACCATCAGCATTTCTTAACTAGAGCATGTTATTTGTGCTCAAAATTGAAGACGTTAACGTCAATTCGATTAATTCTACTTTTGCAACTGTGTCATGCAGCGTTACCGGCACAACAACCTACAACTGTAGCAGCATTCTGAATTACATATGCAATTAGACTGTTGCGTACGAAGTTGAGATAAAAGTTATATGACACGAACTGTGATAAACTAGAGCTTTGTATCACGATAGGTTGCTGGACTTTGTTGCGAAGTTTTTAGGTTGAATTTTTTTGAACAGTGAGTTATTCTCACTCCACTAACCTGTGGCGGGTCCAGGGAAGGGACCTGGGGGCTGGTGCCCCCTCCTTTCAGTCGGATCCAATTCTTTTTCTTTTGAAAAAATGTATTCTTTTAAACTCGATGGTGCCCCTCCCTTTCAAATTGTCTAGATCCTCCGCTGCCACTATCTTCAAAAGATATGTACATTCACAAATACGAATGAACTTGAAAGCCCGCTGACCGATATATGTGTTAAGAAGAAGTTTCTTAACAGCTGACCTGAGTTGTCACAATATATATATATTGTACAAGAAGAACGTGATCATTAGAGATGTTCTCATTTGTCTTCTAGACTTAACTTAAAGAAAACCAACCAGACTCGTGTTAGTATTTTTGAGAAACACACGGACAAATCCAAGAAATCTCTTGAATCTTTGATGAAACAGAAAGAGGAAAAAACAGAGACCCTGACAAAGCTCAAAGAAAGTAACGAAGAAATTTCAGCACAGCTTTATGCTAAAAGACAAAACATTCGAGACCTGAATCTGGAAATCCTTGAAAAAACAAAAGATTTGATCAACATTGATGAGGAAATATTAGAGACGTACGAAGACACAAGGAAATTACGACAAAAAGTCAGACAGAATGAGCTGAACATGTGGGATTTGAAATCGGAACTAGAAGATACCCAAGACGAATATGATAAAACAATAAACAATCCAATATCTGACAAAACCAGCACCATACCTACATGGAGACTACAGGACACGGGCAAACAAAAGGTAAAATGTAGTTGTAGTGAGTGCGTTTGATCGTGTTACGAGGGACTGCTAGGTCCAAACGTGTAGGTTCTATACAAGAGCTGGCGACGAACCTTCAAGAACTCTAAGACGAGACAGTTCCTTCGCTGTAGTCTTTGTTTAAGTATGCTTTAAGGACTGTACATACGTCTAGTTCTAGGTCTAAAAGGGATAACTATCTATTTGAGTAACTCTCTCTTTTATAATGTCCTGTGAGACAGACCTCAATTAACCGCAAGGACGGCCGGGTGTTTTAGTAAACACAATCAGATTGGATGGCGCCTTTTCCAATGTGATTGGTTGCACGTGAAAACATTGCCAATCATGGGAAACGGAGGCCAACTGAAGTCTGCTAGGATATTATTCCAGAGATGTAATTAAAGGATATATAATAGCGTGACCACAGTTCCTTTCGGTCGTGCAATCACCAATCGCCGATCGACATTCGCCGTTCGCCCCGTCAACCTTTTTGAAATAGCTATATATAGCTATTTCAATTAACGTTGTCGCTGAAAAGCCTAAAGCCTAAAGCCTTTCAAATATCTTTTGTGTACTTACAAACTACTCTGTAGGCTATCTGAGAAATTAATGAATGTATGTGTCCAAGTTGTAGAATTTGCGAGCATACAGTGAGTTTTTTATTGTAATGATGTCACGGTGATAAAATTTTTTTATGAATTCCGCTCTCAAAGCTTTAGGCTTTAGGCTTTTTTCAGCGACAACGTTAATTGAATTAGCTATATATGCCACGCCATATGCTCTACTGACAGTTTGCAAATCATACTAAGGGTAGAACATGAATTGTATGCATGCGATAGGTGAAGTAGGTAAAAGTTACACGCATTAGTGTGGCAAACAGCAAACTGTGATAGCAGTAATCGTGAGCTGAAATATGCATTTTGTAATCCCCGGGTCCTAAATCACACAACTCACTCCAAACAGCTTAACTACTGTTATTAAAACCACCTTCACGTATTTCTAAATCTTTTGTTCGAATTTGAATTCCGCTTTTTGCTTCCATATTTCACCTCAACTATCATGTGAGAGGTTGTTTGATTACTTCAACTTTACTAGTAACTTTTTGTGCCTACCTAGGGATGTCCTGTAGGTTGTTTTTTATTTAGTTTAACGGTGCCGTTTCGACGAACGACCTTCGGTCGTCTTAATTCTTCAGGTTGTTATTCGTCGAAGCGTCGTTAAACTAAATAACAATAAAAAACCGCCAGGACATCCCTAGGTAAGCACAACTAGATCCACTATAAATGACCCGCGGGAAGAAAGCTTCAGAACCATACTGATTCAATAGTAATGTTCTCAGGTCAATGTAACAGCCGATAAAAACGGGGAACGTCCGAAATGTTTTTTGCTAAATAATTATTTCTTTTGTTATATACATGCAGGTATTGGATTATAACAACGTTTTAGAAGAAAACTCGTACTTTGTTGGTTGCTATGGAAACAAGCTAGATCCTTTGCAGTTCGATTGTTCTTCTGGTGTCGCAATTACACGTAATGACGTCATCTTTGTGGCCGATAAAGGAAACTGCCGTGTTCATTGCATAGACCAACTGGGCTACCAAATGAGGGAAGCAACTACATTAAGTAATACTTACCCAACGTCACTAGCAGTCAACAAAAAGGGCAATATCGTTATAACTGACTCCCAAATTATTAAAGTATTTACCTCAGATGGCAAATTATCACACAATTTTCTTCCTATTTACAATAAAAAAGACAAAATGCCAAAGATTTCAGCGCTTACAGTGGACAAAGAAGGCCACATCCTTGCTGCTGACATTGTGAATCACAGAATTCAGAAATTCCGCATCGATGGTCACTTTCTCGGTTTCATAGGCGGACCCGCGTTCTTGCAGTCGCCCAGCGGTATTGCAGCTACCAAGCACGGTGACGTAATAGTAGCTGAGCGCGACAATCATCAACTTAAAGTCTTTCATCACCATGGGAAATCGTTCAGTACAATTGGACGTCAAGGAATTGGTAAAGGACAGTTCACGTGCCCACGTGGTCTATGTATCGATAACAAAGGTAATATCATAGTAAGTGATTCCTTGAATCACCGTATTCAGGTCATCACTATAGATGGACAGTATATTAATAGCTTTGGGCGACTGGGATCTGGTCTTGGTTGCTTGGATACGCCGTTAGCGGTAGCCGTAAACCGTAGAGGGCACGTGTTTGTTGCAGACAGTGGAAACCATCGAATAACAGTGTTTACTTGAACATTAATGTCTTGGTTTCAATCATTCATTGAGAATGAAAAGATAAAGAAGGATTGTATCGCGCACCGCCGTAAAATGAGACGCTTCTTAGTTTGGGCGGGCGATACGAGGCGTCTGGTTCGCAGCTAGGTAAATCACTTGAATCACTTTAAAGCACCAATAATTACTCGCTGATTTGCAATCCACGAGTTAAAAATTCAGGCTTCGCCCATCAGGAAAAGTCATTTACACTACATTTCAGTTTTGTTTACAAGTTAATTTATTTTAATAAACGACAATGTTTTTACATACAAGTGATATTTCTCTAGTTACTTAAAATTAACTTCTGACTCATATACACCTATTCAAAGAATGGTTGTTGGACGAGAGGCCTAAAGACCTTGTGATCGACTGGATCGAAAAGGTAGTAACAAAAGTTCACCGCTTTTCGAGTTTGGTCATTATTTTTAGCATCAAAAATAACGTTCGTTGGAGCATATATAGACATGAATCGTTGTGTTCGAGACATTCATGTGGTTTATAGTTTTAGTAATTTCTACCCATACTCCCTTTCAGGTGAGTCGCGTAGGTTTCTAGCCTTTTGCCCGACGCTTTTTTGAAATAGGTGTAGTAAGTTGGTCAGGTCTGTCGTTGTCTTGTGATGTTCCTATATTCAAGGATCTGCATTTTCTTATTTTGATTTACGTACAGCACCAAACATGAGAAGCAAAAGCTAATGAAAGTAAAAGGGTTATGTTTCTACCCTCATGGAATGAATTTTCTTATCTTATCTTATCTTATCTTAAGATCCTGATGATACGAAGGAATAAGTTAGTAGAACCTATGTAGTAACACAAGAATAACTTACGAAAGAAATTACTTGAGGGTTTGATCAAGAGACCATAATACTAAGAGAGCGAAGCTCAGTATTGATGTCTGTGTCATGTTCGTGGCGGCTAAGGCTATTTTTAGTAACTTCGCCATCGCGCGCGCAAGGCACTTAAACAATAGAATTCAAACGGTCCCTTCCGCGCGCACGCCAAAAAGCAAATTCTATTGTTTGAGAACCTTGCGCGCGCGACTGGCGAAGTTACTAAAAATAGCCTTAGCCGCCACGAACATGGCACAAACATCAATACTGAGCTTCGCTCTCTTAGTATTATGGTCTCTTGGTTTGATAATATATATATGCTTCGATTACAGGCTTAGTGATAGCCATGCCCATTGAACAAAAGAAAGCCGCTCTTACACGCTGCAATTTTTTCCTCAATTAATCTCGCAATGGCGTTGCGAGACGAGGTGCTGTTATCGTTTCTAGAAGAAGTTTTACATTTTATAGACTTCAAGCAGTCCCACTTTTCCCTCCAGATTCAGTAAAGACGAGTTTTTAGATATGTGGACGACTCGTCCCCGTTACGTTTCCGCTCGTCCTTGCGCATATTCTAATAAAAATTACCTCGTGGATTTGCAATCCATGAGTTAAAAACTAGTCTTTATTGAATCTGAAGGAAAAAACAGGTAGCCCAAGCTGTAAACTTGGCTGGAAATTTAGTAACTTTGGAATATTAAAAAAAATTGAAAAAGAAAAAGAAAGCTTGCCAAGTAATTTATAGAGTTGTTACTTATTGTCTCTCAATTAATCGGTATAAAGCGATTCTGAGCAAAATCGCGCGAGTTACAACAATTTGAAAAAATTGCCCACTGTGTCTTAATATTTACAAATTAGACCCGTTGGACAAATTTTTCAAATTGCTGTGACTCGCGCGATTATGCTCAGAATCGCTTCAAACATTAATTTGAGAGACAACAAATAACAACTCGATAAGTTACTTGGCAAGCTTTGGTTTTCATTTTTTTAATATTTCAAAGTCACTGCAAATTCCAGCCAAATCTACAGCTTGGGCCACTTGTGGGGGAAAGTGGGACTCACGTAGTGTAACGTTTTACAGCGATAGTAGCAATTTTCGTTGATTTTACATGATGCAGGATATGTTGCACGCGGCAGTGGCTCATATAACTTGTTTCGCAAAATCATTGCGCGACTATTAACAGAAAAAAGTGCAGCGTTGTAATAGTTCTTTTTTCATTCCTATGTGATAAATCAGTGCAATACTGAGTCTATTTAAATAAACTTGCTAACTGTTTTATGTACAAGACTTTTACAAATCGTTTTTCAAATTGCTTGACTAACATCTGCCAGTAAAAAAGGCAACTCTAGGTTAGTTTCAGAAAATGCTCAGAAAGTTAAAAAAAAAAGTTAAGAACAAACAAACAAACAAACAAACAAACAACAGCTAATGCTTGCTAATAAGTTTTGCACGATAATGTTTTCAAACAAGAGACAAATATTGTAGAATGTCGATGCAAGAGTGATTTTCACCGGACTGTGAAATATATAGTTACTAAGCTAATAGACCGGTTTCAGCGTCCCTGACAACCGTTGTTAAGCAACTCGGCACCGGAGGACCAGCTGAGCAAAGAAACACAGAGCCAGTGCGCGATGTTCGATAAAAACATCCATAATAACTCAGAATTAACCCTTATCAGAGTCTCTCAATGCCTTTTTTCCTTCTTACCCAAACGCTCTAACATCTAGTACAAAATCCTGTGAGTTATATTTTCCATCATAAAAGAAGAAGATGAGGAAAATTGTCGGCGTAGTTCGATCTGGCCACTGTCTGGCCGTCATTACGTGACTTTCAAAGCATGTTACAGCCACAAAGGAGCAACTTATCGTTGTCTGAATTGAAGGAATTATTTTGGCAGATCACGAGAAAGTCAAAAAGAACCGTTTTGAAAGTTCTTACACTCATAGACACTAATAGACTCTGCACCCATTGTTTTCTTTTGTTGCAATACAACTATTAGACACTATTAAACACTGACTATTAGTAATTGTTTCACAGTCCGATGAAAATCACTCAAGTGATCCGGCATTGATTATACCTTGCATCATTCGACTTAGCTTGATTTCGTTTGATGGAAATTTATATTGCAAACTCTTTATATGTGATATGAAAAAAAAGCCATTTATTTATATTGCTGTCTACACAAACACTGAGCCTACAAGCTGAGAATGAAATAGCTCACTAGGTCCGCTAGATGTGAATTTTCATGTTTTTTATCTATGAATGCGCTGCACAATCGCGCTGCAACACCAACAACTAGTTGTTTCAATCGTTGTTTGAAAAATCCACCCTCACGCGCTTCTTAAAAATCATCTCATCATGCAACAGATTTCCAAATCTTCATTTCGGTCTCAGATTCTTTTGAAAGACTCAACGTTTGTGCAAATACTTATATATATATTTCGTTGATTTTATGAATCATTTAGCCTGTGCGTAAAATACAGACGTCAAACTGAAATGTATTTTTGTGCTTAGAACGTAATCTGTTTAAGGCTAGTTCTCACGAGCGACGGGAGCAGGAGTGGAAGCAACCTAGTTTTGCATTTCTCATCGTAGCACGCAGTTGATGTAATATATTCATAAAGATATAATACAAAACACACAATACAATAGAAAGAAAGACAATAGAAAACAATATATTTTTTGAAGACATTACACCAACTGAATACTGCTGTAGGTTTTCCCGTGTTGCATTTTTCACCTAGGTTACCTAGGTGTGAAAACAAGAAAATGAACAGTTCAACACTGCGTATGTTGCTTCGCTTCTGCTTCCGTCGCTTGTGAAATCCAGCCTTTAAAGTTACATAAATGTACAAACTGCAATGACAAGCACTGTATGCCTTCCAGTTTCTTGCAATTATTCAAGAGCTGAAAACGTAGATAAGCAAATGTTAGCTATGGATACGAAATGTATACGAATTTTATGGGTAAAATGTGCTAGCTTTACTTGCTTTAACGCGGGTAACTAGGGAATGAGGTACTTGAATTATTGTTTATTGCTTAAAAAAGTCCCTTTATATAGGCAATTACGAGCACGTCCTTCTAGGAGTTAAGGCGTAATCTGTTGACTTCAGAAATTTTAGAACATGAGTTCCAACTAGTACTGATCATGAAATTCTGTCGAGAACACCAACCCTTGCACAAAGGCACATGAATTTCATTGTTAACCACTTCCTTCCCTCACTATCTTCTTGCATTCAGCGATGTTCGGACAAGGATCGCGCGCGTTCTTGGACTCCTCTGCAGTTGAATCATTAGGAAACAACATTAAAAAGGGTTATCACATAGAACGTAGCTTTACGTACAGGAGAAGCGGCAAAGAAGTTCACGTGGGGAATGAGGGGGAATATGAGAGAGAGAGAGAGAGAGAGAGAGAGAGAGAGAGAGAGAGAGAGAGAGAGAGAATGAATGAATGAATGAATCACTTTTATTTAAACACGGTAGTTCCTTAAGTTGGTACACTTCTTTGCAAGGAAGCCGTAATATGGCAATATAGAAAATCCATTCAATAAAATATTCTATGTGATATGTAAAAAATAAAAAAAAAGATATGTACATTACATGTATATTAATTTCCATTAATAAAAAAATGATACTTTAAGAATTTAAAATTGATGTAATACAATTAATCATGCAATTCGAATTCAAGAAAATTCAGATAAAAATAGATTTAGAGAGAGAGAGAATGAGAGAAAGAGAGAGTGCAGAGAGAGTGCAGAGAGAGAAAGAGAGAGAAAGAGAGACAGACAGACAGACAGACAGACAGACAGACAGACAGACAGAAAAAGTCTTCCCCTTCTGTCAGTTGAGCAACTGAAAGACGGAAGGAAGAACAAACTTTATTCTATATCTACCTGCTACAAACCAACCTGAACATATTTTCGTTGCAAAGTTTTCTGCACGTCCTTCAAGACGTTGAGCTGAGTCAACTTTTAATAAATGCCTTTCCGAAAAGTCTACAAGAGTATCTGCCAAATTCCCTCCATTTCCAATTCCCACTGCAAACGTTTGAACGCATTTCTTTTTCAAAGACTTTTTGAGGCTGTGAATGTTAAAACCTTCAGCATGGTTAGGCAGATTCCTATCTGCTATCAAGACAATCACTCTGTGGACAAAGGGCCTCGCACCTCCTTGAGCCGTGAATAGAACGCTTTCAGCTTTCTCAAGCGCTCTGTCACTTCGTGATTCGCCACGAACCATTTGAATTTCTGTAAGATATCTTTCAAAATTGTCAAATGAAGTGAAGTTATTGAAGGATAATTTTACAGAGGCATTTGTGTTGTACTCGATCAAGCCAACCTTTGTGAGCTGAGAGCTTAGTTTAAACGTTTGCAAGACTTTGGCAGTAAAGTCCTTTGTGTGGTTCAGCTCACCTATCAGTTCCATCGATGTATCAATAAGAAAAGCTATATCCAGAGGTTTCTTGCACGATTCTGTGAAAAAAAATCGCAAAACAACAGAACTGAAACGAACTGCCATAGCTAGAAAGAGCATGCTAAAATTAGCAAGACATTGAAGTTTGAATGAATTAAATCCAAAACTCGCGCGAATATGAATTTTTGAAAAGTGTGAATTTGTAAGAGAATCTTTGCTGGTATATAGGCATTTCTTGCCTACTAGCTAGCCAATGTTTTCATACAAAATTTCGATTTCAGAAAATTCATATCTTCGTGAGTTTGAAATTTACTTCATTCAAACTTCACGTTTTTTCTAGTTTTGACGTGCTGTTTCTACATATGCTATGGTAATTATATTTCTGTACTGTGAGTTTTGGAATTACATGATAAAAGCGCATTCCTTAATTTCTACTTTCCTTGTTTCTTATTCCTGCCACTACCTTCGTCGTTTCCTCTTTTTCTTCCTATCTCCTTCTTCCCTCCCTTTCTCTTTTCCTACATCCCTCCTCTGTCATTTTCCTCTCTTCCTTCCTTCAAACTTCCCTCTCCCCCTCCCTTCGATTTGAATGTAGTCACCTTTTACTGATGAACTCGATGCATCACGTACACATGTTTGCATGCTGGTTTGTGGACATCTTTGTTCTAAGTACTGGAAAACAGAAAGAAAATTCTTACTCCAAACAGACATGTAAATAAAAAAAAACCCATAAGAATAGATAAAGTGATAAAGATAGCTAAATAGATTAAAAGATAAAGTAAACAGAATATATCATTTTCGCTGATGAGGATGATGAAAATTTCAAGGTAGCTGCAAATTAAAGTTTTGTGTAGTGATCAAAAGTTGAAAAATTTTATTACAGAATATATCTTATCTTATTGCAAATCGTTTCTCTTTCTTTCTTTCTTTCTTTCCTTCTTTCGTTTTTTTCTTTCTTTCTTTCTTTCTTTCTTTCCTTCTTTCTTTCTTTCTTTCTTTCTTTCCTTCTTTCTTTCCTTCTTTCTTTCTTGCTTGCTTTCTTTCTCCCTTCGTTCCTTTTTTCCTTCATTCTTTCGAAATTTTTAAGATCAAATATTACTCACTCAATCAATCAATCAGTCAATCAATCAATCAATTTGATGACGCAGTTTGAGAATTTACATACATAAATAACTTTTACAAAAAATAAAACGTAAAAAAGAATCTATATATAAACGCAGCCTAACGCTGATGTGAACCTGCAAGAAAAATATTGACTATCTATCAATATGTAGGATTGTATAGGAATATATCAAAAATATTTCATTTTATTCTAAATGTATAAAGATAAATATAATAAAAAAAAATACTTAATAAATTAAAATATGGTAGATTGAGCCCACAATCCAAGCAACATCTTTTTTGTACCCCAGTACTGAACATTATTATACACTTGTGACGTAAATTTACCAAATAAGGTATCGTTTGAGGGCCAATATGGGACGGTAACACCCTCTAGAAAACCGGTTTGCGTATTCGGCCCTGCATGACGTCAAGGCTTCAAACCGGTTTCTTTTTCCCGCGCGCGCGCTGGTTTGCAAAAAGGACTGTTTCCATGATAAAAATACTGTTAAAAACAAAGCAAAAAAGCAATTGTATAATAAATCCTTTATTAGATATTTTCTTGTGTATTACGGGCTGACATTTTACTCATCGCTCGCATACGTGCGCGACTCGTAAAATATCAGCCCGTAATACACAAGAAAACATCTAATAAGTGGTATATATTTCACAGGACTATGAGACCAACCCTTTCTTTAAAAACTAGAAATAAATAAAATCATCTTCTAATTATATTTGAAATCATAATTGCTTCCTTGTTTTTAGCGTTTTTTAAATGTTTAAAATTGAAGTAAATCCATTCATTTAAGTAAGTTTCAAATTAAAGTAGTCGAATAAACTTAATTACGAAAAATAACAAAATGACAATTTGAAAATATTATAAAGTCAAGTTATGAATAAACTCTTTTGTATATTTTACAAATAAAGAAGTTTAAAAATCGACGCGTGTCATTCCTATTGTTCTCGTTATCACCTACATAAGTGCTGGAAAACTTCGTTCCAATTCCGCTAAATCGGAAAACCCTAATCGAAATTGAAAATATCCGGTTAAGTAATACACACGCACTGGTAGACAATGGCTGACAAACAGACAGCTATTTTAATGGATGACATTTTTATTTGACACTTTAAATTTTCATAAAAAGCTTTTCTTTAGAATTTCGATCACATTTTTAGAAAACAAATTGTAAAGTTTTCTGAGCAGCTGTTTTGATGACATCAGTTGCGATTTAACTGATTATAAATTAACTGATATAAATTCTAACTTGCAGGAAGCCTCAGATCGGGTATCCAAGGACTCCTCAAGAAATTCATTTTCACTTAGAATGAAGGACTTGCCAAACATATCCATTTTGCAGATGCATGCATGGAAAGGAATCAGTTAATTTGTAATTCGTAACTGAAGTCTCTAAACTTTCCAAAAAAATTAAATTTGTTATATCAAAGGTATAAATTTTTCAATAAAAATGTTTATTTTTAGGTGTACAGTTCTCCTTGTTGGCTGTTCACCGATAGCTTGTGTTAAAACATCTCTACACTGGCGTAGTTAATACGAAGGATGAACAAGTTGTCTCGAGGCGACGGTCAGTTTTGGAAATCTTCGCCTGTCTTTGTAAGTAAGAAACATTTTGTTCAATGAAAAATAATCCTAATTGATTTAAACTAATCTCAGGGAAAAAGAAAATTCCTAGCCTGATGTGCATGAATCCTAGTTCCTTCAGGTTTTTCCTGTAACTCCTATAACAAACTACAATTTGACTGGATTTAGACTGGCGTTGTTTGAAAGTAGTCATTTTCTTTGGACATTTACATGAAGCTCAGTTTGTATAAAATTTAAACGTGACTGGAAAGATGGAAAGTCTTTTGTTTAATTTTAAGTTTTCCTTTACTAAAGTAAAATTTGTTGATATATACTCACTCGTCAGAAAACCATGTCTTTACCGGTGAAATAGAGCATAGATTTTGGTGGTCTCTCAGCCAATCAGAACGTGTGTTATAATTGAGCTATATTATAATTAACGATAAATACCACTCCTCTAAGCCAATCAAATTGCAGGATTTTATTGAACTATATTATAAAAACGTGAATATTTAGTGTAAAATATATCACTGGATGAATATCTTGTTTCATAAGTGTGTATATCTTTCACGTGAGTAAGGAGTTTACTAATGTTAATAGGTATAGAATTGCATTTTACATTGTATATCAACTGCGCTATTGAATAAATATAGAGCGAGGTTAGCGGTAATCATTAACAGTATTCAGTTTCAATGAAAAATGGCATTGCACTCTCAGTTGATTTTACAAAAAATATCGCTCATTTTATTTTACCGTTGTTCTATAGACAAACCTCATTAAATTTAATAGCTCGGGCTTTTGCATCTACTTCATGCAGTGCACGATATTTTTGGATAAAAATGTTTCCAGAATTTTGTCGAAAAAATGCCATTTTTCTTCATTAAACTTGAGTTTCTAAGCGCTCAATCGCTGACTCGCTAGTGCGCAGACTCCCCACGGTAAAACTAATGTTCTTAGTGATATAAGTGCGCGGTGATTGAATGAGCGCGAGAGGTGCGCAGCAGCAAGATAACGGAACTACCTTAATAAAGTTTACAGCGCAGCTGTCTGGTATTGCTTTACTCGTTTTATTTGCTGTTAATAGAGTGAATTCGTGTATCGTATGCACTTTTACATGCTAATGAGCTCTGAATATTCTAATGAGCTGTACCTTGCGAAAACTAATAAAGAATAATTGCAGAACACAATTAACTGCAAAATGTACGTAAAGGGAATAGAATCAGTTTTATTTTCATTTTTCAAAGTCAGCTATCCTTTCAAGATCGAAAAACAGAAACAAAAAACAAAAAAAACAAAAAACAAACAAACAAGAATTAAAAAACAGTTTTCTACAACTGTTCAAACCTTATCATTTCTCACACTGGTTTACTGTACGATACTCTAGATATACATCTTTTGTTAACATGCATATTTACGGTGTTTGGGGCTTTTTCCTTGTTCGTGCAACTCCAAACAGCTAATTAGAATATAAGCCGAGCTCATTAGCATGTATAACTGCGGTATACGAATTTGCTCTAATATATAGATGACAAAGTACTAAAATTAAACGACTAAAAACAATGTCTGGAAAGCGAGAAATCGTCTGAGCTAAGTGCCTCGCGTGGCAGTTTCCTCACGCAGCTTCTCAACGTGTTCGGCGAGCTTTAGCCTCGAGTCAATGTCGGTTATTCGAAAATTGCTTGTTTTCAATCAGCCGATAAAAGCCCTTGAATCTCTTTCTAGATCTGTAGCTTCAAATTTTTGGGTTTCATATGACGTCATTTTCAATCTCGTTTGAATTTTCATCGATCAGCTGAAAGAAAAGTTTTCAATAGAATATCCTCTAGTTGAGAGCACATGGTGGCCAAACACTGACCACCATTTGAGGCAGATAATGAGATTCATCAGCTATAACGGGCAAACATTGCCCTTCGTGTGCTCCCAACCATACAGTATTCTATAGAAAATATGTCATTCAGCTGAGAAACAAGTTCACGAGAGTGGATCTGACGTCTATTGCAAACAGGCAATACCAAGTCGAATTTTTTAATCCCATGGGTCTTTCTTGAAAAGAGGCTAACCCCGCATAAATGCGCCTTTTGTCAAGAAGCTCTGCGCACTCTAGCAAATAGAAACTGAATATTCTATGGCTTTTCTTCTTGATATTGCATGTTTTTCGAACTTTATTGTCAGTTCCATTGCAAAGATTTGGAAATGGTATAAGGTTTTGAAGATCCAGAAGTGAGCTCTCAAGCGTACTTAGAGATGAATAACATATTTATTCTGAACGTATTCCTTTAACTGTCGATAATATAGACGTCGATCTTACGGTTGCTATGCCAACAAAAGTAGTCGGGCGGGAACTCTAATAAGCCGCAGTCAAAACTAATCATCAAAAATATAGAATCTTAGTACTTGCGGCATTAAGACTAACTGATCAATATTGTTATTATGAATTTCACCGCTTTCTTATTATTTAATACGGTTGTACCACAAGACAAATGAATAATATATTTCAATCTTGGGAGACATTTATGCGAAGTCTATTGCAGTCTATTGCAGGAGTATATTAAATGAGAATTGTAAGGCTGGAGATGTAAGAGCCACCATATGCTTTTTATATTCTTAATTGTCACCAGGGAATTTCTCGTTATTAATTTTTTTCTTTTTTGCTTTGCAAATGAACTTCTTTTTGAACAAAATTATTGAATTTGTTGTACACAAAACAGCAATTTTCGCACTTGTTGGTAAAGACTACGTTATTGTTGTCTCTAGATTGTTCGTTGGGATTGTGCCCCGTTAACTTCTTTTTTGCTGTTAATTTCCTTTTAAATGTGTGAAATTAATTTCCAACTTTATATTCTTACGAATAATACGATAAAATGTGCATCAGTAAAGTGTGAATCATTAAGATTCCAGACCAACTCGAATAATAGAACTCAAAATTTGAAGTGAAAACTTGACAGAACCATTATTACTGAGAGTAAATTTAACGTGTATGAAATAAAAATATAAAAAGCTTTTATTCCTTATTATTTCGACATTGCACAGGCCTTCTTCAAGAGCTTGTACTTTTATCAGTCAGACGATTGCACTTAATACTGATGCCTAAACAAATCTAGAATAAAGTTTACTTCTATATACTAAGTAATTCTAAAATTCAAATAGACGTTAATAGTGATATAATAGGTAAGAAAAGTAAAACATCTTAGTTAAAACACTTACTCCTCTATAAGAATCTCTTCCAATCCAAGAAAATACGGTTCTGTTATCTGCCATGAGAGAGTCTTCGTCATGAAATGACCATAACCCGCGAAACAGTTGGCATAACTTCTCTTCTTGCCTAAAATTGTACATCTCGCATCCTGGCTCCCTCAGGCACGCATCGAAACACTGTAGCTGTGAAATAACTGGTTTTTGTCGAAGGAAATGACTCGCTTGGTTTAGTGCACAGTTCTGTACATGACCTTTTTGGTTTGGACAACGTGAAACACATTGTGTTGAGTCTACTTTTTGTCGTAGTAGAAAAACTATGGAGAGTATGGCGTAAAGTACTCGGTCTATATTCCCAGCCATCGTACGTTTTCAGGTGATTAGCGTGATGTAGTAGTGTCACTTGTAAAATACTTCCAGCTGTTGTTGTCGTTTTGTCCTCGTGTCAAGTTTCTCATGAACACTTGCATATGTCAACACTGAGCGGCTGCCTCTCAGTCATGAATCGTTAAACTTCCTAAAAATAATAAATAAATTGATGGGTTACTTGTGACGTAACGACACCTATCTTGGATGCGCTTTAACTAAAAATTTCTCATTACTTCCCAGCTCTTTATCTTTGAATTTTCAGAATGGTTGAAACCCAACTGATAGAAACTGGTCTGATATATTGAACAACAATGTCTACCCCTCTTATCTTACCTAGAGATCAAAACCTTAGGCAATACTAACTTAAAGTGTTATGAGTAAGATTCATTGTCTTTCATAATTATTCTTACTATTTTTAACATTTTGATATCAATTGAACTGTGACAGTAATGAGTACAGCAATACGTTTGGGAATTTGTTTAATCAAAATGAATGCAATTTAAATTTTGTAAATTTTGTTTTTCTTTTAATGTTAAGCCATTTTTATATATTAAACAAAAAGAATTATTTAATAGAGTCCAAGAAAACGCAACCAATCTACTTGTACCTACGCATCTAAAGTGAGCTGCTTGATTTCTTCCTAATTTATAATTTCCGTACGATTCTAAGGATTTGAGGAAACGCGTGTCTGCGCATGCTCCACAGGACAAAGTTCTTAACTCTTAAATACCAAATAAAAGAAATGTTAATGCGCTGAATTACCGGCAATTTCTACTCAACAATACAAGCATTATTTTAGGGCAGGGCTAATAACTATTTGGAGATCCTCCTTTCTCAATCTTCAAATTCACTTTAAATCCACCAATTTAATTTTAAACTTTTGGATTATTTTGAACATTCATTGTCAAATACCAACAATATGCAATGAAACAAAATACATTTACAACTTATTGTAAAAACGTTGTCATAAAAATAAAATAAAATAAAATAAAATAAAATAAAATAAAATAAAATAAAATAAAATAAAATAAAATAAAATAAAATAAAATAAAATAAAATAAAATAAAATAAAATAAAATAAAATAAAATAAAATAAAATAATAAAATAAAATAAAATAAAATAAAATAAAATAAAATAAATAAATAAAATAAAATAAAATAAAATAAAATAAAATAAAATAAAATAAAAATAAATAAAATAAAATAAAATAAATAATAAAATAGTATCCAACCTCTGTTGCCCAACGCTTTAAACACAAGTAGTCAATGTGAAGGCTTTCATAACCAACATTTATTGATGTCACCATCAATAAAGCCATCAGACTAAAAGCATTTTGAGCAGGTGTAAAACAGTGCGAAATAATGTAAGTAGTCGAATTATTGAATCAGTAGCATAAATCACCATCTCTTTAGCGTGAATTAGCATTTTGTCGAACTGAGTTTGAATAGAAGTACCCGTTGAACCATTGCGACCGATTCGGTTAAAACAGGACTATGACCATTAAGGATATCGTGCATGTTTTGCGCTTTGCATATTATTAACGGACGTCTGATTTAATCCTTTCGTGCGCAACTTAGCTTGCTGCTTGTTTTTAGCCATTTTGTAAACGATCAGTCTGAAAATTATTCTGACGTCAAATAAGGCGTCGTCAAGGGATTATGGATGGGAACGTGGTCCGTTACAATTTGTCCCAAAAGTGAAGTTTTCTCTCGCTTCCGATTGGTCGACCTGAATAGCGCTGCGCGTACATGGTAATAGATGTATGACTCAGAAAAACATGAAATCGTAATTGTATAATATGTATTGTATATATTCAATTATCTATTATGATATCTTGACCATTTCTATTGCTATCTACCTCGTTTAACCCGGCCGGAGGTTATTGTAGTTAGCTTGTCACCTTAAATCATGTTGTATATTGTATATGTATTATAAAAAGTGTAATTAATGGTGCTAAATAAACGCATATTGTATTGTATTGTATTGTATTGTATTGTATTGTATTGTATTGTATGTATTGTATTGTATTGTATTGTAATGAAAAAAGATGGAGAACAATACATGTTATCATGAAAACACTGCTCATTTTTTAAGTGGTTAGTAAAAATAAACTACAGATATCAGACTCAAGGAGATGGAGAATGTAGTTTATTTGCCCGCGTTGTGACATCACTAACGCGCTCGGCTAGCTATTGGTCGACCAGTCAACATCCGGTATGTGTAGACAAATTACCATTAAGATGGTTACTGATCATGATGCCTCCAGAATGAATTTTGACTTCCGGAACACGTCATACAATATTCCAGGCGAATTATTTTGAGGACATAGAAGATTCAAATGAATATTTTTCTTCGATGAGCTACTAAACTCGATGTCCTTGATATTTTGAAGGTACTTTTATGATGTCACGTGACCTGATGACGTCATAGTCAACAAATATTATATTGTAAACTTCAAAGTAAAATGCGGTCGCGAGTATAACTCAAGACTCCAAAATAACCATGCTTAACTGTGAGCCTTAATGTACTTCACACCATAAAACCCGCAAAACCTGACTACATTGTTTCTTTAGTGAGATATAGAGGGTCTCAATGGGGTTAACCGTCAACCGTCAAACGGCCTAAATTTTAACCGTCAACCGTCAAAAAACCTGATTAACCGTCAAATACACTCTGAAACAATTTTTCTAAGTTAACGTTATCTTTTTCCAAATGCGCGTATTTCTCAAGACGTTATAACAATTTCACTATTTCAATAAAACTTTATAAAAGTCATACTGAACTTCACACTGTCCAGGACTTCTTGCTCGTCGCAAGCATAGTGATAGGGAAGGTTAATTGGATGTCCACCATTTTCGGCTGGGATTGGGGAATGGTTCAGAATGACCTGTATAAGTATCAGAGATCCCGCTGGCTTTTGGAAAGTGGAATGAATTTTTTAGATAACTCTTATTTCAAGGAATGTGCATGTATTTCTAAATTACGCAAAATCAGTGAAAGCATCCAGCTAATGTAAAGAGTTTATGTAGTTATTCTTCGTTGAAACCTGAATTTTAAGCCAAAAAAGATTTGAGAAGAGAAATAGAATTTATTAAATACAGAAAAGAAAAAAGAAAAAAAAGAAAAAAGGAAAAGTTGTTGGCGCCGGCAGGACTCGAACCCGTTACCCCAAGAAATTAGTATGCTAATTTTATGCAAAACCCAAAAAATCGGGCCATGCATCCAGACAAATCGCTGAATCATCGCATGTTACGTATAGGATGGAGATTTCGGC
>JALIZF010001517.1:0-165000 GCA_029948255.1 Telmatactis stephensoni
TAGATAGATTGAACGGTAAAACTAGACTCGTGCCGGCCTACGGCCTGGGCACGAGTAAAAATGTTGATCTCCAGATACGAAAGCCTTGGGGGTTGGCAGCTATGCAAACATTCAAAAGTAATGGCAGAACTTGCGGTAGTTCGCATATCTCTCAAGCTAGCATGGGGTTTGATTGCGAATAGAGCAATCAAAAGCTTGGAGCACGGCGATTTGGCAGACGAAAAACTCCGTCAGCTACTTCTGAGTGAGTTCAGAAAACTTCATGAGGAGTTGAACGCTTTGCGACGAAAAGAACTCGTGGCTGCCGTTGCTTTCATGGAAAATGGATACCAGTTGTTGAAAGAAGATTTTGAAGAAGCGAAGAAGGAATTCAACAAAGCTAGGGATTCAGCTCAAGTAGCCCTGGGTGTTGTTGAAGATGTCCAAGATAAAATACTGGCAACGAAGATCATGGTGTCCTCATCTCTACACGAGTTCGAAGGCAAACCGGAAGTGGCAATCTCCTCTGTATGAAATATATATCTCGGTTAAACAAACTACCAGAAGTCCAAAAGGCCAGCCAAGTGTTACTGGGACAAAAACTTGGAAGCAAACTGAGAGCCTTCACTGGATCATCAAATCGCCAGCAGTTTCTTGGATCTGTTTCAGAGGTGAACCGATGTGTGTGGCAATTTATGCAACAAGAATTGAGCAATCAGTGTCAGATAAGAGAATGGCCAGTGATTTCAGTGGGATCTCTTCAGATTGATCCAACTACAAGTTTCCTACTTCTTCGCCGAGTAGGATCTGAACTGATGTCCATATTTCTACCACCACATATAAGAAGTCCAGTATTTATGGTGTCGGCCCATAAGAAACTGTTCATAGCTGAAGCATGGTGACCAATCAGAAGACCCACTTTTAGCCAATGCCTTGAAAGTGTTGGACATGGAAACAGGCGAAGTGTCAAACCTTACAGGACATGCAGCTATGATTTTGGCAATCACAAAGTTGCCAAGCAACAGTCATGTCATCACAGGGTCTATGGACAAGCAACTCATTGTCTGGGATGCACAGACATTGAAGTGTCAGAAAATTCTATCTGGTCATAGTGGTTCCATTAGAGCTATTGTCGCAAACAGTAGCCACATATTTTCTGGTTCAACAGACTGCATGATTAAAGTCTGGGATCAAGAGAATTTTGAATTGGCCCATACACTAACTGGCCATGTAGGCCCTATAAGCATCCTGGCTGTGTCAAACCGCCACCTTTTTTCCTATGGTGTAGGGGAAGGAATTAAATACTGGGACTTGAAGAAATGGGAATGCCTCCATGATATTGCAGCACCAGAGGCCATCAATGCCATGCATATTGTTGGAGGAAACCTTGTGTTGCATTGCTGCAATGAGTTGCAACTGATTAATCTTGGAAATTTAAAAGAGTGTGGAAAGTTGACAAGTGGGGAAGTCTGCACTGCTGGCAGACAAAACTGTGATTTCTTACCAAGGCTCAGAGTTAAAGTCCTGGGATGTTTCCCTTTTAAAATGCACAGGCACCGTAAGCCTAGACAAAGGAAATAGATCTTATACTGTGAACTGCATGTGCTATGATGAGAAAACTGGTAGACTGCATGTTGCTTGTGTTGAATCTATTGGTGTCACTAAAAGAAATGTAATTATTTCATTTTAATGAAAAGGAACAATTTCGTTCATTCATTTACAAATCAAGGACATATCCACAATTTAAATTTTAATCCCAATGCAATCAATTCACTCATTAGTCTTGTTAATCAGTAAGTTCATTCATGTTTTTTCAGCAAATGAAGTACACTCATGCATAAGAACATATTTGGTAGTCATGACAACTTTGCAAATTCAAACTCTCCAAGAAGATGTAAATATATTGATCAATATTAAATTATAATTATTAATAATTGTAAGTCATGGATGTAACATGAATTTTTTGTTATAATGCGTAGGTGCAAGCTGCTAGTGTTGAACCCCAAACTCTTGGGAAATCCGGGGGGAGGGGGGGTTACTTGGCCAGTATTTGGGTGGGGTGTTCGGCTGGGATCCTAAAACGGTTACCCTGTTTATGACAGAAAAACTCAAAATACCATACCCTGTTTATGACAAAGTATAATAATTGCAGAATGTAATGTACTTATTTGTTTGTAATGTAGATGAGTTTCATAACGAGTTTGCCGTGATAGTTATCAAACAACAATAAATAAGGCTTCTAGACTGATCATTACCGTTGTGGCTAGCTAAAGACTAAGGTTGATGAGAGAGTTGCTACCCTGAAAATGACAGGAAGCTCAAAAAATTGCAAAAAGGATACCCTGTTTATGACAGGGAACTCGAAAAACCATACCCTGTTCAGCAGATCATCCCCGTATAGTAAATATAATGGAGTAACCCCCCCTGGGGGGGGGTTAAATCCTTTTTACTTATGATATATTTGGGGCAAGGCATACCCAAGTGTGTATGTGCATATAAGTATGCTACAATCCTCTGTAAATTGTAACAATGGAAATAAAAATTTCCTATTCATAAGATTATCTGGGAATGTTATACCAGGGTCCCCAAAATCCCTTTGCAAAATGAAATCACACTTAAATATTTGGTCTTTTCATGCATCACGGATAATTAAAAAATCTCTCACATATTTCACAAAAAATTCTAAAGTTGCTTTCACATGGACGCAAAAAGATTTTAGACCTTAAATCACATTTCACGTCAAAATAAATCGGCCATTACGTTTCACTCAAAAGGTATAGAGACCCTGTTATACATTAGTAAAAGAAACACAAGTTTAATACATATAATTGTACTAATTAAAAAGTCAAATGCAAGTACTTAGGAAATTACTTAAATTTCAAATAAAATGGTATCATTTCACAATCCAGCAGCAAGATGTTTTTAACACTCCCCTCCCCTTCCCCATTTTGATACACAGGGATCCCAATCATAACTTTCTAAAATGATATTATTTGTACAGGTTAAAAGGTTATAAAAATATGAATTTGCACCACAGCTTGTGTAATTATATTTTTTATAATCCATTTTGAAAAAAATCAGTTGTAAAAAAGAGTTGGACATATTTTGATGTGTCCGCGGAAGCCCAGCGTGACGTCATCCCCAAGTCAACGTGGCAGTACGACAGCTAGGGTATTATGGTATAACTGTTCTTTTCAGCCGCCATTGTGTTTCCGTGAACATCTCCAAAATGGCGAGGCAGTCGGTTGGATTTCAGTATAGTGAATACCTCAGTAAAGCAGAGGATGTGGCCGATCAGATACTTCGTCATGGCAAACACGTCCTTCCACACGTGGGTCGTTTCTGCCTCATCTCGACCTTCTTTGAAGACGGTATTCGTATGTGGTTTCAGTGGGGTGAACAAAGAGACTACATCGAACAAACTTGGCATTGTGGAACGTTTCTTAGCGTTCTCTTCGTAATCTTTAATTTACTGGCACAACTTGGTTGTTGTTTGATGATTTTAAGTCGTCAGAAAGTCGAAATAGCTGTTGGTGTATTGTTTTCTGTTGTTCTTGTTCAGGTAAATTTCTTCCATGTTGATTTCACTTAGTCTTATGATTTGCTTTAAGTCGAATTTTCGATCTCTCATGTCAAAACAGTTTCGAAAGCTGCCTTGGAATGGCTGTTAAAGAGTATTTATTTCATTAGTTTTATGTTAATAAATAGGTCTATAGTCAGCTTGGATCTGCTGGTATCAGACTGTAGCCATAAGATTACGTGTACTTCATGCACTGTTGTAATTAGCTATCAATGCAAGAAGAAGGGTTTTACAAGGTTGTAAAGAACGATTATAATTGTTGTTAAGTGGAAATGATTAATATTAGCGTTATACTTCAATCTGTAGACTTAGGAAAGAATCTTGTTAACCATGTCTATGCTAATAAATTAACTTTTTTTCTTATAGACATTGGGATATAGTATTCTTTGGGACATAAAGTTCCTTATGAGGTAAGTGAATTTTGTTACTATGCAGTGACTTGTTGATAGTAGCAACAGTAGTTTTTTTCTTTTATTGGAAGACTGAACACATGAATTGTTATTGTAGCCAGTCTATCCATTGAAGTTAAACACTGGAAGATAAACAATATTTGTATTGACTCTATTTGAAACCAGCAATCCCAGATTCCCTAGGGAAGAGATATGTTAGATAAGTAAAAGTCCTCCAATTTGGACTTTAGGGGATTTTGCACCTCAGACTGGAACTAATTGGGTGTGCTTGAAATGGTACAGCAAACGACTGGAACTAATTCACTGATTGGCCCCTAGCAGTCATGTTACGGTCATGAAATTGTTTGTACATTGTCACAGAATTGTCATATAAATGTACAAACTTTGCAATAATTTATTGACTTGATATAACTGGATTTACAGCTGTTTTGCTAGGGACCAATCCGTGAAGTAGAAGGACTTGAAATCCCATCAAGTGTGAATTGGAGGACTTCAAATCTCATTAATTATTCATGGCAAATATTTGTACAGATAATTACTTGTATATCAGAGTGCTTTTATAGTCAAACTGTCCAATATATAGTTAGATACATTTATCTAAATTAACTATTTAGGTCATGTCACCTAAAATAGTAAAAGTGCACCAAGCCAACGATCATGTAATTCAGGGTGAAAACTGAATTCTTACTTACTAGGGTCTGCTACGTTGAAAAAATAAATGAATATTGGTTTTAACGTGCCATTTTTTGAATTTGTTATGTTATAAAAATCGATAAATTGGAACGAACGTTTTCAAACAATCGATCGCTAATAGACCAAACTGACAATTTATGACGTCTCAGTATCAAATCAATAGGAGTGGGGGTGTTAATTGGAGAGGAAAATCTTTTCCCTTCGAAAGAAGAGTGCAAATAATGAAAGACTTAATTGAAAGTCGTCAATTGCAGAAACAGCACATAAAAACTTTGTATTGTATAAAACAGTCGTGAAAGACAAACTAACTCAATATACTTCATGACTTTATCAGCTGCTACATTGAGTGCTTACTCATTGTTGATCCCGGCTATGCTTTATTTGTCTGAAATACAATGACTCATACAAACAGATTTCAATCTTATGCCAAACGATAATGTAAACATTGTCAACAGAAGTAAACATACCATCTAAGTCAGTCAACGATCGCTCGTATCGGGATAGCTTTAATACTCTACAACTCTGATTGTACTAGGCTTTTGAGTTTTCTTGTCCATTTAGTCTTTTCTCGTAGTTTCAGCATTCATTTATCATTATTATTCAATAAAAGTTTTGTTTTCTTGAAAAGTCGATCATAATCCAACTTGATCATGAACTACGGACGTCTCAAATAAATAGGAATCATGCTCAGATATAACAAAATGAGTAATGCTGATTTGATGATTGAACTTTCCACAAAATTACCAGGTAATTTCATGTTATTCACCTTTGAAAATATTATTCTCAAAGGTTTCTTTTCACATTCTCTATTTGCTTAGCTTTAGTTTGCTAACATGCTACGCCCTCCTAATTTTCAGAACATTAGCACATGATTTTTCAAATTATGTGACGTCAGCTAAAATAGTAAAATAGTTATCTAATTTTGGTGACGTCAACTATTGGACAGTTTAACTACATATACATGTAAAAGCACTCTTACAATACAACTATCAACAAATAGTTATGTATGAATTGCTCAGAAAACTTCCAAAAATTCTGTTCTGGTCAACAAATTACCTTGTGGTTAGGGAGAAGGATTAGTAAGTTGGTGGTTCAGGGTTCAAGCCTCAGTAGGTTTATGAAAATAACTGCAAACTTTTAATGCATTAAAAGTTAAAGTTAGACAAATTGTTAGATTTTTAAGAGCTAAATACATGTATTCTAAGTGTGACCAAAGTAAGCATTACAAAGAAAAATAGACAAAGTTAACTGCTTCAGGACCAACAATTATTGCAACACTGTCCCAGTGTCCTTGGACTTGAAATTTGTTCAAGTCTGCCAAATACTGGAACAAATTTCTTGTTGGCTTGGGAATACTTTCCCTGGTCTCAGTGCTCTCTGATGAGGTGAGATGGGGCTGGGGGGATGGAAGAGGGAAGAATGTACAAGCTCGCCCTTCTTCCCCACCTCTTGTCGCCTTTCCCAGAAAGCCTGTAGACAGGCAATTTATTTCAAAATACATGAGGTTTAGGATAAAGTGTCTTAAAGTGCATAGTGAAAATCTACAACATGCTAGCCTGCGTTGCTGGCAGTCTGCAGTTTTTGGGCGGAGGAAGAAATGAAAGACTGACTGCCCAAATACATTGGGTTTTCGAGTTGTCCGTCCACTGGTGAACGGGAATGGCCTTTTGGCAGGTCTTGCGTGACATTTTAAATTTTAATCCAACAAAAACAAAAACATAATATTTGAAAAGAACACACCAAAATTAGTAAAAGTTGAGATTTTGAAGCAGTTTCGATAAATAGCGCCAAAGTTATCGGTGGCTGAAGTTGGTTCTTTTTCTATAGAAACGTTCATTTCTATACAAATAAAGCAAACTTCGGCCGCCCATAACTTTGGCACTATTCATCAAAACTACTTCAAAATCTCAACTTTTACTAATGTTGGTGTGTTCTTTTCAAATATTATATTTTTGGTTTTGTTGGATTAAAATTTAAAATGTCACACAAACCCTGCCAAAAGGCTGCCCATTACTGATTGGCTAAATCGCCGTCAATCAGAATGAGATGCCATCAAATCTGTCATCAAGATCAAAATCAGAATGAAACGCCATCAAATCTGTCATCAACTTATCAAAATCTATAACTGATAATCACAGTCAAAACAAAATAATTTACTTGAAGATTTATTACTTCTTTTGGGGGTCTTTTGAAAGTTAGCACTGGTATATATTGATCATTAAGTCTCCCTTCTGACCAGCTCTCGGCTGTATATTTTGTTCCAAGGTCCTCTCCTCAAAGTTCAGTTCCATTTCAGTTCAGATGTTTTTTTACAACTGAAATCTACAAAATTCATTTACAGTCCATAGATTTTGTTTCTTTCGAGGTTTTATTGACACATTTTGGACTTACTATATTTTCAAAGGAATGTGTCAAAAGGTCAGTAGGTGGCTACTCGAAACACAATGTATTCAGGCAGGCGTTCTTTCATTTCTTCCTCCGCCCAAAAACCGCAGACTGCCAGCAACGCAGGCTAACAACATGCCTAAGCTATGTTGTTAAAAATTGGTAACTATGGCAATAAATAAAAGCAATAAGCAAAATCCAGGAAGATAGATGGAGGTTTCTCAAGGTACATGTATGAATAGGGAGAGTTCTGCAAATACGTAAGCTCCATTTATTCGTTATAAAACACATGAATTACAGTGGAATTTTAAAGTTAACATCATGTTGCCTTATGTTGCATTAGTAAACAAATTACAAAATGCTGTCTCATTCAACTTTAGTTGACATTAGATTTCTCAAACTCTTGAATAATTCATGCATTTGACAGCAGTTAGAAGCAAGTGGTATACCATTGCATGTGTCTTGCCACCATGTCTACTGACTAAATCTGTTATCTGTAAAGTATATTTTGAGCCTATAAATTAGTCAAAGATTGACTCCCAAAACCTAAATTGTACCCTGTATGTATAAGTGGGAAGTTTTTCATCAAAAGTCGTAGCCTGAGGTCATAGCCCTTTTTTTAAGACCCCTTTTTTGGAAGACCTGCATTGGAAACAAAAGAATTGGGTGTGGTTGGTCTAGGTTGTAATTTTTATATCTTTTGTTACAGAAACCTTGCTCTGTGTGGTGGCCTGTTGTTAATCTTAGCTGAAGTTCGCTCAGAACAAAAGAGTCTGTTTGCTGGAGTTCCAAGTGCTGGCGGCAACACCACCAAGACATACCTCCAAGCTGTAGGACGTGTGCTGCTGGTCTTTATGTTCGCATCCCTGATTAGGTTTCAGTTTGTCTTCTCATATCTCCTATTAGATATCGCTGGTACAATTCTTATGATTTTAGTTGCTGTTGGTTACAAAACCAAGCTTGCATCATTGGTTCTTGTCTTGTTGCTTACTTGTCTCAATATCTATTTGAATCCATTTTGGGTTTTCAATTCAGATTCTCCCATGAGAGATTTCTTAAAGTATGATTTCTTCCAAACTACGTCTGTTATTGGGGGATTACTGCTTGTTGTTGCATTAGGGCCAGGAGGTGTAAGTGTTGATGACTATAAAAAGAAATGGTAATACTGCCAGATATAAAGATATCGATGATCATCTGTGTTGTTGGTATAAAGCATTAGTGTTTTGTACATGGACTTGTAAACAACAACAGATTTAGAACAACTATAAGCTTTTACCTCAACAAGATTTTGTCTTAAGACTAGTTTGTGACTATAGGTGTATGGCTGGTGAGCTAGATCCATTTTCAGAGTACACAAATCTTACATTCTTATAAATCCCATAAAAGCAAGCTTCTGAAGGCTGTATGTTTTTTTGTTCAGGATGGAAAAATCATTATATTTTGTTTTAAATCAATCAAGTCATAGGCTATAATATAATTCAATCTACAAAAGTCAAGTATAAGTTTTGTAGTGTCGTTCTTGAATAATATGTTACTGCCATTAATTAGAGTCTCAAAAGAATTTAATAAAATGTGTTATAAACATGTAGGGAATAATTAAGGTGTTAAAGTGTTGATAGGAGGAAATTTGCAACTGTGTTACAGATGCAGTGTAGATTTGTTATAAATCAGCACTGACAAGTGGAATACAAGGGACTAAAGACCCAGCTGGTCTTATTTACAAAGTTGGAACTTGTCCCGCCTCCCTGTGGATTCATGCAAAAAATACTATTTTTGTTTTAAGTCCCTAGCACTACCACGTTCATTCCCCGAAAGCCCCTGGGCAGGCCGGTGGGCGTCAATTGACAAATGCATTATTTGCTCTCTCTCCATGACCAAGTTCTAGTGCAAACCAGGGTCCTACGTGACAGACTACTAACTGAAGATGCTATAATACGCTCACTCGGGCTACGAGGATGTTCGAGTTACAAAGCTTGCTGTACTACAGGTAGCCGGAGTAATTACGACTGAATTAGTTTCAAGCCACGTGAATGTTTTAGAGTGGTTTTCATAAACCCGTGAAATACACTTTAGCTTATTACTTTTTATTACACTTTGGTTCTTTTGCTTTCTATTATATTTCTTGACTACTACACTTTATTACACTTTAGTTAGTACACTTTGTTTCACGGGTTTATGAAAACCACTCTATTAGCGACATTTTGTAGTAGTAAATGTAGCTTTTATGGCTACTTCACTTATCCACAAACTGTGAAAACCTATTCCCCCTTTCTCACCCTCCCCCTCCCCTCTCAGTTGCGCATCTTGAACAAAATAATAAAAACATTTTTAAGTGTGGGCTGAAGGGCAAAACGCATTAAGTGGTGATGGGACGTCCGTTTCATCGTAGTGTAACGCCTAGTTCAGACGCGGTAGTTCGTGTCTTTATATCGGCCCTATATATACCTTTGTATTCAGCTGCGTGTCTAGATCATAAGTGATTCTAAATATCCAACCAGCTGTTCCAAATGTATTTAGACATCGAACTTGTATTTCATTGTAACAATGTGGTCAGGGTGTTTGACAAAATCTTAACCACACTGCAGAACAAACACCATGAACAAATATTGCACTTATTGGTTATAGATTTCGTATGACTGAAATCGGCAACGCGCGGTTAGGGCAGGAATTTCGAATGTTTTTAAAGACATCACGGCACGGCGCGGTCCGTTTCACACTCATTCGAAATCTGCTCTAAAAGTTATGCTTGTGTGTCGCTAGTGTGAACCAGGATAAGTAGGGCTACTACTAAAGTCAAACCTTGTACAAAACAACCACATCTAGCCAACGCTAAAACAACGTCCATTTGGTTTGAAATCGAAAACGTAATACTTTTCAATGCTTTTTGACCGAAACGCATCAAACCACATACTAAATCACCGTTAATTCAAACTAATACGTTTTAGCATCAGTTAAGACGCAAGGCAAAAGCGTATATTATTACATGCGTTCCTGCAACTTTTTAAGTTTTTGCAGCGTTCCGCGCAACGCAGAGTTGCATTGTGTGCCGACCAGGCCCCTGCAACAACTGCAGGAGTAGAATCGAGTTCAACTTCTTTTCCTGTAACGACCCCAATGTCCCTTTTTGCAACTTTGTGCACAACTGAAAAGGGTTGGACACACTTTGCAACTAAAGTTAATTGCGCGCAACGTTGCAAGAAAAGTGTCGTCGGGTTATTAAAGCATTTTGGAAAGCAACAGAATTCGTATGAACTAATCCGGACTTGCATGGGAAGCTTTTCTCGTACCTTTTCGCGCCTTTTAATAGACTAAAGAGAAATGCCTTTTTAGTGGAAAATGAAACACATCGAAAACTTTAAAGTATTTTTTTACAAAGGAAACGCATTAGTCGGAACATGGCCACAGTTAAACTGTATTTGAGGTGGTTATATTTGTACACATTTCCTCCTTTGATACTAACTTATTACGAGCTGTGAGAATTCACTCGTTCGTCCTTTGAATACAAAACATATAAAAGTACTTTTGTTATTTGTTCCTTCCATTGATAAGATTTGAATGTTTCCAAGGCGAATTTTACTCAATATCTAAAGAATAATTGTATATCAACCATAAATCCATTTCTGTTTGGATCGTTTAACTTCTCCCCTCCCCTATCTAGGTCCACACAGTGGCGTTTCTCTGTATATAAGTATAAAGGATTTCACGATAGCCATCTTGTGGACAAGAACAATGGAATGCTTTTGAATGGCAAAAGATTTCATTCCCCTCGAGAAAAAAGTTCTGTTATAAAGTTTGGTCATGAAGATGGCTACCCGAAATCCCTCGATTGTAAGGAAATAAAATTCAGCGACACTATGCCGATATCTTCAACTCCAAATCTAATCTTCATCGTCGACGATTTTGGGGTGTTTCTTGGAGCGACGGTATCTCTTGCCTGTGACTCCTCCTGATCCTTCACCTGACCCATATCCTGATCCAAAGCCTGACGAACCATCACCTGATTCACCTGATCCTGAACCTGAGCCCATTTCCCATCCTGATCCTGACCCAGAAACACACTCCTCTCTTCGTTCGTCACAAGCTGTCGCTGAAATGTGAAACGTTATTTTCATATCAGATCAACAAGTATAAAGTATAATATCTACTTGTTTGTTCAACCTGACCAGACACTCGTTGTACAGATAAACCATGTGCCTGACTTTAATTTGTCACTTGCCCACGTGCTTCATGAAACTATGACCTCTGGAAGTTTCAAATTTTTAAAATTCGAATGTTGACTCAAATTGTTTTTTTTCTGTGACAAAATTCTTCAAGATTATTCACCCTACTTCGCAGCAAAAGCGGGCACAGGGCCGTACACAGGACAGGCCTACGGATAGCTTGCTCTCTATACCTAAACATTCTCTACAAAGGTAAAATAACTGACTGCCCCTCCCCTCCCCCTCAACGAATGTGGGTTGTGTACAGTCCCCAGAATTAGCTTAGGCAGGTGTATCATGTCCCATCATAAATTCTGGCCATCAAGTTCACTGTTTCAACCAGCATCTGGCTTAAACGAGTGCTAAATTGTGAGGGAGAGAGGGTTCCAAAGGTATCCCAGTCAAAGTAGCAACGTTGCTATAACTGTGTGCAAATGCTCAATCAAGATGTATCAGTCGGGCAAGGGGACTTAAAGCGAGAGATTCAAATTGACATTGTACTTACGTCCGGGATGACATCGTTCTTCACGACAGTAGTCGATCGTCACGCCCTCAGTGACGTCACACGGTTTGCCACCATATTGTGGCTTTGGTGAATCACATTTTCGTGTTCGCTTTTTTGTACCCAGGTCACATGTCTTGCTGCATGCACTCCAGGATGACCATTCACCCCAGCCCCCGGGAACTGCAAATAATAACATCAATAAATAACTGAATGATTTCAGCCTTAACTCCCACTCTGTGGAATAGAGCGGTTTTCATATGAGTGGGAAACTTACCGCGCCGTACCGTGACCGTGTCAACGTTGTAATGTCTACAAAAACATTCGCAATTCCTGCCGTAACTATACCGTACCGTGACCGTATCAGTGCCGTGATGTCTATAAAAACATTCGAAAGTCCTTGCCGTAACCGTGCCCGGCTGACCGTGCCGTTTGGTGACTGTGCCGTTTTCCCAGTCATACGAAATCGACTCTATGAGGTAACAATACTATTTAACCTCCATTACTGGATAAGTTGCTCGAAGTTGAGCTAGCGTTAACACAGGATTAAACTCACTAGTTTTCTCTAGATTTAATCCTGGTTTGTGCTAAGCCCGCTTGCAAATAACTGAGCGCCGGGGTACAAAAATATGGTCGTTTAACTACTAAGGGACGAGAGAGGAAAACAACAATAGTAAAACACAATAGTAGTAAACGTACTAGCCTGCGTCACATCCGGAACTGAAATCTCGTTTAGTCCGTCCGCGTAACAGCGATATGAATTGTGTTCTAGACCCCTAACGGTCTTTCTGATATTGAAAAGAGGCTGGTGATTAGCTAAATCGTGAATGCTATTCCAACGCCGTTTCTTATTGGATGTTTGATTGCGCCAACACTGACGTGAGCGACTGGTTCCAAGTAAACGTCTAATGGCAAGGAGCGTTATATTAGCCAATCACAAGCTTCTTTTCGAAATCAGAAAAACGGTTAGAACACGATTACGTAGACGGACAAAAGGGTTTTTTAAACCTGATGTGACGCAGGCTATAGCTAGGTTTACTTACTTGGACAGTGCTTCTGCAACTCGCAGTCTGACCAATTCTCGAGTTTTCCTTGACATTCTTTGCCTCCGTACATTGGTTTGGGGTTTTCGCATGCTCTCGTTTGGATTTTGCTTCCCTTTCCACATGATACTGAGCAGGGACCCCACGGTGACCAATCAGTCCATCCACCGTCAACTAGTTAAATACAATATCAATAGTGATTAATCATGGCATACTATTGCTACATGGAGAATAAGAATGGTTTTAGATACTAGTTAATACTAGTTAAATACAATATCAATAGTGATTAATCATGGTATACTATTGTTACATGGACTAAGAATGGTTTTAGAGGTGATCATTTAATATTACAGTTTCAGTTATAAAATAGCTGCATGATGCAACTATGTATATGTATATGGATGCAACTATGCACGCTCTGATTGGCCAAAAGACGTGTGTGGCATGTTATATACAGTCATTTCAGACAACGTTGTCGCTGCTCAGCCTCAAGCCTACACGACTGGACTGAAAGGGATGATGGGTAGAAATCACTGAGACGACTATAAAATGCACATCTATATTAGTCATGCCTCCAGCTGCAGACCTTCGCTGGCGAGCGGTGTGCATGGGTCAGGTCCTCGGCATGACTAATTAGATATGCATTTTATAGTCGTCTCAGTGATTTCTACCCATCATCCCTTTCAGTCCAGTCGCGTAGGCTTGAGGCCGAGCAGCGACAACGTTGTCTGAAATGACTGCATGGCACGAGCGCGCTCTTTTTCAAAAGTAATTTTGTAACGAATGACATAGAAAATTTTGCCTTATTAGCTAGGTAGTCTGCTGTATGCAATTTAGAGCACTTGACAGTTGATCAGAACACTCGAGAAGCATTGAGAAGAACTCGACTACGCCGATACTTCTCTCGTGTTCTCATAAATCTCCACGTGCTCTAGATATGCACACAGCACATTTCTTTATTATATCATGTCATGTTGGACAATATGGAAGAGGTCAGACTCTTTATTACGTTCTTCTTTGATATGGCCTGGAATTTATTTAGAAGTAAATTTTAAGAATCAGACACTCCTGTAAGACGATCACCTCAATCTGATCCTGATTGGAGTTTACTTCAATATTTTTCCTATAGCTAAATATGGTCTCTCACTCCTGCTCTAGGTAGACTTTAGCACAACAACCTTTTATGGCACGGAGCCCCTAAATCTTAGCAAACGGATCGATGTTTTGGGGTACGGCACCCCTATCAAGGCAACACATTTTCTGTCCGAACGATGATAACTACTACCGTGCCAAAAATGATGGGTTCGCGCGCCCAGCTAGAATTAGAGGAGCCGTTAGTAAAGGTTCTCGTGTAAATTGGGCTTTTGTCTGTATACCGCTGCCTTGTATCCTTCAAATTATCCTTCGTACTCTTGAGGTCACATGAGTGAGCATCAAAGATTTTGGACCGGAAGGGCTACCATTGTAATTAAGTTGTCAGGTCATTTGTCAGTGAGCCCATCCAGACTCGCTAGAAAGAGACTGTTTTAAAATAAGGATTCACGATGACCCTACCTGGACATGGTGGTAACTTTGCACAACGTTTTTTCTCGGTACCAATCCCACGACAGTTTGGTTTTTTTCCTTTTGTATTTCTACACCTTCTCTGTCGTTTTTGAAAGGCTTGACCACAGGTTGCACTGCAACTTGACCATTTTCCCCACTCACCCCAGAAACTTGTATCTGCAACAACAAATATCGAAAACATGGTCAACATAATGCAGTTGGCATTAAAGTTTGACTGTAGTAAGAAATAACCAACGGAAACGGAAACGAATCTATATGATGTAGAAAAATTATAGATACGCTACCCGCCTCGACTAGCAATGCTATTTGCGGGCTAGCATCCCGATTTGTTGTTGTATATTTTGAAATAAAGAAGTTTTGTTGTTGTTGAAACGAAGGAAAGGAAGGGAAAGTTGAAATCATATGAACTGTGGTAAATAATACAGGCATTAAAATCAATATGGTATAATTTGTCGCATCTAGCAACATTATTAAGTTGCAAAGTTGCAGTGCAGTTGCTTGTACAAAGCTTACATGTTGCGTGACAAACTGCAAAAAAATTTCTAGCTAAATCATTTTATAGAATATAGAAGTTCTCCCTTCACTGGCTGCTACGTCAGCATATCACGTGCAGCACGCTAAAAAATGCACAAGAACTAATACCAAAACAGGGAGAAAGAAAGTAGTTCAGGGGCAGAAGGGCCGAGCGAAGTTAGAAATGAAGGAAATTAATGGCACTAATATTTTCCATCTTACCAACTGTATCACATGAAGTACATTTCCTGCGGTCTGCTTTCCTTAGACTCCATCCCAATCCTCCACTCCTACAACACTCTTCAATTGTACCTGTTTTTCTACCATTCGTCAGAGTATAATGCCTGCATCCACTAATCTTGGAGACTTTGTTAAAACAAAATCCTTTGGCATTTTTAAGCCCTGTGTGAAATAGAAAATGAACAGTTTTTTGCTTAAATCAGAGCACAAGCATTAGCCAAAGAATATCAGAGTATTGTACATCTCATAGTGTAAAAAAGACAAGCGCTGCTAATGAACAGTACAACACTGAGTCTGCGCATGTCACTTGTGCCTTGAAAGTGGTGAAAATTGTAAATGAGATAAAATTTGGTTGAAGTTATTTGTAGGGCTCCAATAATCACGAAGCAAAATAGTTTTTCATATTGAAAAGCTGGTAGAGTGATTGCACTTAACCCGTGAAATTGTACTAGCTAAATAATACAAAATAGCACTATAAAAACGTGGAAAATAAAGGACTTTGTATTATTTAGTACTAAATAGATTTTGTACTTTTTAACGTTTTAAGTGGGATCACTCTAAAAAGTATTAAATCTTTTTGCATCTAAACTGGTGTATTCAATAGCAAAGCAGTCGTGGGAGGAAGAAAGTAAGTTGAACAGGTTATTGATTTCATAAGTTGAGTGACCAATTTAGTATCAACATTAAAGCCTGGATCACACGAAGTACCGCAAATATGCAAATGCAAGCATTTTTCACACGTGAACGCAAATGCAAGGATCTAGTAGATGCGCATGCGCAATTGAAGTGTTTTTAAAAAAGGTAAAGACACGACGGGTTGCGTTGGAATTGCTCAAATTTATCCTGATTCACACGATAAAAACCCAAGTACGAGCATTAACGCAAGCGCAAGGAATAAAAGATTTTCCATTCGTTGCGTTTGCGTTTGTGCTTGCACTTGCGTTCCTCAAGTTCACACGTACATCGGCTTGCTCTTTCATTTATAATAACAATAATAATAATAATAATAATAATAATAATAATAATAATAATAATAATAATAATAATAATAATAATAATAAATCTTTATTGAGGATACTATCGTCACAAAGGTGATTTACAGATAGAATGCATTTGCATTTGCATTGTATTGCATTGCATTGCTCTTTCATTTGCATTTGCATTGCATTTGCGTGCCTCCTGTGAACCAGGCTTAAAACTCTTCTCTACTCCAAACATAAATGAATCAGCATAATTATTGAGTCAGAGCATTATATTGTTCCGAAAAAACAACAATATCAACAACAACGAACAACAAAAACAACACCTAAAAAACCGAAACAATCAAAATTGTAAAACGTGTGGGTGAGATAGCATCTAGATTTTGAAGATATTATAGTAGCGAATCCCAGTTGTATGTGATGCGTTCTTACCAGCCCTATTACAAGGTGTGCATGTTTTGCGATCTTTTCGCTTCAGGCTCCAACCTGCACCTCCGCCCACACAACAGTCATCAAATGTACTGGAAACTCCATAATTTTTTGTACGTCCTCTACATCCAGATACCTTGGAGTATCTCTTAAAACAAACACCTTGAGCAGGCACTGCTCCTATAAAAGAAATATGTTTGAGGAATGTCATGAGTTGGCTGATAGGGAACAAGAGTGGCCGAGTGGTTAGACCTCCCGCCCGCACTAGTGGGTGTGCAAATTAACTTCATACTTCAAACTCAGCTTCATGTAAGTCGAGTTTGTTATAATTCTCTCCTTCCCTTGCTTCAAGGATTTTCTCTGGGTGCTATGGTTTTCCTCCCTCCATCAAAAATGAACTGTTGCGTTGAAAGTTGGGTGAATTTAGAATACTTCACATAGTAAGAACGTTTATTTCATAGTGTGGCAAGGAAATCTAAATGAACCTTTCATTACCTGAAATGAATGCTATGATTTCAGGCATTAATATTACCACAATAACAGCGTACATGTAGGTTTTCATTTTGAAGCAGCTAGTTCTAATAGTTTCTGACCTGCAAAGATATATGATATGCCGAAGATCAGCTCAATACAACGACTGGAGGTCAAAGTGCTTAACAAAAACCAAAATAACTAGATAAACTCTTTAAACCTATAAGTGACAGATTCCTGATTACTCTAGATGTGGAGCTGTCTCTAATACAAACTTATTAGTACTTCAATCAATAACTTGATGATATTGATGATGATGATGATGATGATGATGATGATAGTAGTAATGATGCATTACGTCTGCACTCTAATGCATGGGAGATTTGAAACTGGCTGAGAATTAAACTCTCGGACGAGAAGGGGGCAAGCGCGCAACCTCCTCTATTTATGAGATTCCACTGATTAGCCTACAGCTGTCCTTCCAATAGTCAATTCCTATTTTATTTGTGTAAAGTCAATTCTGCCATGCTAACAAATAGCTCTAAAGTCTGTTAAAAGTGTTGTGTGGCGATAGAACTGTGGGATTAGGAGATTTACTTCTGCAGTTCAAATCCGTATAATGACTCGATGGGCATTTTTATTTCACCTCAGTAAACTGCATAATTCTCTAAAGACCGACATCTTTCCACGTCCACACTATTCCGTATCAATTTAACTCATCATTTTCCTCGATATGATCGGGCGGAATTATATAAAACGCCCTTTTAGTGTGAATTGCGAAAATGAGTGAAAAGACAGAGATATACGCGTTTAGTGTGGACATAGTCCTATACATTGTATATAAGGGTTTCTTAGTGGAGACACGTGATTGGGAACATTTCCAACAGACGACGCACGAGCCAATTCCACCATCTTCCACCAAGGAATTTGCTGAAATGCGTTTAAGCCTGGCAGTAATCCAGCATTATCAACGTGCTGCAACGCTTACCAGCACATGATTGGGAAGGTCACAAAATACCTAGCTGGACTGCCTTGTGGATTATACCAATTTGAAATCAAATTTATTTGAACAATAACAATCACATTAAATGGTCCGTAATTAATGTCCAGGGTTAATCTTGCAATACATATTTAGTTGGTTAGTATTGAAAGCCTTGATGTCCGTTACATGTTTTCTTTGTATTTATTTGGTATCTTTCGTACCCATTTTATACTTTTTACTCATACTCAAAAATATCACATCGAAGCATGTTTTGGACGGTTTTTATCTACCTGGCGAAAAGGTTTTCTTCGTTTCTAACTTAACGTTGATTTCGTAAATTTGAAAAAGCTTAAGTTTCATTTTCTATCTGCGTATTGCTTCTCCTCTTCCTAATTCTATTTTTGAAGTTGTCAAATAAATGAGTTCCAGACTACGATTGATATTTATTTCCTTGTAAAGCGATATCACGACCTTGAACCTATAACGCCGCCCCTATTAACTGCAGAATACTCACATAACCCATATCTCTTTCAGCGTATCTGTTGGATCTACGTGCCAAGGCCCAGGCTGTAATTCAAACACTTGCGACACGATATGCATAGCCGAAGAATGTGATCTCTGACACAATTCGAACATATCCTAGTCCAAGGGGAAAAACCTTGGCTAAATGTTGCAGCACTTTCCTAAGAGTCTATCTAGAAAGTTTTATTTCCTTTTCCTTTATCGAGCTCTTTTTTCTTTTTCTTTCCTTTTCTTTTTTTCCCATTTTCTTTTATCTTTTTTTTAACAATATTAGTTATGCAATTAATCTAAGCAGAGTATAACAAACGGGAGAAATGAATGAAACATTGTGAAATAGATTTCAGTCATGAACCGTTGAGGCAGGAGAACTTCTTGGACTTAGGACTCGTTCACATGAGAGAGGGTGCCCCTATGTAGTAGGGATATAACTCCTTTGTTTTGTGTCCCCCAGGGAAAATTAAAGAAAACAAAAGAGTTATCCCTACTACATAGGGGCACCTCTCTCATGTGAACGGGCTCTAAGCCCTCCAATTTCGCCAATTTCTGCCTTGTTTGTTCTACTTACTCACACTCACTAAATATTTAGCATACAACGTTCAAATTCACATGCTGATTTCTGCTGAGGGCAGAAAAACCGGCGAACCCTGCCGAGAACAAAAACAACTTGTGGTTTTGTGGAAACAGTATATTTAAATTGTATTCAATTCATTTCAATTTCACCTCGAACTCGTCTACGGTCTGTTCACCCAGCACATTGATAGCCCTTCACTTGTATGAACTTTGATAGATAGCTTCTAATAACACTCAGAGCGGAAGTTTGTAAGAATGTTTGTTATCATAAAAACAAACAAATAAAATATTTGCTTTTAGTCGTGGACGCTCGAGGTCCAGGGCCGAGTTGATTACAATACATACAATACAATTTTGTTTCATGAAGAGAAAGAGAGTAAATATCGCACAGACCCGCAAATAGCAAGCTAGTCTAGGCGGGGTGTGTTACAGTACAAAATACAAAATATAATAGTTATTTACAGTAGTCTCACTTAGCTAAATCATTGATTTTAAACGACAACTAATACTGCAATACCCAAGGCGTTATAATACGTGGATTGGCTTTTCTCGCCTAACCGCAAGAAATCAGAATAAGATATACCAAACCAATTGGTTGGAGCGAAGAATTAATCCATTTGGTTGGAGCGAAGGGAAATTCTTAACGCTTTCCTTGATAAAGCGAATAATTTGTTGATTGTAGAACGATAGCAATCAATCTTATATTGGGAAATTTTAATTTGGTGTGCCTATCTCCTAATTATCAATTGTTTGAATGTCAATTACTTCAATTAACTGAAAATTATTAATTTATTGATAATTAACACTAATTTTAATTGATAAGCCAATCAAAAAGCTAGTAATACTATAATCCGTCGCAAGTCTCTAAGAAGGGAAGTGCTTTCACAAACACAACTCTGGCTCCCGCTGTCTGTGAATATTACGTAAAGAATTCACATAGCAGATCTCTACAATCAATAAATTGGTGGTTTTATCAGAGGAATTCTAAGCCCTCTAAGCCAGCATAAGTAGTTGATGCCACATGAGATCACTAATGAAGTCAAAGGCAATCAGTGCGTATGTGTTTGCCGAAGTAGTGTTGAATGTTGATGTTAGGTGAAGACGGATGACTCGCTGGTCTATCGTCACAAAAACACTTCAATCCACATTGCAATTCATTTACCTCTAGTCTTCCTTTTCGTAATTCTCTACTCTTGTGACTTTGCGTTGATAAACTTAAATTCTTACAGCGCACTTTTCTCCGTAGTGATTAAGTGTCGTCGTTAACTTGATATATCGTATTTTATACAGCAGTAATCTATATCTATGACGTCATAGCCGGTCCGTTTTGGTATTATAGCTGTTGGAGCTGTCCATTATAACACCATTCAACGGATGTGTTTGAAATGATTACAAAATCAGTTATTACATCCTGGTCTTCTTATAAAGCGGGGAAATATCAAATGCAGAGGTAGTGAGTATTGAGGAATACACGACTCCACAACCCGGGAGGGGGTAAGGGTAGTGGGAGAAAGGGGGAGGGGGACTCCCATATATGTTGGTCGGAGATGATTGTCGGGAATTTGTATTTTTCCCCTAGGAGGTACGTACCAAAATAGGCGTGGCTCAAGGTATTTTTACCCCTAAAAAGTACCAATAAAACATACAATATCCCAAACTGGTACCGTTATTTCCTGCATGCGTCTGACCGTACAAAAAGGTGCCCGCAACTGAAATGTATGAAGCCCCCTCCTTTCCCAGAGCCTCACAAGCCTATATAAGCATTGAAATATCGATCATGAGTTTTTTTTGAGGCGTTTAGAATAATTTTAAAACCAGTAAAGAAGCTTCCCTCACGTATCTATCGTTGTTTTTCTTGCTTTTATTGTTATTTTTCTTCTCGTTTATTAGCTGATTCTGTGCATATATTTTGAATACATTTCTTTACCAAATCAGTCCTTATAACAACAATCTCGGCTTAGGCATAAACTAGAGGCATTAGTAAGAGTCTCATCACTGATACCAGAGGTCAAGCACGAGACATCATTATCTATCCAAGCGCTGCAGCCGAACGGTTTCTTTCCTGCATACAGGTTTTCATAGAATTTCTGTATTCTGCTATTTTGTTCCTGTTTACTTGATAACCCAGCCCTGTATACTAATGAGATCCGTTATAAGGAACTTCCCTGTTAAAAGGAACTAGTGATTTCCGGTGCTGATACACGCTCAAAGTGTACACAGGTAACCCAAACTTGGTTTTCACAGTTAAACCCATACCGTAGGGAATCACTCAAGATTCACAACTGATCACTCTTGTCTCCGCCTTCGCTAACACCCACGCAAACGACCTTATTACTATTCAGTATCAATTAAATCCCTGACAAAACGCATGGAATTTAGAAGATCTGATTTTTTGCAGTCCTTTTGCAGTCCTTTGTTTTATCAGTTCTATGTCAGCCTAGCCTGGACACGAGTTGAGGCTGCAAAAAGGATCTCAGAACGTCGCTGTAAGGTGGACAGTGCCTCCAAACTGAATTGAGCAACACTACTAACACTGTTTTCTACTCTTGATGTCCCCTTTTATAGAGAAGTCTTAAAACCATGTAAGCCCCCCCCCCCCTCTTTTCCGCCCACTTTTATTACAGGACAGGTTTCCTTAAAAAATAGAACACCGCACTAATACATGTAAAAATGCTCGTAAACGGAAGCTGATTCGATGTGCTTACTTTCTGCTTAATCCCGAAAATATGGAGTAATTATGAGACGGCCGGAGGATCGTTCAGCGATGCAGCGGCCCTATTGGCTTTGTTAAGATGTGCCAGAACAGGCTTCGTGTTTTAAATGCGTGGTGCAAACCAATCTCTCTTGAACTTTCTACCCAAGATTCCCAAAAAGACTGGTTTCAGCGAAACAGGAAGAAGACTGTCATCAATCATCGACTGCATTTTCGTCACTTCCGATACCTGGCTATCATCCAATCAACTCAAAAAGAGTGATGTTAAAATCCCTTAAACTCCTTAAAATCACAAGTATGAATGGTGGCTTGCCTTACTGAAGGAAGGTTGCTCAAGAAAGATGTTGGCGTTACTACAGCTGCTACTGGCAGTGGGTGCTGCAACAGCGAACACTAGGTAATGAGTTTACAGTTGTGTCAGATGTGGTTAAAATGTCTTCGTAATGCAAGGGTCCAATTTTGATGCGTTCGGGACGAAGAAATGAGCTTTGTCACGTCACACTGCACTAGTTTTTAAAATATCAACTGCAATATCAACTGTGTCATTCTGGGGGTATTCTTCGTTTGATGCAGATAAAAATAGCATTATTCTAGGGCATGCTACGATGTTGATACGATTGGATGATGTGTCTTTCAAGCCCTTACTGTTCAGGTTTAATAAAACGTTACTTGGGAAACCAGACAGTATTAGGTATTAAGTCTTAACCATAAAAAAATCCTTAAAAATGAACTACAGAAATCGAAACAACCGTTTACATTGGAAATCGTACAAATCATAATATCTATAGATCTAATATTCATTTCGAATCGGTGTTCGAAAGATTTACATCGAAGAATTAGAAATGACTTGAAGAACCTCTTATGTCACTTATGGAAACTTGGGTATAAAAACTATTTTTTATTTGCATCGACATTTTTGTACTCCTTTACGAAATTCATTTACGTAAAAATGTTTGTCCTTTTCGCGAGTCGCGTTTACGTCAAAACTTGGTTCTAAGCGCACGTAAAAAGATTTAGCTTTAAAGCACGTTTCACGAGTAAATAAAATGCTCCATCACGATTCACCAGAATAGGGACCCTGTGTAGCTACTTTAGGGTTATCCTGATCTAGGCAAGCTGCTGCAGCTAAGTAATTCAGAAAGGTGATCACCCGTCGTGATCAAGTGTATACACGTTCTTTCGCTAACATTCTTGATTTAGCAATCTGTGCCAAGGTTAAAATCTTACTTGTGCGTTTTGAGACCCACGTCTTTCAGCTCCTAATTTATCAGTCATGCAATATAATCTAATGTTGGGAAATAGCAGTGATTGGAATTCCAGGAAAGCGGGAAGCGTACATCAAAGTGCCGAAGTAAAATGTCCGTAATATAGAGGTGTCCGTTTTATAGAGGTTTCACTTCCAAGGAAATGTGTAACTGATGATTCCAACTATTGACATGCATGCAAAACTGGGGAATACATTTGTGTTGGAGCGGTAACGGAATTTGATTTTCCCAACTGCATGTTGACATATAAAATCTGTGCTGTCCGTGAGGGTCTTTCCTAAAGATCTTGTTGTCACACAGTTATAATGGGTTTGATCAGCTTGATATCTGTTATTTTTGATTTCCGGTGTAGCTACTTCAGGGTTATTTTGGTCATCTGTGACGAATTTTAATGTAAATATTTTTTGTTGGTGGTGGTGTTCCTCCTGCTGCCGCTGCTGCTGCTGCTGTTGTTGTTGTTGTTGTTGTTGTTGTTGTGTATTTTTATTGTCGTTGTCTTTTCTGCTGCTATTTTTGTTGGTGCGGTTAATTATCATCGTTGTTGTTAATTGTTGTTGTTGTTGCTGTGGTGGTGGTGGTTTGGTGTTGTTGTGTGGTGTTAACTATATTTTTATGATACCGCTAGTTACAGTGATGACCATGACGGTGACTGGCGCATAAAACTCAAACTAAACTTGATGCCCATCAAACGAAAATGCTAATGAATCATATTTAACAAATACATTCGATTATTTTTTAGGATTGTGCTATGATAGATCCACAGATGTTTAGTCGTCAAAATGTGATGAGAACAAATAAGTACGCCACGAGACGAACGTGACTGTTGTTCGCACTACATTTTGGCTATTTCTGTGGGTCTATGAAAGTATAGACCCATGGGAAAATGATTTGTTGTTGTTGTGTATACATATAACTCATCGAAACATTTGAACCAATCAAAGCGCGCCTTAGAATTCAATGATGCCATCTGGATGCGTGTGTACTGTTATTATCATGCATTGTTCTTGACCAATCAGAGCGTGCGTAATACACCATTTAAATTTAAATTGATTTAAATTGATAAATATGTATACTTAGTAGAATCAATTGTTTGAATTTTTGTCGAGTTAGGACAACTTAGAAGGATTCAAAATTTATTAAGAGGTAAATAGTCGCAGAAGAGTGTGCTTTTACCGCATTCGAGACTTTTGACCTGTTTTTAAAGCCTACTTACTTTTTAAAATATAGTTGAAATACTGTGAGGCTGTGGAAAATGGCGGGTAAAATGTTCGGACGCGTCGCTTTGCGCGCCAAAAACTTACCCTGTTTTCTATATTTTGGTTGACAAAATATATAACCACTGAGAACAAGATGCTTCAATGTATACTTGTATTTATTTATTATTTTTCCTCTAAAATTTGCTACATGCTTTTTAAAGATTATAGCAAAGGCAACCAGTGACAACGTACGAGTTTTCTATTTTTATACGATTCAAAAACTTGACCACATTTTAAATTTTTCGTTTTTTTGAATTTTGATGTAACATTAAATTCCATCTCTATGCGGACCTCGTCTCGGACCTTTCTAGTTTCTGTTTTTTTTTTGTTTTTTGTTTGTTGTTGTTGTTGTTGTTGTTGTTTGTTGTTGTTGTTGTTGTTGTTGTTGTTGTTCATGTTATCTATTTTTTGTGTTTTTATTTTCTAGGTATATTATCTCAGCTCCCAATGTATTTCACGTGGGTATTCAAGAAAAGGTCTCTGTCGTGGTGTATGGAACACAGGCTCCAGTTACTGTCCAAGTCTATTTACAAGACTATCCACACAGGAGAAAAACATTTTCACAAGTACAAGCTCAGTTTACTAAAGGTAAACTATGAATTTTTCAATCCATGATGTGATGTTCCCCTTGATCATAGCGTTAAATATGCAAATCTTACGTTTACAGATACCCCAGAAATGCTGACAGTCAAGGTAAATTAAACTTCCACGATTTTTGGTTTTGATTCAGCGTTATTTTTCTCACACGATGAATGAATTGGTCGTTGCATTCTTTGGGCTACCTGGGAGGAGCGATCTATAACGTAAAGCTCGATCTGTGCAAACGCTCAAAGCGGTATCCAGCATTGTTGACTGCAAAGCATGGAAATATTTGAAAGCCTGTTGGGTGTTGTTGGCAGTTGTAAGTAAGCGGGTCAAGGTGTTCAAACGCGGAGCCGCAGGACTTAAAGCGGCGAAAATTAACTACAATTATTATATGGCTAGATAATTTCCTGGATTCTGATTGGCTAACGCATGGTCTGTATTTTGCCATATCAGGACCGCTGTCCCGGATGAAAAGAAAAGTTTGCGTTTGGCAATTGCTTTAGCGGGACTTCTCAAAGCCATATAATAAATAAGTTATTAACCTTGTTTGCTCGGTCATACAGACCTCGCGCTCGGTTAATAATCCTTTATTATCGAATCGATGCCAGAATGCAGTAGAAATCTACAGAAAATTAGAAAAATCAACTATGATGTTCTCAGAATTTCTATTGCGTCGTCTGTTATTTTAAGAAAGTTACTTTAAATGTTGACCAAGATTAACCGGCTGTTTCCCATAACATTTAGCTGAAATGTTTTTTAGGTGGATCCTGCGAGTGTTCCTGACCCAGGCTCTCTCGATAAGCAGTACGTTTACCTTGTAGCCAAGTGTGATCATCCACAGCTGAAATTTCAGAAAGAAATGAAAATTCTCTTGAGTTTTCGTACTGGTGTAATTCTGATACAGACTGATAAACCAATATACACGCCCAAGCAAACTGGTGAGTTAACAACATACTTTTATCTTTTCAAGTCTACGTCGTTTTATGTATCCATCCATCCATCCATCCATCCATCCCTCCATCCCTCCATCCCTCCATCCCTCCATCCCTCCATTAATATAGCCTGTGTACAGCCATTACCCATCCCTTTCCTGGAGGGATATTAATAACTCACTAACTTCTTAAATCAATCAACTACCACTTCGGGAATAATGCTGGAGCATTTACATCAATCTGATTGTACGGTTGAATGTGCCTCTGTCTTCCTAGTAAATCTCTTTTATCTCCCTTTATCAATTTATCCATCAGTCTTTGTCTGTCTCTGTATCTCTAATGATTGCAAGATACATTGTAGGTGTTTAATAATGATATGGTTATTTACTATTTTAGTGAATATCCGTGTGATACCCCTTGACTTCAACCTGTACCCAACGAAATATAAGGTACGCGTTTACATTATGCTTACAAAGTCATGGGCCGTGGAGACGGTTGGTCCGTCCCACCCCCTCTCCCACAATTTTATAAAGTACTTTGGAATACGCCCATTTCTGCCTACGTTTGTAGCGTCATCACGTGACTAGCCCCGCCCCCAAACAAAACAACTTTCCGTGGTTCCTGTTAGTGGAGTAGAGTTTATATATATGTGATGGTTTGAATTTATAATCGGTACAATTTTTTTCTTTGTTATATAATCATTATCATGCATTACTATGCACAAAAACAAAGGAAAATAAAAATTAAACCAAGGATAAAATTGAACCATACAAGGTAAGACTGCTTCAATGTGCCTTTTCCCTCAGCTCGCGGTGATATGTTTGTGGAAACATTTTGATCACGCGCTGGATATATCCAATTCAAAGGCTACTGATTATGAAGTCACTGATATACAACAGAGAATTGGGCTTTGAGCTCAATCCCTCCCATAAATAGTTTTATTGATAACGGTTTAGACGATCTTCAGAGATTTCAGTACATCTTCTCTTTTCCTTACAGATTTCTGTTATAGTAAAGGTGAGATATTTCTGTTATATTAGTTGTAGTATATAATTATAGTAGTTTCTATGTTTTAGTATTTCAGTCATTAGTATAGAATGCTAAGTTACTGGTCTTGTAATAGAATCCTCAAGGAATACGAGTGCAGCAATGGAAAGATTTGACCACCGATACTGGTGAGTGAAAGGATTTCAAACAAAACTATACATTAAAGGATATTTACAAAAAGGACTTGTAATGAATGATGATATCACTAGGAAAGATATCAGAGGTGCTTTAGATCTTTCCTGAATTCACATGACTGACCACGTTAGCAAAAAGTATCGAGTCGAAGCTGGGAATTTCAAATCCATACATTTACATATTACAGCCTCGATCGCACTGAATCTATTGTTCGGTGGTCATAAATGTGAGATCTGGAAAAGTCTATTCACACTCTTTAGACATCTACACACAGATCTAATAAAGAGACTAAATTCCCCCCTCGTCCTTCTTTTCCGTCTTAACAAATAAACAGTGAACATACGGGTCTTTTCATTTCAAATAGGAATTATTTCAAAAGTTTTGGATCTAGATGATTACGCTCTAAAAGGCAACTGGACAATAGAAGCATACCACGACAGCTTGGTAAGTGGGTTTTACTAAATAAGCAAGCCACAGAGGAATAGCAAAATTAGAGGCAATAACCACAGTTTTAAGATTTTATTCCGTAATTTAAATTTTTCCTTGCATAATGACAGTATAAAGGAAGAAGGAAGGAAGGAAGGAAGGAAGGAAGGAGGGAATGAAGGGTAAAAGATATGTACCAATCGATCGGTTTGTGAATCAATGTAGCTCAATCTATTTATCATGAATAAACAGCAACCATGTGACCATATTTTCAATTGACAAATATACAAATATATCAACAACGGATACTATCGAGAAAAGCACAGGGAATGGTTTGATGATAATTTAGTTACTAATATAAAGTCAAAAACCCGGGGGGGGGGGGACTCCTATATATAAGAGGACGGGGATGCTCGTCGGAAATTTTGAAAATGAACCCTAAAATAAAGGTACCTGAGTGGGAGTGGCAACAATTCATTTCTACCCATTTCTAAAAGGTACCAATTCAAAAACAGTAATAAAGAATTAAAGTAATGAAACACTTTGTTATCGATGTGCTTTGAAGATTCAATTCAGATCATCGAAATCGTCCCTTTCATGCTTATTTTAGGTAGTTTATTTACCCCAAAACAGTCCCTAAAAGGTACCAGCCATGTCTCTCCCATTAAGTTTTTTTTAGATTTAACCCTGTGTTAATGCTAATCGTCTTTCGTGCAAACAACTTGGCCCAGTACTACTATTTGTTTTTCTTTGTGTTTATCTGACGCTAGTCTGTTGTTGCTTACCCTGCTTGGTAGAGCAGGGGAAAATTCTATTTTTCCCTGGTAAAAATAAGGAAAGCTCTGCCAAGTAGGGCAGTTGTAAGTTGCTCCTTTTTGGGCACATCCACTACCATCTTTAGAGCAGATTTTGTATGAGTGTGAAACGGACCGCGCCGTGCCGTCACCGCGTCAGTGCCGTGATGTCTATAAAAACATTCGAAATTCCTGCTGTAACTGTGCCGTGACCGTGCGCTGCTGTTTTCAGTCATACGAAATTTACTCTAAGTGAATAACAATCAAATATCTATTATATATCTATTATACTTGAACAGCTAGCTACTTGTACTTAGGCTCTACCGGGTTCAGTTGCATAACAAATAAACGAATTATTGTATGTTATATATTGCAGGCTATTCACAATACATCAACAGTATTTGAAGTGCGAGAATACGGTAAGAATTTTATGAGGTTTCTCCTTAGCTTTTTAAGATCTCATTTTAAACCGCTGTAACTCCCGTTACGAGGTTGTGTTTACTAGCTATTTCCTTGAACGACAACAGCTGTAACGAATAAAGAAGAGATCGAAGCAATCGTGGCCACGCCCTGTTGATGCCACTAAAAACTGCTCACTCATTTATCATTTTTTCCTAAAACAAACAAAAGTCTTTTGAAGTGAAGTTAAGCGACCAAAAACATATGAGCACGTTTTTGAAAAGGGAGAAGCTGAATGTTTTGTCGCGAAAATTGATTGTTTTAACACCATAAACAGCATGACAAAACTTAAATTCGCGATTTTTATTTATTTTGTTTTTATTTTATTTTTATTTTCTACACTATAGAAAATTAAGTCAATCAGAAAGCAGGAAATCCGTTGTATATTCTGCGGTATTCAACTGCCTTTTCTATGCATGGGTAATTGCGGTAATTGGCAGTATCAATTATGGTGTGGGATAAGTTGTGATCAATTAATCGTTTTTCGTTACCATGGTCGTACTATATCAGTCTCAACGTGATAAAATTGAATCCAGATGACATCGGAATACATGATGCTTATTTTACATATTATACCCTTGTTTACTTCTGTTCGGAGGTAATGTAGAGGTAATGCGGGAAACTTTAATGCATGTTTGTGCTGAAGCTAGACCATAGTTCTGTGCATCTCCAGAACTTCCGATCTTTCTCAAGTGAGATTTATGAAATCCGATTCTTACATGTCTCATTTGATTTTATCTTTAAGTTTTACCCAAATTTTCTGTCAAGATTAAAGCTCCTGATGCTTTCCTTCCCAATACCAAGAACATACATATCTCTATAACTTCAAAGTAAGTCAATATAAAGCAGAGTTAGTAGGATCGTATTGAAGATACGCAACTACGATATGACATAACTTGAAATGAGACGTGCTCTGGTTTTAAGGTTGTTTTCCTATGTCAAGCCTGTGGTAGCAGGACGGTCTCATTTCAGATTATAAGTATATATGATTATGTTTTTTTTTTTGTAAAAAGCCGATTTCTGCTTTTACAAAGTATATCTATTACGTGACATGTATGTACGTTTATGTGTTTACGACATTCCGTAGCTGCCGGTTGAACCCAATAGTTGCAATGGAAGCAGAAAACTCTTGGTCCCAGAAATTATGTTCAGAACATTTTCAAAAGACAAGAAAAAGAAGTTTTGTACGCCATGATATATACACGGTCACATGTCAGACATACTTTGCATAACTGCCAACCCTCTTGAGATCGACTAATAGTACATCCAAGCCAAAACTCTGAAACTCTCATTGGCTCCTTTGTTACCACTGCGCCTAATATCGCGGGGCATGTCCATTTGTAATTTGTTACATTGAACGCTGTAGTATTGTAGGGACCGAATAATATCTGGATTTAGAGGAGTGGTGGATAGTAATGGTTTTTTCACCATCAATCACCACGCTAAACTTATGAGAGCTGTCCGCCACCAATTATATGAGGGTTGCCTCTCAAAGCCCAGACATTACTTACTACACGACTTCTATCTGTTTTATAGGTATACCTACGGCAAAGTAGTCCATGGCTCGGCTAACGTGCGAGTTAAAATTGTCACCATTAACAAAGAGTTTCGTTTGATGTCTTTCTCTCAATCGGTAATCAACGTATTGATTGTTCAATAATGGGATGGGAGAAGAATGGCCTTTTGGCAGGTCTTGCGTGACAAGCTGTTGCCCACCACCGAACGTTTCTATACAAATAAAGCAAAATTCGGCGGGCCATAACTTTGGCGCTATTCATCGAAACTACTTCAAAATCTCAACTTTTACTAATTTTGGTGTGTTCTTTTCAAATATCATATTTTTGTTTTTGTTGGATTAAAATTTAAAATGTCACGCAAGACCTGCCAAAAGGCCATTGGAGTGGCACAACCATAGGTTTGACGTGTGTCACTTATTTCATCCCAGCAGAAAATGAAAAGTTATTTTATCTATATTAATACATGAAGTTATTGTAAATCTTTTATTTTAAAACTTCCAGTCACCAAATGGCACCCTCACGTTTAAAGTTGGAAAAGCAGAAATTCTTGCATATTATCGAGAGCTTTGGTTTCCTGAGGGAAGTCGACTGCAAATCCAGGCTGACGTCACTGAGCAGTCAACTGGTATAACAGAACGTGCTGTCAACTCAGTGTTGTTCACTTCTTCACCATACGTCATCAAGTTCATCAAAACAGCCCAGTATTTTATGCCTGGACTACAGTTTCCCATTAAGGTATTGAATGATAGTCAAATCATCCTGATTATTGTGGGCGTAATCTTAAACATACTGTCGGCACTACAAAGGTGTTTTTATCAAATTTGAAAGTGCGGCTTATCTCTAGAATGCCCTGCCATGTTAAGTAAACCTCTAATAGTAACTATCTCTCCCCATTAATTTCATCAATATATCAACATTCCTCGTTCTTTTAAAGACGCCTGTGGATTATCTAGGGGAGGGGTGGTCAACTTCACTGCGTATCCGCGTATCTACTTGGGAAATATGCCTACTAAACAGTACCGTTATCAAGGGGAGGGGAGATCATCATCACTAAATCGTAAAAAAACAAAATATGCGTTTTTCCTTGTGCGGAGTAGCCTTAGCCACATGTTGGTGATTTGTTATTTATCATTTTCGGTTAACCATCCCGATGATGCCCCTCGATAATGCTGTAACTTGATTAACGTAGGTCGTGGTTACCAACAATAAAGATGAGCCCCTGGCTAATATACATATGAAAATAACTGCTAAGGCAGTCAAATCTGATGGTTCAGAGGTAGACGTTGGTCAATCTCAACTTCGTCACAAAGATGACACAGCAAACAAAGGCTCAACTGGAATTGATGGTCAGGCAGAATTCCTGGTGGATGTTCCACGTGATGTCAAAACATTGAAAATCAAGGTATGGTACCAGCAGATGGCAGCAGTTCATTTAAATGGTAGTGAAAATGTTAGCATTATGTGGATAAACAAAAGATTGATTGATTGATTGATTGATTGATTGATTGATTGATTGATTGATTGATTAAAAATTAAAATAAATACAAACTTTATTGAAAAAACTAAGAAAATTTACAAGAGATCTATAAAAACTATTTATGTATAAATATCTGAATAACCAATTTATATGCAATTGATATAGTACCTTCAGGCCATATATCTAAACAATAAGTTCTAATATAGACACGTCACTCTATAATTCCAAAAAAATTAATAACTCCTAATATATGAATAAAAATAAAGAAAAACAAAAGGAAAAAAATATATATATACTAAAAATATTGAAAAATTCTAATAAATTCTAATAAATGATTGATTGATTGATTGATTGATTGATTGATTGATTGATTGATTGATTGATTGATTGATTGATTGATTGATTGATTGATTGATTGATAAGCGAGACGCCAAATGGAAGACTAAAGTCAATTCTTTTGTTAGGCTGAAACAGAAGACCGAATAATGGGTCGATATAACGCTGTGAAGGACTATATAGCCAGCACCTACTCATCTCCATCAAATGAATACTTGATGGTTCGACAGAGGAAGCCAGCTTCAGTAAGTAATATGCCATGTATAGACCACGTGACGTCAAGGCAACTCAACTTGGGGAACAAAAGAATTTCAATCTCCCGAGAATTGGAACTTATTGTTTTGTTTCCCAAATTGAGCTGCATTCTGAGGTGCTGCAAGTGGTGTATTGTATTCTCGACGGCAAATCCATCTTTATGGTCGTGAAATGAGGACCGTTCTATGATAATGCCATTTCCGATAAACACAATGGTGCCTTCGTATTCGGCCATAGCATCATACGGAGCACTTGGAGCTTGCAAACCAGTCTTTCAACGACACTACTCCATAATTTTCTTACGATATAATAAACGCTAACCAGTGATCGTCTTAAGGACGTTCGCGTGCAAATGATCCAATGATGAGATTTTCTTGGAAATTTGTATGAAAGTACTTTACAATGTGAACATTTTAAAAAGCATGAAAAAAGTATGATCACTATATTCGTTTCTCAGTTATAAGCTCAACAACAATGCCGATGTTTCGAAGAAAATCGGAGATCGGTACACCGGACAAAGTAGTGGACTTTTAAGATAGAATAACCCTTTCAAACAGCAAGAAACGTTGTTCATAATACCATCAGACGATTCTCGCCAATCAAAAGCCATCACGATTTTTAATGAGCTTTTGGTTCCGTGCGTAGGTGTCCAAATCGCGCGGTGTTTGATACCATGTAGGGTGTAATTTTTACGAAAAATTGTTGTAACTAAACTTAATGATGCGATTTCTTTAAATGAAAATATGTTTTAGTCTTTCGCAATACTTTAATGTTAGGTTTTAAAAAATTGGGTTACCGCATTGGTTTTTGACATATTTCACGATGAAATCTAAAATTTTGGCCGCCATCTTGAATACCGAGAGGAGACTGGGTCCCGTGGATCTTTCTCCTTTTTCTGCGCTTGTTCAATATAAACGATTTATTTCTCGGTGGAATTTCTATTCGTTTAATCTCAAAATAATGAACAATTTCTACTTCAAAAATCCAAAAGAATAATTATCGAAGTAAGTGTTTTTTGTTGTTGTTTTTGTTTCCGTTCTATAGCCACTATGGAAATATTTCGGAACTCTAGCGACAAATATAGATAAAAGCTAATTGAGCTTATTCTTTAAAAGTCTAAAAATGGTTCTTAAAAGTGATTTGATTATCATTGTTTCTTTGCAGGTCGGGCAAACTGTTTTCTGTGAAGCATTTATCAGCAGTAAAAACGTTGATCGACTTGCTTACATGGTAAGCAAAAACTTAGTACTTAAAACTCTTCGTTAAAAATGGTAATAAACCTTCTCCCGAATAAGTCATGTATACATCACATTTACACTTTTATCACAGGTAATAGCACGTGGTCAAATCGTGTACCAAAACGTCATTGTCCAGAAATTGGGTATCATCAAAACTATCACATTCAAGGCAACATCCATGATGTCTCCGGCTTCACGACTTGTTGCCTACTTCATAGCAAGCAGTGGACACGTCGTCTCTGATACTACCACCCTTGAAATAACTGACTCTCTTCCAAACAAGGTTTGTGCTAGCTGATAATAATGTAAGTTCTGAAAGAAAAGATGACAAATGTAAGATGAAAGCAAAATACCGTAAAATTCCGAAGATATAAGCCCACCTCTCCCATTTTCAGTCTCTCAAAATAAGCCCTCTTGGTTTCTAACGCAAAAACGGACGTATCCTTGCTCTAATTATTCTGTACGCCGTTTTATAGACTCAGTAGTGTACTGCTCATAAACAGGGCTTGTCTATGGTCACACCTATGTGATCAATGCGATACTGAGTCTGCGTATGTTGCTTGCGCTTATGCTTGCGTTGCTAAGTGTGAATCAGACTTTAAAATTAACATCTTTTTTCTGAACCAAGTACTATGGAGTGCCTCCATTCTAAAATTCTCTTGAGTGACATTCTCTAAAAAAAGGGAAAAAAAGGGGGAGGGGAAAGAAAAATAGAACAATAGTTGTAGTGAATTGAAATGAAGGACATGTTGTACAAGGAGAGGGTAGAGTACAGCCAATTCATTTCTAAACTTTTGAGCTAATTCAACGATTATTATTTAAAACTACCAATACACTTGGATCTCTGTGCTCTCACCCAGAGACCAATGATTTTATGTTTTTAATACATGTTTACAGATAGTTATCAAAGATAATGACGTTTCTCCTGAGAAATATCCTGGTGAATTGTACACAGTTCAAGTCCTGGGAGAAAAGAATACACATATTGGACTGCTTGGTGTTGATCAAAGTGTGTATCTTCTGAGGAATAAAAACAGACTGACTCCAGAAAGTGTAAGATATCGGTAGTCATCATTAGTGTTACGATTTCCTAAAATCTGATTGGTTGAAAGACTGCTCTATTTTCCATTAATCAATATGTTGTAATTGGACAGTGTGATAGGACATTTGAATGAACCAATCATGTCATTTCTTTCAAATTCATCAAGCTACCACAGCATTAACTTAAATCACTATAGCAACAGGAAAATAAATAAAATATTATGTTAATGTGGAAATATACAATTCCCAATCTTTTTAGAACGACCATCTTGAGATCAAGATAAAGTGATCGTTGTGAATACTGTGGCAGTCGTCAATTTATAGTAATATAATGGTAATAAATTGTGAAAAACGGTTCTTTTTTCTTTTTTCTCTACAAAGGTGTTTAAGAAGCTCGATGACTTAGACCTTGGTTGTGGGGTCGCAAGCGGTAAAGATACCAAGGGGGTCTTCAAGGTAAGAACAATCAAATCTTATAGCGGAGCTTCCGCGCGGAGCACCATACTTTAGAAAAAATGGTAACCCATCGAGTTGATTTTTCATGGCTTGAGTATACGTCACTTCCGTCCGTCCGTCCGTCCGTCCGTGCCCATCGCGATGCTGATTGGCTGATTGCATCTTTGGAGGGATTTGACGCTTGTCGACATCCAGAGCAGGTTTTTGCTTTGAAAACTGAAAAGTTTCGATGCTGAAATATTATCCGGGAAACCTCGTTAAAATTTTATTGCTTGCTTTTCTCAAATTCAACGAACGCATCTGATGGAGTAGTGGTAAGAGAAAGGGTTAGGAAATTTAGGGACCAATGTTTAATTCCCGTTGAAAATTATTATACAAAATCTTAAATCCGTCTTTTTACAAAGAAAACAAATAACTTACGACTTTTCTAGTTTTCAAGTTTACTTATATTATTGTTGAGTTTAGGAATTTTCTTGAAAAGGATTGTTGCTCATAATTATTACCATTACAATAGACGGAAAAAAGTCTTCTATTTAAGCGAAAATTCCACTAAATCGGAAAACCCTAATTACAATTTGTTATTAAGTCTAAAGTTGCTGTGAGACCTCTGAGACCTTAATGTAAATTGAAAATACTTAAAACCTTGTTTTCTTATGTCAAGTATAGCTTCCAGTTTTAATTTTCATTTTAGACAAGATCAAAACTGTATATTAGGGACCGTTCATTTTTTATCGGGGGGGGGGGGGGGGGGCGGTGGAATTCCAGCAGGAGTCCATACAAGAAAAACTAGCCCCCCCTCTATAAGCCTGATTTTTTTTAATGACCCCCCCTCTCCCCCCAAAAAAATTCCACCACTCCCCTCCCTCCCTGATAAAAAAATGAATGATCCCTAAAAGGATATCAAAAGTTTGTTGCAATTGTATAAATGTTAGCAATCCATGTACTTTAATGTCAGATTATTTCATTTTTCATGATCATTTACAGGCCCGTAGGCTGCATTCTGAATGGGGATTCGTTTCGGAATCAGGGTGGATCAATTTTCTGTAAAGAATAAAGCTCTTGCTCTTCTGAGAGCAAGCAGAACATTTTCAGAAACCATTTACAATAACGACATTATGCGAGCGCGAAGCGCGAGCCGCTCGTCAAAGTAAGGCATGAAAGTAACTCAAAAGTACTACATTTCTGATTCAGTAAATGAGTAGTTAGCACATATAACTAGTTTCGGATTTTGTAATATCAGTACATTTTAATTTGCGAGCGCGAAGCGCGAGCCGCTCAGCGATAGGCAGTAAAGTAGTAACTCAGAAATGTTCTATTCTGTTTCCCTTACTTAAAAATAACTGATAAAAGCTCATTGGTATGATGTTTTTGAATGGCCCCCCCTTTTGACATTGATTCTTCTACATGTGGCCCCCCCTCTATAGGCCTGATTTTTTTGAATGCCCCCCCCCCCCCCATATTTCCACCGCCCCCCTCTCCCTGATAAAAAATGAATGGTCCCTTATCAGTGTAACCTTGAAGAGAGAATTCTTGTCATGCTTTAGAAGGCTTAATAAGACAACTATACACCTGTGTCCTTCTATTCAATTCATTACTCGGGCTACCTGTGGTAGCTCGAGTCTAGGTTTACCTTTTCGGTCTATCTATCAATCTATCTATCAACGTCGCAAATGGACAAATTACCCAGAAGCCTTTGGGGTACACTGTTGACCACCAGGCTTCCTGTGGTCGCGAGAGATTGAGAACAAAATGGCGGACGCTATCAATCCGAATTTTTTTCGAACTATTGACTTTTAATCTCAAGATACTTTGCTTTAATCGTTAATATCGAATTCTCGAATTTAGTGATGACCTTCTTACCAGCTGTTGTTATCAACTTATAATGTATTGATCGTCCAAGAACACGATACAGATCGATTTGTGGCAGCGAACTTCACTTGAGGACAGACATGTAAGACACGGAGATATTGTCTTTAATAGATCAGTAGTTTGTTTAAAATAATATTTCACTACTGCTTGCACATAATATTTGCTTACACGGTGTCTACATTCATGCTCTTCCTGAGAGCCGTGTTAAAAACGAACTAATTAACTAACAATATCTACAATGTTTGTTTCTCTAGTTAAAACTAGAAAGACTAGGAGATTCTTGCCTTTGCGTAATAAGGTGACTAGGGTGTATTCAATAATTAAGCCAGGAAACAGGAATTAGTAAATGGTGCAAAATTACACCAAATAAACAATGGAAAACAAATGATTTTCTATTATTATTAACTTATAGATATTTAGTGCAAATATCTGTATTTTGTACAATGTCATTTTTATATTGAATGCACTTTAATGTCAATCATGCTCAATGTTAGCAGATAAAAATATAGTGATGGATAATCATGGAAATCATAGTAATGTTTATGACACCTTATATTAGCAACAGTTGAAGAATAATTTTAGAATACATGTATAAAATGATATTTTCAATCAATGAAAAGTGATACTCAACCACAAATTTGTACAAGCTTTTTGCAACCATGTTCACAGAAACAAGATAAAGTGGATTGAATTGAAGATATTACTGTATGTAGTAGTATCAGATTGATGTGCATGGAGGAGCTATATATGGTATCGGTAATGAGCATATATTGTATGACATTACACTTCTTCAAATAAAGCATCAGCAACTGACGACTGCTATAATCATTGATCTGCTCCATATTAAAAACATGGTAATACATGTATCGAAAAGTTGTGTTAAGAAACTGAAATGATTTCATAGAAAGGTAACTGTGGTACTTCTAGAATCTACCAATGTGACAACGGCAATATCAAAATCATTTTAACTTGAATATCGAAACAGTCTGCCACAGTTTGTAAGTTTTGTTTCCATAAATCAAAGTAAAAAAGCACAGAATAGAAATTTAAATTGTGTGAGATTGGATCATTTGGTAGGCATTTACAAAATAAAGCAGACTGTATACTGTATATGTCTGGCATGATAAAAAGACCAGCAGTATATCAATAACCACCATGATGTGGTACAATTATGTACAAACTACTTTCTCTCCAATATAATTTGTGTTCTACTCTGGGAGTACTTGTCATGCATTTTTGCAATCAAAAGACACTGACAAGTCAAACTGGTTTCCATCAACTTCTGTTCTCCATTTCTCCCCAAGTACTATACACAGGTGTAGCCCGAGTGAACGCCTATTAGGCGTCTAGTTAAAAATACAATATGCCACAATGTTGTGAAGACAGAAAATCAAAATATATGATGTTAACATTATATCCTGTCAGCTTTGTGCCACTAAGCCATATATTCTATGTGCCGTTGTCAAGTCTATTTACAACATTCCCTTTCCATTTCTTCTTTTTAGAATTCTGGCCTCTCTGTCATTTCTGGCTCGTTTATAAGTGACGCTAGACAAGGTAATGCTGTCCATTTAAAGCTACCTGGAATGTACTTGCTCTGATAATGGTACCACCCCTTGTTCTTTTCTTTACTATGTATAGCGCCTGTCTTGACCCCTTAACTCTGGCAAAAGTCACCACACAAAATGCTTTTCTACTGAATTTTGAGCCTGATACTCTTTGGTACTCCCCTTCCATCGCTTCTTCTGTCTGTTTCTTTTTTCTCTTACCCTCATCATTTGATTTTTTCCAAAATTATCGCGTTGATCACGTAACGAACCATCTATTTTCTCCTTTTTCTCAAAATTTCAGATTTCTCATGCCAAGAACCACCACCAAAGAGGAAAAAACGGTCTGTTGGTCAAGGTAAGTTAATTTTGCTGGAAAGTGGTTGGGACAGCTCGGGACAGTGTCTCCAAGGTAGAGAGGTTGTGGGTTACAGGTGCTGCAGTTTTTATTGATTGATTGATTACAATCATAACGGCGTTGCTTTTAAATTAGAAATCAAGAAAAATAACATACAAATCAAGTCAGAACTTTAAATTAAAATTAGCAAAAAAGCAATACGCATGTTAAAGCTACAAAAGCATAGGATCATGCTCTGTCGCTGATCGCTCGTCATGATAACATCACGGTTTCCCATAAATCCCTTTGAACTTTGACCGTGCTTTTTGGAACACGACTACAGATAGCAGCTTGATTTATGCACTCTGTCACAAGAACAGACTTCTATCAAAGTACCAAAGGTATTTTTCCTGTTAGACAAAACGAGTAGATATCATTTCGATGGCTGCAAATCGATGTTGGAATTTAGTTTTATGCTATTAGTTTTATGGTATTGTTGCACGTTTACCTACTTGAAGCCATTGTTTAGAGGTAGTGAAGTAAATTTGGAAAATTTGCTGTAGCCTACCCGTCGTCATGTCTCCTAATGCGTCCTTTTTCTCCTTTAAGACTCCAAAGTAGTTTGCTGCCGCTTGGGTAGTGCTACTGATAGCAACAATAGAACTTGTATAAGACGAGTTATAGATCTGGAGGTAACAGCATACGAGAATGATGTCAAATTACGCCATCAATGTCGAAAGGAATTCTTTAAATGCTGCGTGAAAAGATTTGGAACTCAAGGTATGTTGGTTTGGGTTTTTAGGTTCATATTTGATATGAGGGCTTTCCAACAAATTTGTCAGTGTGCAGGGCGTCCTCTTTCACGTCACGTTTGCTTTTGCTAAATCAGTCTTATTTCATGACCCGGCCTTCATCCAACCAAGCCAATCGGTCGACGATTAAAACTACACGCAGTCATACCTATACACATCCCAGAAAAACGTTAGATATTGCGCTCTCTTTAAATTTCGTAATCGGAAATTAGCCCTAGCCCTCGCGTTTTGCAAAGTGTACGTAGCTTATTAGTACTCGTAAATATTCGTAAGTTACACACAGTTGGTGAAACAGAGACTTGCATTCAGTACTGATTTTCTGGTTATATAAATTAATTGATATAAAAAGACCCAATACCTACCATGATTATCTCTTTTCTATTATGAAAAAGTCATATACCACCAGGAGCTTTCAACTTATTTCATTATTTTTACTACAAATTTCCAGACGCGTTCGGGATTCTTGGAAGGAGTGCTTCTGGCGGCGGCGCTGATTTTCTTGATGAGCTGAATTTCGGGGGCGATTTCATGTTGTCGGATGATCAAATTGTTGACTTCACTCAGGTGCGCAGCTACTTCCCAGAAACCTGGTTTTTCGAGGAAAAACTAATCAGGTAATTATGTACCGACCAGGGTTGAACAATTAGGAGCAGGAGACTTAAACCTTTTTACGTCATGACGCGCGGACCGATTATTTTGGGTACCAAGAGAAGATGAGGTAAGAGAAGGAATCGCGCGTATTAGGTCCTTGGACCGTTTGATGCTATTTTTAGAGTGAATCTGATTGGTCGAGAGCGCGCGAGCTTTCGCATTGCCTCAAGATCACAATGGCGGAAAAAGGGTGTATAACGTTTGTCGATGAAAAAGTTGTTCGGAGGAAGAAATTAGTAGTTCTGAGGAAGGAAGTGGGACTTCAAAGGAAGCCGAAAGTGATAGTTTAGAGGAAGAAGCTGAAGAAGGTGATCAGAGAATGAAGCAAGTACTTCGGAGGGAGAAAGAGGTAGTTCAGGCGCACATCCGCGTGGTCATGGTGACGAGGTTCTAAAAATAGCAGCACACGGGGTATATGATTGGTCACTGAGATTCCTTCAATAACCTCATTTTTAACTCGTGGATTGCAAATCCACAAGTTATAGTGAGGGGTCGAATATGCAAATGCGTCACTCGCAAATTGTTTAAACTATGTTACTGCGCATGCTCGACGTGATTGAATGCAGGCCCAAAGTAACTTGTCTCTTGTAGGTACGGCACCGTTGTGAGGGCAAATAATTTCTGTTCACACGATGTTTCAATAAGGGGTACCGTGCCAAAAATGCTGGGCCCGCGTGCCCAGAATTAGGTTGTCGTGACATAAAAAGCGTCGGTCTCGGAATCCGGTGACCCCGAGCTCGAGTCCCGCTCCTGCCACTAGCCGAGACTGTATTTGTTCCGGGTTCGCCATGTTCAAATTCAGTTTCTCGACCATACTTGTATATAACCAACTGGTTTGCCTCCTTGGTAGTTGGGTTTCTTAAACACTTTATGTTCCATTTACATTATTTAGTTGTGATTATTTCAGTGGAGTTCCTGGAAACTAGCTGGAAAACTAAGCGCTCTTCCACTATAAACAAAGCATTTACATTTACATTTTTTTACAAAGGTTGTCATGTAAATCGAGCTAAAAAGGGATATTATTACCAATGGCTAAACTAATGAGGAATTTGTAAACCTGATATGAACTGTTGGTATACAAAAGTCTATTTGATTAAGGTGGCTCGACCCAATTTCGCCAGTGCGCGGGTAGTCGAATTGAAGCGGGTGTTAATTGCGTTACAGAATTAAGTTGACCAAACTTTTTATACACACCTACTACAAATGGACCAAATTTTATAATGATAGTAGTTTAGTTGAAATCGGAGCTTTTTTAACATCGAAATTGTTATACACTAGATTTGAAATTTTGCCAATTTTCTCAAAATCCAGACCTCGACGAGCAAAACGATTTATGAGACTTTGTAAATCAAATGTTTGTCTATAATGTGAGAGCGTTTAAAGAAATTCTATTAAGCCGATTTTGAATAAAAACGGATCAATTTTTTAACATTGAAGAAATAGAGATACACATATGGCAATGTTTAAAAAATTATTTAATGGTCTTAAAAAACTTCAATGCCTTTGTAATTTACACACCTTACTGGTAAAGGATTGAATATTCAATATCGAGAAATAAAAAAAAATTGATCTACTAGTTTTTAAGAAACAGTATTATTAACGTGGATGTCGAAATTCCGAGATAAACGCGGCAATTTAGTGCTTTACGTACAGTCATCTCAACGGCGATCAAAAATAGCAAATACGATGACATATTCACAAAATAAAGAACCATGCCTTGGTATTATTTAGAACCAAAAATATTGCAACTTTTCTTTGGAAAATTATTGTTATAAAATAAATTTAGTAGAGCACCCGCGGTTTTAAATTTCTTCAATGTTAAATAATTGCTCCGTTTTTACTCAAAATCGGCTTAATAGAATTTCTTTAAACGCTCTCACATTATAGACAAACATTTGATTTACAAAGTCTCATAAATCGTTTTGCTCGTCGAGGTCTGGATTTTGAGAAAATTGGCAAAATTTCAAATCTAGTGTATAACAATTTCGATGTTAAAAAAGCTCCGATTTCAACTAAACTAGTATCATTATAAAATTTGGTCCATTTGTAGTAGGTGTGCGTAAAAAGTTTGGTCAACTTAATTCTGTAACGCAATTGATAGCCGCTTCAATTCGACTACCCGCGCACTGGCGAAATTGGGTCGAGCCACCTTAAGTCTCAATCAAGGGTTAAAACATGTTAAAACAAATGGTTTTCTTTCAAACTTCCAGGAACTCATTCCTCATCTTCATATATAAAATCTCTTTTCTTTTCAGCAACCAAGAAGATGAAGAATTTTGTCAGAAAAATTTAGGGCGACGATCATGTAGCTCGGTATCTCTAGATGCCACCGTACCCGATACCATCACCACGTGGGTCGTACAAGCAATAGCTGTGTCCAATAAATCAGGGTTTGGAATTGCAAAACCTATGCACCTCAGATCTTTTAAGGATTTCTTTGTTTCTTTGAATATTCCTTATTCAGTACAACGTGGTGAACAGGTCACTATTCTGGCTACTGCGTACAACTACAGAAAGCAAGACTCAAGGGTGAGTGCATCGAAGGCATTCCACTTTATTCTTCTATAGGCTTTGGCATATTATAAACATTCGAAGGTGTCGAGGAACACGTTTGGGTGGGTCAGGTGAATTCGGCCCCACGTTCTCAGTTGTGTTTCTCGGTTAGCAAGATAGCTTGTAGGCTCAGATTTCAGCCGTCAGGGATTCGTGCGCCCGCGATACTCAAATGTTATATATATATATATATATAAGGCCGCTTGCGTCAAATGGACAGCGAGTTTTGATATTGCTTTGAAACAGTAAAAATAGCGATGTTCCTTAATTGTCTTTAATTCGCCGTCTTTCAATTAAGGGCACTACAACACGTATACATTGCTTGAAATTGGAAAACACATTTTAGTTTGGAAAGCCTTTAACTCCTAGATACGGTACCATCCATTTGCCGTACCAAGTTGTTACAAGGAATATACATGGAAAGGTCGCTGTCCAGATACGTTTAGAACCAGTAGTTTGATCTAGAATGGTCTAGACGCTCAGCCCACCAGAGTCAACGGAATGATGTTTCTCTAACTAGAGCAGATTTCGTATGAGTGTGAAACGGACCGCGCCGTACCGTGACCGTGTCAGTGCCGTGATGTCTATAAAAACATTCGAATCTTGCCGTAATCGTGCCTTGATCGTGCAGTGTCGTTTTCACAGTCATACGAAATATACTCTAAGATTTGAACTGACAGCGGCACATGGAAGGTGCAAAGTCTTGGACTATGGCTAAACGAACCAACCACTTTGTATCTAATAGTTCTACTCTATTGTTTGACAATGTTTCGCTTATTTGTGTTTGGAAATGTACTTTAACTTCTTTCTTTTCTTCAAATCAATTTTCAGGTTTTCTTTTTCCTCACAGCAGATGATGGATTTTGCTCCGTTGCTGATCTTCACAGTAAAACCACTAGACTAAATAAAAACGCCATTAAAATCAAAGGCAACGGCGGGACAGTGTCATTTCCCATTACAATTGTTCCTGTAAAATACGGCCACATTTCTATTAAGGTTTATATATCTAATGGTGCAGATGGTGATGCTGTAGAAAGAAAGCTGCTGGTTGTTGTAAGTGCATTAACCTGATTCACACACACTTAGCGTCGGAACCGCAATCGTAATCCAAAGTAGCTTATGATCTTGTGTGAATTATCAATACAGCGCAAGCGCAACCATAAGCCTCCCTTCGGTGCTCGTTTCTTTGTTGCCTTTAAACAAAATGGCCTAAGCATGAGCTCTGAATGGCCACATCATTAGTTTTGTCATTGAATCTTAGGAGTCCGGTTCTGATTCTTTGATTCGCACAGGATCATATAAGATCAGTGTCATAATTAGAATTGGAAAACCTTCTGATCCATCCGATTCCGATTCCGTCGCCCTTCTGCTTCTGATTTCGTAAGCCATTGTTATGTAAAGTGCCAATAAGAAATTCGTTGGCTAATTTGATAAAATGGGATGGCAAAAACTATTGTGAAAATGGTTGGAACATTACCATTTTTTATGTTAATGTTCTAAAACATTGGGAATAACTTTGGGATAGAAATATCCTGTAACTTTGATTTCCGTTTCCGATGACATTTCGAGATAGACTAAGTAATGTGTATTAGGAGACTTTGAACATCATTCTCATTTTGTTTACTTTGGCTTCTTAATTCTTTTTCCAGCCTGAGGGAGTAGAAGAGAGAAAGACACAGACGTACGTACTCGATCCACAAGGTAACCAACGCAGACTTTCTATTCTTGGTTTGTAAACATTCACAGGTGAAAAGACCGGTTGCTTTTCTCAACAACAACAACAACAACAACAACAACAACAACAACAACAACAACAACAACAACAACAAATCAACATCAAAATCACCAACATGGTTGCCATGTCTTGTGTTCAATTCCCTTTCATCGGAGTGATTGCAAACTAACAAAGACGCGAGAGAAAACATTTTCCTACTCAATTGTGTTAGAAATACCCGAATGCACTTTGACAGTGTTTTCTTAGGGCGAAAATAAATTACAATTTCTAAATTCTAAATCCAATTTTGAATTGAATTCATTTCGAACTTTGCTAAGGTCTTGATGACATATAATTTTTGTTGTTTAAGGTGTCCTTAGAGATGCAAAACAGAGTGGTGAAGGAATAGATAACAAAATCAACAACTCAACTTTCCCAAGTCAACGTAAGTATCAGGGATAGCTAGGTAGTTTCAAAGTATGAGCTAAAAGGAGTTTATCCATAGAGTCAACTTCGAAAACTGTGTTCAAAAGGGAACTACGACTGACCAAGGATACCGAAGAATACTAAATTTTAGCAAGTACAAAATTTAGCAATTTTGAGAGGCTATTATTTTTCTCTCCTTTCAGTGACGAGCTTCTTTGGCTCGAGAAAGAAAAATGATTATTATGTTCTGTCTTACGACGAAGGCACTCGTCACATAAAAATTGAGTAAATCAATAGTCTTTGACACTCAGTGTAGAAACTTATTAAAATTCGCTAAATTATGTTGTCGCTAAAAATAGTAAACTAATAAACGTAAATATGTATTTTGTACAAATACGTTCTTCTTTTCAGGACTGTTTGATAAGTCTAAAAGCAAGCAAATTGATAGCATCCGTATTGAAATTCCAAAGAAAAGCATTCCTGAGTCCATCAATGCCATGGTCTCATTTACTGGTAGGAATATTTGCTACATTGTTGCAGTTTAACCAACTTACTCGTGTACCCCTGAGGGTGTTTTTGAGCTTCGAAAGCCTTTATCTTGTCCTCTCCGACAAGAAATAATCAGTCTTTATCACCATGGTTTATTGTGTAACCATATTTCGAGAGAATTGAGAGTTTTAGACAAGGTTGTTTCAAGAATAGTGCTAAACTAACTGAACCGGTAAAAGCTATCAAAATCCAAGAAAAATAACAGAGGAAACAAGAAGACGTCTTGCCGAGTGTATGTAGAGGTAACTGCAGAGCAGAAACCTAGGTTTATATGCTTTTTGAGATATAGAGAAGGCTTCATCTTAAAGGTATTCAAGTGTAGATTTGTTTTCATCAAAAATCTCTTCTATTATTCTATTTCGTATATTCGTAATGTTTCGTATGTTTTTTACCACAATAATAAAGTCTAGTGATACACGCGTGAGCTGTTTTGACTGTAAAGCGATATCATTAGACTTCACTTTTCTTGATATACCGTACAATATGATTGGTCCATGTACTCAAATTCCTGTTTTTATTTATTAGGCAATATGATTGGACCAGTTGTTACAAATATGATTAATGGTGGACTAGAAGCCCTGTTGCGCATGCCCACTGGTTGTGGTGAACAAACAATGATCTATTTATCTCCTAATGTCTACGTTCTACAGTATTTGTCCAATACTAAGCAGGTGACAGCAGCTGTCGAAGCCAAGGCTTACAAATTCATTCAGTCAGGTAAAGGACATTAAGGACATTAAGCAAATGCGACGCAGCGTGAAAGAGCACGTCACGTCAGACATGACATTGAGAAGTAGTGATTTCATTGGTAAAAGGATTTCACTATCAAATTTGTCACGTGTCATATGCTGTAATAATGTAATTTCGAGAATATGATTTGGTGATGACCACTCTCTGAAATGACCCCCTCCGCCTCCTCCCATATCCCACAAGCCCCTCTCCCCATGTAATCATGAAAAGAGAAGTGAAGAAAGAAAGGTATAGCGCGGGACAAGAGGTTGTAATAGCTCATTAGTGTTCCTTTGTGAATATACTGACCATGTTTGTAAAGGTGGTTTCACTAACTGAGGTTATTATAACAAAACCTCGAAATTAACCTCTTGTATCCATGATAGTTATTCGGTAAAAAAAATGTTTATTTATGGTGGTCTTAATTCATGATTACATACTGATACATATTGTATGGTTGCTAGGATACCAAAGGGAGTTGAACTACAGACGCAATGATGCATCTTTCAGTGCTTGGGGTAACTCCCGTCCTGGTAGCACCTGGTGAGACATTTCTTGATTTTAATATATATTTACAGTTGCAATTTTATGTAAACTCCCGGGACCAGAGTATTCCATATAATGCACTACACCAGGAGGTTTCGCCCAAATAGGGTACCGACCTTTTTCAGGTTGGAGGTACATAACAGTATCACGATTTATCGAGCTGAAGTAAAAAATACGAGTGTAGGAAAACTCTCAATTAGTATGTGAAAATGGATACCTTTCTCTATAAAAAAAAAGTACTGAAGGTTTTTGACTTTGTAGCGGAGTAATTCTTTTTGAGAACCCCAAACCATTCATAACTACCCATCAAGCTAATGAAGTAATTACACTGTCTCGTTTATAGTTCTTATTTCAACTCTGTCTACATTTATTTAGGTTGACTGCCTTTGTGATCAAAGTGTTCTGTGAGGCCAGTAAGTTTGATGGTGTTCAGATCGATGAAAATGTCATGTGTCAGTCTGTGCAGTGGCTTGTTCAACATCAACGCGCTGATGGCGCATTCCCAGAAGTTCATCATGTTATCCATAGAGGGATGGTGGTAAGATTGCCTGTGATTTTATCAAATACCAATCTTTCTTAAGCGATGCTTTTGCAAGACTGTTGCTTTGTGGTAGATATCTTTATGTACGAAATAGAAACAACGAGGTATGTGTCTCTGTGCTGTGATGCATCGCCAGCAATTCCAGTCATATCTATTGTGACAGTAACCGCGTCCGGTTTGATGCGACTAAGTAGCTTGCCTGTGTGACTATCGTGAAGTTTTTCTAAGTTTTGAATGATTCTAGGGTGGTGTTTATCAAAATGGTGATGTTGCTATTACAGCCTTTGTTATTACAGCCCTGCTAGAGTGTCAGTGTAAAGGACTGGTAAGTCAGCTTGAGTAAATCATGGTGTAAGTGCTAACATATGTTATCAGTTCGTTACAAAGTGACTGACTTACCGACTGACATAAATTATATATTGACTGACTTTATCTGTTACTGACTGAATGACGTCATGAGTTGACTTCGTGACGTCATGTTTTTGGACAGGAATAAGATGCTAAGATAAAAAACAAATTGACGTGTTGAACTGTAATCATGCTTTATTTATTCCTTGCCCACCAACAATGATTGATTATGTCCAATTATAAGGTCCAAACTGCAGCTATTACCAGAGCTGTGACGTACCTAGAAAATCACTTGGCAAACCTCCAGCAACCTTATGTTCTTGCTCTCACAACGTATGCACTGGCGATGGCTAATAGCGCCCAAAGACACAAAGCTAACGATAAACTTACCCAGTCGGCCATATACAATTCAGGTGAGTCATTTATGTTAAAGAAATAGAAACATATGGCGGATGGTAGAACACTTGTCTGTTAGGCTTTGGCAATGTATGGATCACTTGGTGGACTATCGGCCTTCGTGCAGAAGGTCGTTATTCAATAAAGTTTGAAAACGAAAATTCGTGTTCTACAACAAACGACCTAGTCTTCTCAAAATTGAAATATTTTACAACTGCAGCTACAAATCTCTTATTCCTGTTAAAAACCAATTTACAGTGGATGCTGGTGCGCGGGTAACAAAGTTCCATATTTTGTTCTCTATGCCAATAAACAGAAAGCTTATCGCTGACACTCTTTTCTATAGCCTCAGTCAGCCGTCATTGGAATGCTGGTGGCCACGCCCTAAATATCGAGACCGCTGCTTACGCACTGCTGGCCCAGCTTAAGTTGAACCGACTAAGCTACGCTGGTCCAATTGTAACATGGCTGACAGAGCAAAAGAATTCTGGAGGAGGCTTCAAGTCTACCACAGTAAGTAGGATGGCAGGGGGTATAGCGGTTCACCACCCGCTTGAGTCTCACCCTTGTGCTGGTTCGAGTCCCAGCTCGATTGATGAATTTGATGGTGCCCCCCCCCCCCCCACGTATTTATTTTCATGATTAAGAAAGACTTTCTGGTGCTGTCCATAGATGAGATTCCTGTTGATGGCACCGTCGATTTTCCAATAAATACTTGTATTAAACTTAAGCAATCAAGCCCAACCCCGGACGTTATCCCAAATAGACCATTTTACAGATATGTCTTGGTTGACCACAGCCTCGACTGCGCGTAATATATTCTTTGGAGTTTGGTAACAGCTTGTGAAAAGGCAAGAAGTGCACACAAATGAACTGGGGAGGTGTAAATGTGCAAAGCACAAAGCCGTCGAAATCGAAAGTATTCGCTCTGTTCATTTACTTCTTCCTGTACATTCATTGGATTTTCACAGGCTGTTACCAAACTCCAAAGAATATATTACGCGCGCAGTCGAGACTGTGGTTGACCAAGATGTAAATGTAAAATGGTCTATTGTACAATTTGGGCTGTTGCGCCTTCTAAATCTTTCCTCCTGTAGAGGAAGTAACATTAGAGCAAGGATTCAAATAGTCGACGATGCGTTTGCTGGAACACAATCTACGACGCGCGTGACGTTACGCTGGAACTGACGTGACATGAGAATATTTTACATTCTGCGATCATTAATTCCGTGACGGCAATATCGTGACATGTAAAACCCTGTTATCGTTAATCGCTACTAAATACAATAGTTGTAGCTGCTAAATCAAACTGGTTAAAGTGAGGGACAATTCTAGCAGCTGTCCATTTGAAACCGAACATGTTGAAAAAAAAGCCAAGGCGTCATGATCAAGAAAGAGATGCCACTAAATCAACCGTATGTGGAATTTGCCGGGAATTGACCTCATCCTGGTATCCCAGAGTTTGGAGGTTGAAGGCGAACTTTTAGAATCACAACATCCTGACTCGGTCAGTCCAACGGCATTTCACCTAGTCTCACTTGCTCTCTTCGACGTCAGAATGTTGTCGTTTTGAGGGCTACAATTGTTAGCACACGCGCCGCGCATCGTTGTTTTTTGTCGCGTTGTATTTGCACATTTGCGTACCGTAAGACACAGCAGGATTATCATTGATACTAGCTGTACATGTAAAATACTGACCTTTGTTTTGTTCAGGATACTTGTGTAGCACTACAGGCCTTGGCCAAATACAGTGAAGGAACTGCTGGAGCCAAACTGGATTTAAAGATCAACATTGAACCTTCCAACCTTGATCCAAAGGCACTGCATAAACCAAAACCGCTAAGGATCACTAAACAAAACGCGTTACTACAGCAATCAGTAGATGTAAGTTATTCGAAATGCAAGAGTCTTAGTTTTATTTGCATGCATGCCTTGACATACAGGAATGAAAGTCGATTTGTGTTTATTTCCAGTAGATTTTGTTTTTTTACATTATAACTTGTAAAAGAAAAAAGGTAAAACAGGAATCATAGATTATAGTACGTAATAAATCAAATTCGGTGTTGGAGAGCGTAACCAGGCAACCCAGCGCGCGTCCTTTTAAAACCTACAACTGGTACTGATCTCTTCGTTATTTTAGCTTTTGACGTTAGATCACGCTGGAAGAAAATGAAGTGCAAACATTTGAGAACTTTCAGGTCGAGGAAAGAAGCCAAAAGAGGGGAACACGTCATATCACGTGACGAACATGTCTCCTGGTTATGCTCTGATGTTAGTTGCAATTCCTCTGTCGCGACACGGGTGAAAAACGCATTGCGCATACTCGGGAGTTTTAAATAAAACCATTGGAGGTTTAGTAAACCTTGAAAGTTAAGGCTGTCCGTGAAAAGTTAGTAAGGACCTTAAGCAACGAAGACGGCAACGAGGACGACGACGGCATAAGACAATGGCCTTAATTACAAAATACAATAAACGCACGTGCAAATGAGCAGGGCTATAAGGAAATCAACCGTAGCTGCAAAACTACAACGTGAAAAGTCCAGATTTCACGCTCTGTAGAGAACGGGAACTTAAGGACGCAAACCAGTTTATTTTCCGTTCGCCCAGAAACTTTCTCTTTCATTTTCTTTCATTTCAAAACTCTGATCTGAATGGCAATTCAAATTAAATAAGCGAAAAAAATTGCAGTAAATATTGCGCTTGAATACTTTTTGACGTCCCGTTTTCCCTGCCGTCGTCGTCGTGGTTGCTTAAGGTCCCTAGTGCTTGTTTTTTCCTAAAACACCGCCGCCCGGTTGGCTCAGTTGGTTGAGCGCCGGTCTTTCGTGCGGAAGGTTGGGATTCGATTCAAGGTCTTTAAAAAATCGAGGAGAAGGTGCTGCCTAAATGGTTAGACCTTCACGTCTTCTCGGATAAGGACGTTAAACCATAGTTAATAGAGGGGAATGGTTAGGAAGCCTTTTGTTACATTTCTTTGTTCTAGTCTGGATGTTGAACTGGTCTTGACCGTGCACAAAGTTTGTTTAAATTCATTAGAAAATGGCTATATGAATGAACTGAAATGTTGTCTATTGGATTATTTATTGAAATATTCTAATATAATTAATTTTGAACTAGAATACATCGAACAAGCAGCGGAAAAGGCGAAACAATGGAAAAATAAAAGATTTGTGCACGGTCACGGTTGAAAAAAATGAACAAAGACATATAACAAAAGGCTTCCTAACCAGTCCCCTCTATTAACTATGGTTAAACCGTAGACCCCGTCTCCCAAACTTCACGACTTGTACTGGAGGGACGTTAAAGAATCCACACCACTTAATTTGGGGAGAGTAGGCCATGAAGTTGCCGATGGAGTAGAGCTGTGCTCCGGGGTCATGTTTGGACTGTATATCGGCAACCATCGGCACCTTTACATGTTTTCAGTTCGACCCCGTTGAAGTTGGTTTGTACTTGCGGGGATGATTAGCAAGACAGCTTTACTTAACTTTAGTTGTTCTCTATTCCTGACCAAATAATACACTAATACTCGCCGAGCACACGCAATGCGTTTATCCGTGTCCGCTGTCGCCTTAAAGCGTTTTTGAAATAGAATGTACTGTTTCTCAACTTTGTGTTCCGTATATCAACTGTATATTCTATCTGTTCTTAGATCCGTCCATACTTGAGACAAGACGGTGAAGAATTCGTTATAACAACAGTTGGTACAGGAGTTGCACAAATGCAGGTAATGATTACCATGGTAACGGTATCACGTGGTTAACTACTGGTTAGAGTAAGCAACAAGAACCTAAGAGAACAGTTCGTAAGAATTAAATAGAGTACCCTTAGCAGCTAAAACGCCTCTAAACAAAAGAGGACTGTCACCACTGCTGCGGTTACCCTATGTTCCTAGAAACGAAGCCAGACTTTTTCCCTTCGTATTCTTGTTACACCCATTTTCAAAATTACGCTACCGTGATGATGAATTGTCTGGTATTTTGACTTCCATCAATTAAATATGCAGCGGCTTAGATTTGCAAAAGTTTAGCTTTCTAAACGCCGAAACAAAGCAAAATTGACTTTCTTCACAATAATCAAACGGTTCAACTTTGATAACTTGGTTTGTTTGATGGTAAACAATTAAATCGTATGAATTTGAGTGACGAAAGTAAAAATAAGTGAAAAAGCCTTTCAAGTGTTGTCTGCAAAGTTCGCGTTATTTAGAAAACAGATGTAATACCCAATGAGACAGGATGCTCACTAAAATAAACCCCTTACATTTTTTGTTTAGGGCTTTTAAGAAAAGCCAAACAGCTTTAGCCTTTAAATATCTAAATGTTTTATTTGCCATAGGTCAATCTCCAATATAATCTTTTAACCAGCAAAGAAGAAAGGTGCTCCTTTGTAATAAAGCATACCATCACTCAAATACATGCCAAACCAAGCTTTTCGCAAAGTGACGCACCTTCTAAAGGAAAAAGAAGACGAAAAGGCCGCCGCAAAGGAAGAGGAAAGAAAAGAAAAAATAGGAGGAAGAACAAGAAGAACAAGAAGAACAGAAAGAAGAACAAGAAGCAGAAAACTGAGGCACCTACCTCACTTATTGTTAATGTTTGCGCTCAGTAAGTTTTGTTCCTTTGTTCCAACAGACAATTTTCTATCTTTCACGGAATTCATGGGGCGTCGTTAATTGGAGGGAGATGGAACGCGGACAGGAATAGAAAGGATCTCTAATGGGAAAAATTCGAGAGTCCTGAATCAATAGGATAATTAGTTATTTATTTCGAATAAGACTAGTATCTGAGACTTCGCTCAAACCTACAATGTCCTGCGATTAAAGACGAGAAACCCATGATCTCTTTCCCTATCTCGAAAGTTAGCCAGTGACGGCTTTAACTTTCTTAGACTATCCATCGAAATTTCGAAAGGGGAAAACGCGCCTTTGGAAATCATGTACGTGGCACATTTCAACATGCATGGGATTATTGTAGTTTCATTTATTCTAAACTTTTTATGGAAATTTGCGAGACCTACGACTCACTAGCTTTATTTCTATGAATCAAAGGTACAAGAAACCAGGAAAAACAGGAATGGCAATCATGGACATCGGGATAATCACTGGTTTTGAAGTTGATAAGCAATCAGTAAAGCAGGTATGCATTGGTGCAAACGATCGCTGCAGGCAAGTTAGGATAATTTTAATTAATTTCCTTCAAATTTCTATTCTGGAATTCTTTTTAGATTATGAAAAAGATGAATGACACCATTGCTAATTATGAAATCTCCGAAAGATCAATTGTATTTTACTTGGATTCTGTAAGTACAAAGAAATTCGTAATGCTGTAAACTCAATTTCCCTTTCTTCACGGTAGATTGTCTACCATGCTCATTTCAATGAAGGGATTTTTCGAGGTAATAAATATTGCTAACACACAGCGCAACTTTGCATACCAACAAACAACAAAAATGGGTAAAATAACGCGCGCTCTCATTGGCCGAAGACCCGTATACTGTGTACTCTAAATATGCACACAGCACGCGCTCGTGCACTTTTGGAAGTTTTGGTCTGTGTAAATGAATACTGAATTTGCTCAAAAATAATGTTGCATTCTAAAAAAATAGAACACTTGCTCGCTTCCATGAGTGCAGATTTAGAGCACTGGGCTATTAATCAGAACACTCGAGTATTTCCTCATGAAATTCGGTTGCCTTGTTCTTAACACCCATACCTCTTGGTACGAAATGATTAAATAGTATTAATTGAAGCCTGCGCTGAACTCGTATTGTTCAAACAACTGATTAGCTTATTTTTAGCTCAGTATTTTTGAGTAGCTGTAGTTATAGTTCGATTGATCAATCTGGCCAGTTGTGGATTTCGTGATTGAACAAATAGGCTCTGACTAGATCTGCATCTCACAGTACATGGCATACATTTTTTCCGCTGACCAAGCTTCTTCAACTTAACTAGTCTCTCCTGTACAGCTTCTTCAGTTTCCTGTGTATCTGTCCGTTCTTAATTCCACTTGGAATATTTTCTTTGAACTCAGTTCTGCTTCAGTAGTTGTTGTGCACGCAGTTGTAGGGGGTGGCATTGTGTTGTATGCGTGCAATCGGTTGCAGAATCGTCGCACCAAGTGTTCGAGCTTTAACTGGGCACCAAAAACAAGGAGGACGGAAACTTCGCGCGTGAGAAAACCTCTACTGACATTCTGCCGAGAACGGGAAATGAAAAAGAGCATTCTCATGATGTCCTTATATAGTCGTGATTTTGGTTGTTTAGAGTCCGACTGTTTTACTTAGCCCTGAAGATGCTCTAGTACAGCTCTAACTCATACATAGAAACAGTTTAGAGCAATTTTCGTATTATTGTATGAATTACGCGGTCTGTTTCACACTGCTCTGATCATTAAAGATGTTATTGTACGCGGGTGTATCCGTTGTACGTCAAATACCGTTTCAACCATCATCAGGGCAAGTGATTCATTGTTGTTTTATTCTTTATGTCATTTCAGATCGACAGCGCTAAACCTGTGTGTGTAGGCTTTAAGGTTACCCGTTCGTTTGATATCGGAGCTGTTTATCCTGTCCCCATTAAAGTATATGACTATTATGAACCAGATGACTCATGTACCACCTTCTACAGCCTGGGGAAATCCACACCGGAAATGGGAAGTTGTGACGGAAAAACTTGTAAATGTACACAAGGTAATTGCATGTTTAGGCCTTGTTTACACTTCCATGTGGTAACTCAGTGGATCCGATTCGGTTTGTATTCATACGATAGATAAACAATACACTAACGATCAGCAGATTTTTTGGAGGGGAAATAGATCAGTATTTCCACTTATCAGATTATAGAGGATAGTGTAATACTTGTGATCAATAATGGTAAGTGAGCCTCTTGTCGTGCCGTTTTGGTCTGAAATGATTCCACGTGCGAAAGATTTTCAATCCAAAATCAAACGCATGCGCAGACAAATTTTCTAAATGCTGTGCTGTAGTAGTCTCCTTCGCAGCCGATTTAGTCTCGTCACACAACGCTCAATCACGTGACGAGACTAAACACGGCTGCAAAGGAGACGAATGCCGTACGGATTGAAGAAATCACCAGTGATTTCAAAATGGATATTATTAAAAGTATTAACATCCAGCTTCGGACATTCAAATTATCTCTCCAGGGGTCGCTTCCATAAAAGTTTTACACTTGTAATAGACCAGTTCACGCTATCGGCCGCCATTTTGAATTGGGACAAACACGCCAGAATTATTAGAAATTCCTATCACTTTGACTTCCTGTAACTCCGCTCTTTTTTGATGGATTTTCGAAATTTCGCACTTTTTGAAAAGATAGCGTCGATCTTTTTTAGGACTCTTACTGTGATGAAAATTTGACAACTATTTTTTGAGAAAAAATAATTTTTGTTTTCCAAATAAAACATTCGGCGCGCAAATTTTCGAAATTATTAAAACCATTCGTGAAAAACAGGGTGTCTCAAAAAACTTAGTTAAAACACTTGCATTGCTTTTATTTTCAGTCCTACAACTGGTGTTCATAGCTGCTGTTTATAAAAGTTTAAATTTCGAAAATCCATCAAACCAGAGCGGACTTACGGGAAGTCAAAGTAATGGGAATTTCTAATAATTCTGGCGTGTTTGTCCCAATTCAAAATGGCGGCCGACAGCGTGAACTGGTCTATTTACAGCTGTTTGAGCTTCCAAGAAGAACTGATATATACACTTGTAAATTATAAGTGTTGGATTGAATGGACTCCACGGATCAAGTGATGGGATGCATGTGTGTACTCTCTTCCTTGGGTTGTTTTCAGTGATTTGGTCAATTATCATTGAAACGTTTCCTTCCCAATGGTCCATCTCTATATATTGTAATGATATAAACATATCGTATATCTCTGTAGATAAATGTGCAGCGCTGAATCCAAGCCTCAGGAATATTCACAAGTTGGTTCGAGAAACGTGCTCGCAGTATGATTTTGGTAAGTTTATACTGTTTTTTGATCCAAAGCAGGACCATTTAGACAACTCTTTCTCTAAAGCGCATAGTGCGACAATCATTTAGCATTCAAGTGTATATGAATATGATCAATTATTGCTTGATTGATTTCGGCCTGACGGAGAAAATGTTTGCCCCCCCCCCCCAAAAAAAAAATCCTTTTCCATAATGCATCCCATACATATTAACGTTACAAAGATTTTTACAATAAATCTTACGACCGTCCGCGCCCGCACTTGATCAGTTTTTGTCACTCTCTCTTCTTCTTGCCGCTGGACCAGTTCAATGACTCTTAATTACAGTAAGTGACTTAAGCTTCATAATCTGTTCTTAATCTTCATAATCAGTAACAATAGACGACTTTCAAAAATGGCGGCTCATTGTTTATTACGAGAACGAGGCCAGAATGGCCTCCAAAATCATCATGGCATCAAATGAGTCTAAGTATATCCTGTAAAATGCACAGAAAATAGTTATTTCAAAAGCAAGAAGAAAACATCGTCTTTGATAGCAATAGAAGTGTCGCCACACTTATTTTCTGTAACAAGGCCTTTGTGGCCTCGTTCTCATGTACTAGGCCGCCATTTTTGAAAGTCGTCTATACGGCTATAAACCGTTGGTATTTTATGCAAGCTTTCGACTAATAATAACTCTGAGGCTCACCGTGTACACCGCAATGTAACCCATACCAGCCTCCCCCCTCCCCCTCCCCCCTCCACCAGTGATTTGTCTGATAAATATTTGAAGTTGAAACTACCAGTACAAAAGAGAAGCCGTAATAAGTGTGTGAGGTCACGGGGAATAGAATTCGGGACCCTGTAGTTTAAAAAGATGTTTGAATTCCACTGTATGGTTAAATTAACCAATGATAAAAATCTGTTTTTAGCGATCAAAGCAAAAGTGGTTTACGTGGATGAAGCTAAATGGTGGTTGACATATGATGTCAAAGTGGAAGAAGTCATCAAAGAGGGCAACGCTAAACAAATAGTTAAAGGTGCCATCATTCAGTTCTGGAAAAAAGGCTCTTGTTTGAACCCAAATCTGAGGAAAAACCAAGTTGTACTTATCATGGGACGAGATAAGGGCGAACGATACATTATCGATAAAAGCACCTTTGTCAGTGGGAAACTAGATCGACGTTCCTCTCGCACAGTGGCCGAGTTGAAGAGGCGAGTACAAGGAGGCGAATGCGACTAGACTATCATATGCTGGATACAGACTAAAGTTGAAGATATTTTCAACCATACTTTATTTTTCACGCTGTTCACAGGCTTGAGAGTAGTAAAAAAGAGTATAGAAATTATCGTTTTCACCAGAGACATAAACATAATCACAGCTTTACTATATGGAAACTCAGTTAAATGAAAAAATAAGGAAAGTCTAATAATATTGACGGGCAATGAATTACCCTGAATAGACCATACGTGTATCCTCGGTATTGGACTGGAACTAGCTTACACTAGAGGCTCATGCGGGGCAGTATCATTAAAATATACTTACATTAGAAAAGATTCACCCTTATGAACCTCTATTGCAAGCACTAGCCTTGGACAAAAATAGTTCAAACTATCCCCCAATACATTGTTAGTTAACCTCTGGATGTCCTGCATGTGCTCCACGGCAAACCAGCCAACAATGAATTGGGGAAAGGGGGTGACAGTGAAGGGAGAATTATTAATGCCTGTAGTTCCAAACTAATACTGAGAATACGAATGTGGTCTGTTTGCGTATACATTGTGTAATTTATTGCTCGTGCTTGTGTCAAAATTGTAAATTAAGCTTAGTACCCCTAAGAACACATTACATTTGACTTGGTTTCCATCAAACACGATTTGCACTATTCTACATTGATTGAGAAACCTCGCCCAGTGGTTACCAGGTCTCACGGATTTTGTTGTGAAAAGCACTAGAATTTCCTAAGGCTACTACTGACAAATGCTTTTAAATTTATATCAAAAATGTAGATAGTTTACCAGTACACAAAAAAGACATAAATAAATAAATCATTGTCAAGTAACTTTACGTTGGATTGCAAACCTACTATTTGTCTTTTATTTTGAATCGTGTGTACCCTGGTGCGGCACTATAATTGCACTAAGATGATTTGAAAACGGTATAATGTCACACTGTCTCTATTAAAGATGTTATCCACGACCAATTTGTTCAATAAAAATAGCATCTGCTCAAAAGAAATTGAACTTGAACTGAACGAATTACCTTTCGTCGATCGAGTAGACATGTAATCCAACTAAAACACTTCGACTGATGAATAATGGTCTATTGTATACTCCTCTTAAGCCTCAGTTACACTGCTTGGGTTTTGATCGATTTGTATGTATTTTAGGTTTTATGATCCTCACGACTTATCCAACGCGGAAATCTCCATATTTTGATAATTTTCAATTAATATCCATCAACCGAATTTTTTTCATGTTGACTTTGTTGGAGTGTCACGTGACTTGCTGGACTTCAATTAAAAATGGGGTTCAATATTTATAAATTACATGTTTTTTGTTTCTTTTGGAGAGAGGTTTCCAAATTTGACTTTTTCGTTTGGAAAAGTAGTTCTCATAAAGAGTTATTTTAGAATATTTTGACCTAATTTGCATAAATATTTTTCTCAAATATATGTAAACTTCACTTCATTTATTTCAGTAGTTGTAATGGAAACACAGCAGTTTCTTGTTGTAAGTTCGAGGAACCGTTTCACGCAACTTCGTCAGTTTACTATCTTCAACTTCAACTCCAAAACTGTTCTCTCTCCGCCCCCAGAGCCCCGCTCTTAAAAGGGCACGGAAGGAATCCCTCCGGGACTCAACCTAAAATACCGTGCCACCCCTTTTTTGTTGAGTGAAGAAAGTTATGAGCCTGCCAACTAGGAGGTAGCCCAATCATTCTTAATCCATGCTGGTTTCGGCTACGTTGACGTCTAGGTCGTCCTAGACTTTGACACTCTTGATCTTGTTCCTGTTGAACACTTGAGCTGTTTTGAAGGGAATCATTAGAGGAGTCGGAGGAAAATGGGCATGGCATAAGGTGGTTTCTGTGAAGTACCCTTTTTCGACCTTTTCCGTCTTCCCTTTGGATCTCAAACACAGAAATCTCGATCGTCGTTTGGTCTTTCTGTTACGACGTAAACGTTGTCTTCCCAAAAATTGTCAAGTTTGCCTTTGGGCGTCAAATTTCGTAGCAACACTCTATCTCCTGTCTCAATCTTATTTGGCATGGATTTTCGATCATAGAAATTCTTGTTGCGCTGAAATGAAATCTTGCTGTTTCGATTGGCTATATCGTAAGCGTGTCTAAGTCGTTTTCGTAGATCGTCAATGAACCTCTAGGTGCTTTCTTTCGGCCCATTGGGGTTAAGCCCCAGGAAGACAGATCTATTGCTAATCTTGGGTGTCTCCCAAACATTAGAAAGAAAGGCGAATAGCCAGTGGCATCATGTTTAGTTGCTTTATACGCATGGACTATCGTTCCAACAGAATCTTTCAAGTTTTTCTTTTTTTCTTCACTCAAGGTCGCAAGCATATGTAATTTGAATTCTGTTGAATCGTTCACACATTCCATTCCCCTTTGGGTGATAGGGGGTCGTTCTTGATTTCACCACATTAGCCAGTTTGCAAAGCTGTTTGATGATCTCTGATTCCAAGTTTCTCCCCTGGTCACTATGAAGTCTTTCAGGAAAGCCATAATGTACGATGAACTTGTCAAATAAGACTCGGGCCGTTGTTATGGCAGTTTGGTTTAGTGTAGGAATGGCTTGTACATATATATATCTGGTGAAATGGTCGGTAATAATGAAGACTAATAATCTCGTATCCCCCTGTCGATTTCTCAAGCTTCAGATAATCAATGCATACTAACTTCATACTTAGGTGCAGAGGAGGTTAAGTGGCGCAAATCTATGAGGGTTGGCAGATCTGTGTAGGACACAAGCTTTGCAGGACTTTGCCATTTGAGTGATCTCTATTGACATTCTTGGCATTACTCTCTAAAATTTACAGTGTTGGTAAATATTGAAGCGATGTCGACGATTTTGTGCTCTGGGACTCCTTTTGTTTCTGACTTATCAACAAAAAATTCTTGTACGCACACAGGCATCCCAACATGGATGTATCATACTAAATTGGATTCCTTGTTCACATCGTGTATTGCTCTCTTTCAAACAACAAAAATGTACTCCTTCCAAGAACTTATGTTGCACGTATGCAACGGTTTTGAAAATTATTGTCTCGAATACTGTGCACACTTGATCCCAAGCACGAAACAAATTGCGCTCAAATCCATGCATATACAACAGCTGAAAGTGAGATGGTAGCTTAACTATATCAAGTCAGCATACTTGGACACAGTCAATGCCGTTATTCATTTGAGTTCCAAAATTCATTTTGATTTTCAATATGTTTTATGATTTTGTGAACACGGACGTCACGCGTACGTTTTTAAGAAGGGATTTTTTCAAGTTCGAGCAGTGAACGACAGAAACTCCTGAGTGGAAGAATAGCTGTTGTACAAAACTAAAATCATTTCTGTCAGAAAGTTTAAGTTGTTTGAAAATAGTTTTGGCCGATGAAAAATTCATCAAAGTGTTAATCCAAAACGAAAATTTGGATCGAAAATGAGGTTTAGCCTTCATTTGCTCATTTGCTGTGTGTTATTTTCTTTCTATTCAGCTTGAAAAAGCTTAATCCAAACACAAATTCAAGAAAAAGTCTTTGTACAATTCAAAAATTTGTTTTAAACAAGTATTTTATCTTGGTACATCAGTTTTTAATCGGTAGAAAAAGGAGGCCCTAAATATTTGCAAGCTGTCACCGACGTGCGAACAGAGGCGCCCTCTTCCAAGACCACAATTGAGCGCCGTCTTTTTCTTCAGCCAGAAGAATAAACCTGGGACGCGTTTCTTTAATAACGTATCAGGTCCACTAACAAGGTTGTTGGTTCCCTAGTGTTCTTAGAGCGTTAGCTCTTTTTAATGTTAATAATGAAGTACGGCAAGGGGGTCCGAATGCCAGTAAAAAAAACTCTAAAAGGTATCAGTTTCTTCTTTTGTTGTCCAATAAAATTTGAGACACACAAAAATATACCAGATTGCTGATTTTGACCCCAAAAAGGTACCACAAGCATCTATATATGCCCAAAATATATAGGAGTTCCCCCAGGAACCACTTCAGCTTATTCGATAGTTCAATTAGTGGACCAATGGCCGAGTCCCACTTGAGTCAAAGGGTGTGCACCTAGGTACTTCAACTCTCCCTTGACTCTTTGACTCAGTTATAGTGGTACTCGATTTTTATTACAGGGTAGGAAGAGGGAATCACGCTCATGTATTTAATAAAACAGCAAATCACACATCGCGCGTTACGTACTCAGCCCCAGTCTGCCTTGCGTGACGACACAAACGGCGGCATGTGAGTGTATTCACGGATCACACAAAAGTCCTTTGCTATCTGTTATTTTTTCCCCAATCACACATCTATTCATTTCATATATCACGAATGGAGACAGCCTATACTAATTAATGCATGTGTTTATTAAAATTCTTTAGAACGAAATGATTAATTAAAAAGCTCAAGGAAGACTTGAAAGATCTCTCTTTGGGGCGACTCCTTTTGGTCGTTCCTTTTCTTTCTTCTTCTCTTCAAACATTAGGATTCTAAAAACAGATATATAAAGGTGTTATGTGGAGAAAACGTCAATTAGACCACTTTTTTTAAGTTCAGAATCATCAAGGGTGATCTGTTAGTTGAGATGCTTCTTAATTTTTTTAATTAGATTATTTAGAATTAGAACTAGAGCAGAGCAGAATAGAACAGAACAGAACTTCTGTTCTATTCTGCTCTGCTCTAGTTCTAATTCTAAATAACAGAGCAGAACAGAATAGAATACACCAGAATAGAATAGAATAGAATAGAATAGAACAGAATAGAATAGAATAGAATAGAATAGAATAGAATAGAATAGAATAGAATAGAATAGAATAGAATAGAATAGAATAGAATAGAATAGAATAGAATAGAATAGAATAGAATAGAATAGAATAGAATAGAATAGAAAGAAACATAAAATAGAATAGAATAGAATAGAAGAAACGGCTAGAATAGAATAGAATAGAATAGAATAGAATAGAATAGAATAGAATAGAATAGAATAGAATAGAATAGAATAGAATAGAATAGAATAGAATAGAATAGAATAGAATAGAATAGAATAGAATAGAATAGAATAGAATAGAATAGAATAGAATAGAATAGAATAGAATAGAATAGAATAGAATAGAATAGAATAGAATAGAATAGAATAGAATAGAATAGAATAGAATAGAATAGAATAGAATAGAATAGAATAGAATAGAATAGAATAGAATAGAATAGAATAGAATAGAATAGAATAGAATAGAATAGAATAGAATAGAATAGAATAGAATAGAATAGAATAGAATAGAATAGAATAGAATAGAATAGAATAGAATAGAATAGAATAGAATAGAATAGAATAGAATAGAATAGAAACATAAAATAGAATAGAATAGGTCATTAAACAAAAAGTATTACGGACAAGTACAATAAAAACAGACAAGAAAAGAGAGATAACAGGATACAACAAGAAAAAACAAACAAACAAAAGAATGATTGAGTGAATGAATGGACAAGTACTTCAATTGACACTCTCCTGAAGGGGCTTTATTTTGAGTGACAGATGAGACTCACTACCACTACACTCAACTCAAATGTTGAGTTTTGCTAAGGTAGGAAAAAAAGAGAGAGGAAATCCTCATGGCAAACAAGAGAACAACACATCACAGGTATCATATTGCCTGAAGCAGGAATTAAATCTGGATCACAGAGGTGTAAGGCAGGCAGTGAGAAATGATAAATAAATGTGCTATGTACATGTAAAATAAACAGTTACACTTACAGTTTCAGTATTGAGGACTTTTTGCCCAGCATCATTGTGAGAAATTCATTGTAGTGTATGGTTCCTAGTAGACATAAGAAATGATGAAAAAATATTAAATAAATCTCAAGATATTGTTAGCAAAAACAATTACGCAGTAAAGTTCATAAAATATTTATATGGCTTCAATAACCATGTAGCCTTTTCCATGCCCTGATAATTTATTTCTGCCAATACAAAAAGAATGGATACAATCTCACCCTACCATTCAGAGAAATGAGTGAGTATTGTGATTGTTGAGCCACTAAGCTAAGACATATAACAGAGTGTTAGGACCATGTTTGACTTGGCTCTCCCCTAGGACAACATGATGTTGTGACCTCTTTTTGAGTAAATTATTTGGTTTACACACTGGCATCAAGGAGTCTCCTGATGGACATTGGTTGGTGAGTTTTCTCTTATTTTCTTTTTACAAATTGCAGTCTAATTAGATGACTGATTGCACCAAGAATGCAAAAAGATTGGGTATGCTTGTTGGAAATTAAAAAAATACCCCTAAAAGATACTGGAAGTCTTTTAAGAAGGGCGCGGCTGGACGAGTTTTAACCCCTAAGAGATACCAGCGATAACAAGCTAATGAACTTTATTATGATGAACATAAAATCGAACTGTTGACATGTTTTTGTGTTGCAAATTTCTTCCATTTGAGAACAAGATAATAAGCGATGGGCTCTTTTGATGTACCCTAAGAGAGACCAAGGAATGCTAAAACTCTAAACCTCAATTTTAATACCCTAAAAGATACGAAATCGCTGATTTTTACCCCTGAGATATACGCGTCGACGAGCACACCCAATCCATTTACAGTGGAGTTCCTCCCTCCCCCCTGAGATGATGTTGGTCCATGGTTGAAAGTTAGTAATGATTGTATATAAATTACCAGAATTTGACGTGTCCACTTCAGCAATCATTTTCTTCAGTTCTAAATGGGTCTTTGCCTGACCAAGTTTCTCCATCATTCTTTTCAGTTCCATAATATCTACATAATTTATGTTTTGGAAAAAAGGGTCAGATTTGATTCAATTGATATACAGTATACACTATTTCAAAACCTTTTTGAACTTGGAGGGAACAGTTTTGCTTTATTCACCTTCCTGGCATTTCCCAGAATTCTTTATGATTTGAGCACCGGTCAAGCGAGGTCAGAGGACAAGAATATTAAAAAATGATGGAGATTTTCTTCAAAACTCTTCTTACGAGCTGTTATCAGAATTTGTAGGTACAATTTACTCGTTTTTTGGTGAATTTTTCCAGTATATCGAAGGCTTGCTTTAATAAGTTTTCCCACTGACCTCGCTCACTTGCGCTGAATCGCAATAAACTCTGGGGAACTCCTGGAAGGTGAATTTTTTTCTGACCAAAAAACAAACTTTACAGATAAGCACAATTAACCCTATACAGCAGAACCCAGCCAAAGCTAACTTGAACTCCCAGGAGAAGCTAAATCTTGTTCAAGATAGTGAAGTTTTCAAGTAAAAAGATTTATTAAGATTTATTAACATTTATTAAGATTTATTAGGGTTCTTATATTACGTGTTTCAAAATGTGCTGCTACAATAATCACTTGGTTTAAGATGTCACATTAAAACATCCTAATGTCAATTCTTTTTGGAAGTGTAGCAGCTTTATAAAAGGGAAGGGGAAATGGGAAGCAGGAGGGGAAGGCTGGGGAAGGCAAAGGTGCCTGCAACGATTAGCCACAAGTTTTTTAAGAAATACCATCTAATTAATTTTTTAAGTTTCTTGCAAACATCAAATAAGGTCAATTCAAGGGCATTATAACAAACAACTCCAAAAGTTAAATTTTGGAGGACAAGAAGATATGGCATAATAGGTTGGGATAAAATTCCATATTATGTTTCATGGTGTCAGGACCTTGTGCTCGAGTTGAAAGTTAGTACTTGATGTGTATTATATTGCTCTTCATGTCATGGGTTTGTTCTTTGAGTCATGAAACAATGTAACTCAAGTCATTGCAACTCAATTTGTGTCACAATTCGAGTCATATATATTACAACTCAAGTCATCGATGGCAAACCTTGCTGGTCAGCAGAGAAAGGGACACCCTGGGCTTGACCCCGGGGGGGGGGGGGGGGGTCCTATATATAAGAGGACGGGGATGCTCGTTGGAAATTTTGAAAATGACCCCTAAAAGGTACCTGAGTGGGAATGGCAACAATTGATTTGTACCCCTAAAAGGTACCAATTCAAAACAATAATAAAGAATTAATTAAAGTAATGAACCACTTTGTTATCGATGTGCTTTGAAGATTCGATTCAGATTATCGAAATCGTCCCTTTCATGCTTATTTTAGGTAGTTTATTTACCCCAAAACAGTCCCTAAAAGGTATCAACTATGTCTCTGGTAGTCCGCTTAAGTCTGAGACACCCTAAAAGGTACCAGATTGCAGATTTTGGCCCCTAAAAGGTACGACGAGCATCCCCGTCCATTTACGATCGGAGTCCCCCCTGGGGGCTTGACTACCCCTAACTTGTCTTAATGGCCAAAATTAATCCAATTAGATGGTCTGACGTAAACAAAGTTCAAATGACAAAATACCTGGAGCACATCAATTATCGCAAGATCATGCAATGAGATAATGAGATATTAAAATGCAGTTCTTGTCAGCAAAATGTCATTTTTTGACCATGATGCTTTACAATGCATAGTGATTGTGATAGGTCAGTCATGTAAACTTCAAATGATCTTTGCTATCAAAGATTTAAAACACTATCTAACTTCTTTGAGTTGAAATAATCTCTGGTTTCAATCATGTTTGACATGTGATTGATGTTTCATAGCTCTTAACCAATCAGAATTTTTTGTTTGTGTGAGAATGAAGAATTTGACAAAACTTGGTGATTCAGCCCTCCCTACTTCCCTTTCCCACTCCTCCTTTCTATTCCTCTTTCCTCCCTCTCCCCTTTCCCATAAGGTACGTCACCTGGCTATTTTGAAATAAATGTATATGCCAAATCAAGTCTAGATGACCACTGTATCCATGGCAACAACTGGTTTAAAGATTTTGACATTTGATCATATAGTAATGCTTTTTTCTTCATGTTTGTCATCACTTCATAGTGAGTTCGCTATTATATTATCTATCAGTAATCTATGTCCATACACGGTGCATTCTTCAAAACACGTATTTTTAGAGCTCATCAAGTGCATTTGGCAAGAGAGTGAGCCTTTTAGACTTATATCCAATGATTCTTTTTGTGGTGTAGTCTGACCTTTATAGACCTTCTTTTGTTTTTGCAGTCAAACAAAGGAAAACAAATCTGTGACTCCCACTGAATTTTACAATATTGTATAAGCCCTATAACAATATTTATCTAATTTATTAAGTGTGCAAAGCACTCACCAATGTCTCCTGAATGATCTTCATCAAACTCCATGAATTGCTCTAAAAGACAAACACAAGAAACATGTGTGTCCAGTGTTATGTAAATTTTTGCATAGCTGTAGCGTCTTCAGCACAGACAGGCGAGTCTCGATCATGATCAACAAGAGAGCAACTGATATATAAAGCTTAAAGCTTTAAAAAGCGAGAGCGAAAGTATAAGTTATTTAGAAAACTTCTTACTTTTGTAACCCTCAAGTCTTTCTTGGAGGTCTGGGAATTCTTCTTCATCGTCGTAATCACCGGAATTGAAAAAGCTCTGAAATCAGTAAATTTAATTACAAGCTTTAATAAGCTTAAATTCCTTTACATGTACACAAGAACAGCGTGGCAGTTTTGTCCCGACCTTGAAGCAGTTCAAGTACACATTTATTTCCGCTATTTCGAGCTGAAAAGACGCAATAAAATCTACTGGTAAAGTTCAGAAATTTTTGATGGCATCTACTGTGTTTGTTTTAGATCTATCGATTCGTTTGTGCTCATCATTCTAATCAAAGACCGTGATTTGTAATGTTTGTAAAGTGTAAACATTTTTCGTCACATCCACCCGGAAATAAAATCTAAAAACACACATTAAGCTTGGTGTCTAAGTAAGATACAGAGTTTACGAAAGAAGTCAAGTCTAGAGATATCAATAATCTTGCTTCTTAGTACCTTGTTGATTTCATCAAGATCTTGTTCTTGTGATTTCTTCAAAGCCCCATATCTCTTTCCGCCTGAAAGTGACAACTCGTGATTGAATTTTTGAATGAATCGAATCACAAACAAAAGTTAATTGAATATACCTTGATAATCTTTGGACATTGTGATCCTTAATCAAAGTTTATTACTTTCCACTCCGCAAATTATTCCAACCTTTCCGACCCGCCTCCTGTTCTGAATGTTCTTGCCAAGGCTTATTCCAATATTTGTAAATAAGATATCAAATCAGTAATTTGCATAACCAAAGTTGAATCCTATTGGTTCCTTGATGTCCTGTGACCGGAAGTTGCTGTTTCATGTCCAACAAGGAAATGGGGAAAGTAGGGCTAAATAAGGAAAAAAAAAGTCATCCCTGTAAGCGACGAAAATAAAAGTCAGTACTCGTGTGAACAGCTGGCCAGATTTTGTTTCAATACATTCATTACTAAACAATTATTTTTCTGAACTGGAAGTGAGCAGCGGTAGTCATGCTTTTATAGTATATACACCATTGAACCAATCAAGGAAATAATACATAATAATATAGCGGAATATGACTTAGGATTTCCTGGGAATTCAGAAAAAACGATCAGATATGATCATTACGTCGATCCATTTGGATTGGTTTTGTGTGAAAACCTCCAGCTTTCAATCATATAATTAAATCCCTCGAAACTTAAAATGGTTCAGAAAACTATTAAAGTCAGATGGTCAAGCCAACAGTAAAATTTTCACATTTTCTTAAACGTCTTTAAACTTGCAGGAAACTTCTTCAAGTAGTCGTTCAGTTGTTGTTGTTTTGTTGGCTTGTACTTAAATGCCCGTTTTATTGTTATATTCCTGTAAAGTTTTATTCCTGTAGTTATGTGGTACTAAATAAACATATTGTTGTTGTTGTTGTTGTTGTTGTTGTTGTTGTGAACCAAGAGATCAAGCAGCTAATGAGGTAGGCGTACCAGTGACGTAGACAGCTAGATTTTTTTCAGAGGTAGGAACAACCACTGAAAGTAAGCCATTGAAATCAAGAGAAAAATGATCCCGGCGATTTGAAGTCAATCACGAGTTTTTTAGCATTTCCCAAGCTTTCCATGTTATTTTTTAGTTCCTGAAAAAGAGCACGAAGGAATGTTTTTTTTTCTTCAAAAACACCCAAGCCAGTTAGCTAGTATCAAGATGACCAAATGGCATGGAATATTCAATCTTAGCATTAAAGCAGTGAAATGAAATATGCTGTTGACATCTGGCATTTAGAACGTGGTCGATTTCCAAGGTTGTGGTTTCGATTGGTCATATCAGTTCCCGCTGTTGTGGCAGTGAGAGGTCGTGATTACTTTCATTGCTCCGCATGTTCGTGTACAGGCTTTGAATAAATCTCTCACTACTCACGAATGAATTAGTTCTCTATGTTAAAAACAAACAAACAAACAAACAAACAAACAAACAAACAAACAAACAAACAAACTGAAACAAACAAACAAACAAACAGACAGACAGACACACAGACACACAGACAAACAGACAGACAGACAGACAAACAAACAAGTGAGAGATTTATTCAAAGACAGACAGACAGACAGCAGACAGAAAGACAGACAGACAGACAGACAGACAGACATCCTCGGGGACCCAGGGCGAAAGGGGAGGGGGAGGGGGAGGGGAAGGACCGGACCCCCCCCTTTCGCCCTGGGTCCCCGAGGATGACAGACAGACGGACAGACGGACAGACGGACAGACAGACAGACAGACAAACAAAAAAATCGTTTTGTCAGAGGTTGGGGATGGGTATAGCCTGTATAGCAACAGGTAAAATTATTTACGTAGGGGAACGGGAGGGGTACCTAAAATGGCTTAAAAACGCACAAAATTGACAAATGTCAAGACGAGACAGTAAGTAAACTTGTTTCCTTAAATTCTAAGCTTTATTTCCACAATTTCAGAGGTAAATTGTATAGTTGAGGAGAAGCCATATTTATTACACATATCTCTTTACAAGTAATTAGCCTGGGTTACCTGTGGTTGAAACGTTTGGCGCCAAAATAATTGAAACCATACCAAATATGGCAAAGGCTCGGTCACAGGTTAGGACAAGATTTTAGGTACTTCGATCAAGTGAGGGAGCTGTTTTGACAGCTTTTCAAGGATGTTTTGCTACCAAATGTTGATACAATTTTAACCATTACACAAAGTATCCATTCTACAACTTTATTCTCACATAAAAATCCGGCTTTTGTGAAAGCAAAGCTCCAAGAAGGGCTGTTTCAACAACTTTCATCTTGGAAATGGAACTGAGGTAAGTCGGCCATTGTTGATGTACTTGGGTATATATTACCGTGCTTATGAAAACACCTCTTTGTGAAGGGTTACGGAAAGTATTTCACAGAAAAGAGAAATAAGTAAGTGGATGTATCCAAATCAGTCGGTGTATCGTCGGCTTCTGTATTTTGGGCGTTTGTTAATAGCATTTCGAGCCCTTTCTGACTGTCAACTCGAGGGCATCAATTTTACTTCTTCTAAAATCATTTCTTTGAATAAAATATTCAAAAGATATCGAAAACTCACTGGACCATGAGACCGTGAAGCTCCTGATAAAGTTTTTAGTAGTCTAGGGTTGTAGTTCAACCGCCTTGGCTCGCTCTTGGTGTCAAGAATGACACGAGAATGGAGGCTGAGCAGTAAAGGTAGATGTAAAATATATGCAGATCAGTGTTTGGGGTGTTTTGTTGCAGCAGAGGCCAATGCAGCAACAGATGGAAGCACAGGCTCAGGCCAAGCTCTTATTTTAACTTTTCTACAAAAGATGAATAAGTTTTGAATTTTTCATTGTTTTAACCACCAAGGTCTTGTTTTTGTTGCATTTGAGTCAGAAAATATACTTTCTATAAGAGTGAAATCTACTGTTATGGTAAGCTTATATTATGGTAATTATAGTATATCACGTTCAAGTTTTGAATATATTTTCAATTGTTATATAAACCTTACATTTTGTGTTACACATTGTCAAAACATGTAGAAGTCTTCATTTGTACTTCTCTTGTGGTTATATTATTGAGGATAATCAAAGTATTCAGGCATGTACTGAAACGTGGAATGATGGAACAGCTGAATGTTGGAACAAAGGAACACCTCAAAATGATAATTCGGACATCCCCAAATCACAAACTTTGTTTCAATCAATAATCAATTGAATCAGAAACAATCTTAAATGTACTTGTTGTCCTGTTACTGAGTGTGATGAATCACAATTTTTACACAATTTGGTGAATTTGAGCCCATTGAATCTGTAAAACATAGTTCCTAGTTTTTACACTGAGGAAATAATATCTATTTCTCTTTTCTAGCACCAAGATAAAAATGAAAACTCAACTGTTTCAGAAACACAAGAATGTTTTCGGCAAAAAATTCCCAGTATTGTTTGTGTTGTTACCCTGGCTGGGCGTGACCATTGGTTTGATTTAATTCAAAACAAAAATTTGAAATTCTGAATTTCTCAATGGTAATCTAAAGAACACAAAGGACTTTGTGCAGTTTGTTACGAATACTACAGTACCTATAGATATTTGGATTAGCTAGTTTGCAATTCAGTTCTTCATGTCTCCTTTTGTGCCCTGTGTACGTACAATGAATTTGCCTAGTTTTGTTTATAAATCATTCGATATATCAGGGCTTAAAAATAACTGCCGGACATCAGACAATGTCCGACCAAAATGATCTATTGTTGGGCTAAATGCCAAGTACTTCGGTCATCTTGATTGGCATCTCGAAGTCAAACTTTTTTAATTATGTACATCATGGTTTTTAAGTCTAGTGAGTGGATTGATGGGTAGTCGGTCATGAAGAAAATCTTTCTAATGATCATGTCGCAACAGTGTGACTGCTAAAGGCGATGTTACATGAGACAATTTTTATCGGCAATTTTTTGCGCAACGTTGCAACAACTTGGATTTAAAAACTCTCAATGCGTTGCCAAAGCAAAAATTGCAAGGAAAATCGTTCCAAGGGTAATGTTACACAAGAAATATTTTTAACGCAATGCCGTTGCGCTGAAAATTGGTGTTAAAAATCATCTCGTGTAACACCGCCTTAATGAAAAACAAACATGTGTTGAGGATTATCCTGTGTCATGACAAAACTAAAAATGGCTGGAAAGGAGTTTATATATCACTGTATATTTTGGCAATGTTTTGTTTGTTTTTACATTAGATTCAGTATCGAACACCCGTCATTTACATCTAAGTGAGTGTACACACATAAGAAATTAGTCAACTGGAACGTTGACCTTTGAAACCGATGAAGTTCGGATATCGAAGAATTTGCAATCTTCTTCTAGAATATCTCACTGAAAAGTTTCCCATAAAGTAAACTCAATGATTTTTTTGCATTTTATGTTAGTAGGACATTTATTATGAATGCTCAAAAAGTACAACAGATCTTCAGGACATTTTCACGTGCATTTCTGTAGCTGAAACAATTAATTTGCATTAATTAAATAGAATATTAAAATTAAATGTTCTTTAGACTTTGTTATGCATTGCCTAGTCAATTGTTTACTTTATATTTCTTTCTTTGCCGTTTTTGTTAGTTGTTGTTAAATTAATTTTTTTGTCTGGCCAAGAACATGAAATGTCCGGCCAAAAATTGTTTTTGCCGGTCATCATGTCCTGCATCCCAGAAGCTGTTATTTTAAGCCCTGTTGTTTTCTATTGTTTTTCGTTCTATTGTATTATGTGTTTTGTATTATATCTTTATGAATATATTACATCAACTGCATGCTACGTAGTCTCCCCTGATCTCCACTTCATCTCAAACAACTTCCATGGAAAATAGATTTATTTTAAATCTCTCGCTCTGAGTGAATGGTGAAGTTAGTAATAGCAAAATGTATAGAGATAATATTTTGGTGCATACTGAATTTGTGACCAACTACAAAAGTCCAATAAAAAGATGCCAACTTGATCACTGTTTACACTGATGGAGTTTTTGCTGTCATGTGATACTGGTTTGGATGATTGCAACAATCTGAATAAAGTTTGTCACATTGTACAACTGATGGGATTCAATGAAGAATCTGAAGAAGAAAAACACAATAAAACATTGACAAAACTTAATCAACCCGGGATTGACCGATAGCAATGACCACAGGAAGCCCAAAAATAAGTTTTCGTTAAATAATGCCAGATAACGAGTTTTTTATTTGAAGGCAAAAATATAAATCAATTAAAGCAATATGTATATTTTTAAATGATAGATCATTGCTCTCACAGATTTAAACATTAAGATTGGGCCCACCTGTAAAGCATTTAAAGGAATTTTTAAAGAGTTAGTTGTATAGTTATTAATAATATGAGCTAATGGAATTTCTTTAGTGAAAAATAATAGGCTTGAGTATGAAAGAAAAAAAGATAATGAAGCAAAAGAAAAAGAAGAAGGAAAAAAACAACAACAAACAAACAAAAAACAAAAAGTAAAAATTAATCTGGTCAGCCTGGGAGTCAAAGCTGATACCACTGGGTTATAGATCAAGCTTTATTTCTTGCCCTTCAGTCTCCTGAGAATTATAAGGCTTTCAAGCTCAGTCACCATAGTGATGTTTATTCAGATTCAGTCAGATTTTATAATTGACTTTGTAGTAGTGGTTCATAATTCTCAGAAATAGAATGCAAAAATCCCTCAAACTCATTTCATTCACATAAATACTGTTCAACCTGATTTCAACATCCTTCAATTTAAACAATTAGACATTGCAGAACATTATATTTAGATTTTTCTGTCTTGACAGTATTGTGGCATCTGGTTTTTGTACTATGTAGAATAGAATGACAGATAAATAGTTGTCTTTACACGAAACAAGAATTCTCTCTTCCAGGTTACACTAATCATGACTTTAGATGAAATGGTAAAACAACTCAAAACAACTACTAAAAGCAGAGCTCCAATTTCAATTTAAATATTTTTTATGTTCTTGATTCAAATGAATTGGGCTTCCTGTGGTAATTGAAAAAGTTGAAAATAAGTTTTGGTTTTGGTTTGTATAGTGGGCTTGTAAGCTCAGTGACCTTTATTACAGTAAATTTTAATATTCAGATTCACTGTCAGATTTCATAACTCACTTTGTAGTGTTTCATAATTTTCAGAAATATAAAGCAAAATCTCCAAAACCTTTTTTATATTGATACAAGCAATTAAACATTTTCAACATCCTGAATATTACAGAACAACATATCTTGAGTTGTCTGTCTTTACTATATTTGTGACATCTTGTTTTTTTGTGTTTTTTTTTTGTTATTTAATGTGGAATAGAATGACACACTAGCTACGTGAGAGATAATCTAACTTTCTAGTTAGGATCCGAGTTAGGATCCGAGTTAGGATCCGAGTTAGGATCCGAGTTAGGATCCGAGTTAGGATCCTGAAATAGGATCCCTACAGGAATACACTCAAAATATTTTTATTTAATTAAACATCTAAAAATTGAACTATTCCTACTTTAGGTATACATACATTAAGGAATTTACGCTAATTTATGCGTTAAGTGCATGAATAGTCGAGAGGACTGTGAATGAGGTATTATATAGAATTGTAAACAATTTAAATATATGATTTGATCGTGAATTCAAGTCAGTGATATTCAACTGCGAGCTCACTGCTGCCCCACGTTTTTAAAAATCAAAGTAATGTTCTCCACTCTTTTCTTTCGTTTTTTAAAATATCAACTTTATCGATTGAGCAAGGTATAATTGCGGATGGGAATCTTTACATTATCGACTTTCCATCCTACCAATTCATCAGCCACCTCTCAATAAGACAAAGCGATATCCTATATTTTTGAGTTTCGATCGCCTATCTAGACTTCATGTCAGTAACCTATAGAGGTAGCGAGTTGAGGCAACAAAAGATGATGTAAACTGTAACATTTATTAACTCAAAATGACTTATTCTAGGAAAAACTCAACAAGTTACAACAACCAACAGCAACAGTTTATTTATTAGAGCAGATTTCGTATGAATGTGCAACTGCATGGATGTCGGTACGAACAGGCGAAACGTCACCTGCCGGTGGCGTCAAATACTGAATGCCAGAAAACTATCAAGGTTATAGTTTGCTTACAACCATACCAATTCCGCTCTATTACAAAATGTCGAGATTCTTACAAAACTCCCGTCTCACGAACGATAACGACTTTTCGTTGAGATAATTCCTTGTTTTATCAGATTTTAACAGACAGTAGTCCAATGGGCAATGTACACCACGAAACCACGTGATCTCGGAGCTGTGTAAAAACAACCTCACACCTAACAAAGCATGTCACAACTTTCATCTTATCATCATTTTCTTGTTATTTACGTTATTTCTAATCCTAGCTAGTAGTATTTAGTACTATGTTCTAATTTCCGGCTAATGTTCTTTAACTTCAGTTTCGCGAAGTGGTTGAATTCAATGCAAATTGCCCATTTAAAGAATTTACAATTAGTACAACAACTTTCAATATTTAGTATCATTATTCAGCATTATTGCTCTGCTTAAAACAATTTTTTTTTCGGAAAAGAATGGTGTCGTAAAAAACACTTTATTCAAAGGTATCTGTGCTCCAGATCGATATTCGCTTGTATAGTTTATTGAGATCCGAACTTTTCGTTAATTTGTCACTTGATCTTCTGAAGTATGGATGGCGAATTGCATACATGTAGTCATCTCGTGACATTATCCCTTTTTCAAAATACAAAGATGAACAAAAACAGTCAAAAATGCATTCAAACTTTCAAATAAACTATGATGTACGTGTATCACAGGAAATTTTTTAAGATTCCCAACATGGGATTAAATTGGTAAAATATTGTGTTTTCCTTGGGTCTTCATTGTGAAAAACACAATATTGGGAAAGTGTTACCAAAACCAAGTTTGGGATTTATTGATCCCATACAATCTCCAGTGTTGGGAAATTTTGGTCCCAATCTACTCCCAAAATTGGGATTTTTTGTTCTTCTATCCCCAATATTTTTTAACATTCCCAACATGGGATAAAATTGGTAAAATATTGTGTTTTCCTTGGGTCTTCATTGTGAAAAACACAATATTGGGAAAGTGTTACCAAAACCAAGTTTGGGATTTATTGATCCCATACAATCCCCAGTGTTGGGAAATTTTGGTCCCAATCTACTCCCAAAATTGGGATTTTTTGTTCTTCTATCCCCAATATGGGGATATTTTGATCCCAATATTTTCCCAGAAGTTTGAACATTTTGGGCAATGTTATTCCCAGTGGAGGGATATTTTGATCCCATATTTAACCCAAACTTGGGATTTTTGTTCCCATTTTACCCCCAGTATGGGGATATTATGAACCCACACCTAACCCAAACTTGGGATTTTTGTTCCCATTTTACCCCCAGTATGGGGATATTATGAACCCACACCTAACCCAAACTTGGGATTTTTGTTCCCATTTTACCCCCAGTATGGGGATATTATGAACCCACACCTAACCCAAACTTGGGATTTTTGTTCCCATTTTACCCCCAGTATGGGGATATTATGAACCCACACCTAACCCAAACTTGGGATTTTTGTTCCCATTTTACCCCCAGTATGGGGATATTACGAACCCACACTTAACCCAAACTTGGGATTTTTGTTCCCATTTTACCCCAAATATGGGGATATTATGATCCCACACTTAACCCAAAATTCTGGCTTTTGTTCCAATCTACCCCCAATGTAGGGATATTTTAATCCTATATTTATTTAACCCCAAGTTGAAACATTTTGATAGGATTTCATTGAGATCCATAGCTTTATTTAGAATATAGTGTTATACAACCAATTAACAACTAGTCAACGATATACAGTTCAACTACTGTTTTTAACTTGCTTTTAAACTTAAACGTTTTCTTGCCCAAACTGCAAGTTTTTTTTTTTTAAGTGAAGAAGAACCTGAGAAATCTTAACTCTTTCTTTTTAGGCTTCAATTTTTTAACTATAGCAACTGCGTCAACTACTTATTTTTTTCGATTTTTTTATAAACAATTATATCGGTCTTTCGCAGGGCATCAGAATTGGGAGCTACTCCGCCAATTATTTCGCAGAATTTGTGCTTAACTAACTTTTTTGCCAAAACTGCAATCAGTTCTGTGGCTTTTAAGGCAACAGTAGTTTTGTTGGGAACTTTGAAGGTTTGTTTCAAAATTGTTTGCAACCCTTTTCTTTCTGGTACCTCAGACAACACTGCTTTAATGAGAAGCTTATTTGTTTTTAGTGGCCAGTTGGAATGCACATTCTGATTGCTATCACTTTGCTGTTCTTGCACTGTTTTTTCTGCTTCTGTTTCTTCCTCACTTAGGATAACTGTATCTGGGGTACTTGGTGGACTTTCATTGGCCTCCAGCTGATATAGCACAAAACATAGAGTGATGCCAAGTAAAAATTAAGTTAAAAGCTGTTTATAAGACAGCAGCACACTAAGATACTCACATTGACATCATCTTGATCCTTGCTTTCACTCACATATCTTATGTTACTCTTAGCTGGCTGCAAACAGGTTGGAAACAATGTTTTCTAAGAATGCAATAAAAACACCAGAATATTAAGTGCCTTAAAACACTTACATTGACTTGTTCTCTCTGTTCAAAACTAGGGCATTTCTTTTTCCAATTTACATCTTTTGCACTCTTTGATTGCAGATAAATTAAGAATTTTTCCAGATCAAATATAATAACACATATGTGTGAAAATATGAGATCAATTTCATAATTTAACTGTTAACATATAAATGATAAAACCAAATACATTCAGAAGTGAATTACTCACAATCCCCTGCTCTTCTACATAAGACGATAACAATGAACCAATATCACTTGTTCTTGAATGACTGTTGCCAATTCTAGAGGGCTATAAATAAAATCATCTTTAGTAAGTAGCATTCAACATTCACGAATCTACTACTCTCAGGCAGTAAAAAGAGGGAAATTGGATATTAAATTGATCTCTTAAAACAATGTTTTCTAAGAATGTAATTAAAGCACCAGAATATCCTTAAAGTATTACATATCCTTAAGAATATCTTGCCGGAAAATATACTCACATTGACTTGTTGACCTTTCTGTTCCAATGGAGATTTCTTTTTCAAAATTTCTATCTTTGTACTCTTTGGCTGCAAACAAATCAATCCAGATCAAATAATTAATACGCATATTGATGTATGAAGATAAGAAATCTATTTCATAATTAAACTGTTAACATTATATAAATAATAAAACCAAATACATAATCAGAAGTGAATACGCACAGTCCCCTGCTCTTCTAAATCAGACGATGACAATGAACCACCACTTGTTCTTGAATGACTGTTGCCAATTCTAGAGGACTACAAATAAAATTATTTTAGTCTTACTTCAGTAGTATTCAACATATTTAAAGTGCATGCCAACAACATTGAATTCCACTATTCTCTTATTGTACTCATACTGATATCACCTTTGTCCAAACATTTTACACTGTTTTCATGAATCTACTACTCTCAGGCAGCAAAAAGATGGAAAACAATGTTTTCTATGAAATCAATGTAATTAAAGTACCAGAATAAAAATATCCTTAACAAATATCCTGAAAATACTCACATTGACCTGTTGACCTCTCTGTTCCAATGGAGATTTATTTTTCCAATTTCCTATCTTTGTACTCTTTGGCTGCGAACAAATCAATCCCATTTCTCCAGATCAAATAATACATATACATATAGATGTATGAAGATAAGAGATCTATTTCATAATTAAATTGTTAACATATAAATGATAAAACCAAATACATTCAGAGGTGAATTACTCACAGTCCCCTGCTCTTCCAAGTCAGATGATGAACATGAACCAGTACTGCTTGTTCCTGAATGACTTTTGCCAATGTATATACTGGACTACAAATCAGTAAGATAATATTATTGTCTAATGCTGCATTCACACCAACTAGACTAGTTTAGCTAATTAAACCGACTTAAGGATATAATTCAATTTCTTGATAACCCTGTCATGTCGGGGTCATGTCACCTTCACAATACACATTTCAAAGAACCTTGTGATATTTTAATCAAACAAGCTTTCACCTCTTTAAATGGTATGTGCACATGTTATGAGCAACTTATTAAGCTTGTTTAATATAATTAAGTTTACCACTTTTAAACATATGTTTAACTGGTTGTGGTGAATGCAGCATAACTAAGTCTTTAGTAGCATTTCAACATATCAGGCTCGTAACATGGTATATGGGATCAGGGATCAAGCCCCAAATTATGGCCAGGATCAGGGATTAGAGGCCAGAGCTCAGGGATCAAATGGGTGGAATCGAGTATCACTGAGACATTGGGTCAGTATCAGGGATCAGCTCAGTTTTTTGCACCAAGGATTAGGGATCAAAAATTTCTAAAAATATGGGCTCAGGGATCAAAATTTCCGTAAAATCCCGGGATCAGTGAGACGAAAATATACCATGTTACGAGCCTAACATATACACATACATGCTAAAAACATTAAGTTTTACCATTCTCTTAAGTGGAGGTGTGTCCTCATCTGACTCGGCTTCCATCATCTGTAAATTGAATTTGAATAATTACTTGAAAGTGATGGATAAACTAATCCCTACATTATTAGGTATTTAAAACAGCTGGAAAAATAAAATTATACCCTTTTGAATTTGTAATCAGTCCTTTTTGAGTATCTTCTTTGTTCATTAAAAAAATCTTTGACATGCTGTGCTATTCCTTCTTTGGTGAAACCAATGGATGGCATTTCAACTTGGTTTTCAATTTCAGAAACATAGTCTGCAAGTTCTGCTCTGGTCTGTGGCGTGTTAAATTTTGGACAGTCTGGCCACCTCTGCATTGCAAAATCACCAATTTGTTTGCGCCTTTTGAAATAAGATGATATAAGTCAACTACAAATTTAATACTTTATAATAGGGACTTGAACGAAAATCAGTCAAAAATGGAAATTGGTTAATCATACTATTTTGCTTTGCCATTGACGGTCAATGTAGAAGTCGTCTGAAAAATTCCAACCAACTTTCAAGTCGTTTTCAATTTTTGCCAATTTTCATTCAAATCCCCTTATACCTTTGAACAGAAAGGAACGTGAACCGAAAGAGCAAATAACACTTACTTGGTGAGATAGAGCCTTTTGACTTCTGGTGTGAAGTTTGCCATGTCAGACATAGATGGCTTATTATTACTGACACTTGATTTCTGAGTCTGATGTAAAGCAGGTGGAACAAGTTTACTGAACTCTGTCTTGAACAGCACAGCTTGTCCATACAATAACCCCAAACGCCCAAAAATGGGCGCCTCGGCATCCTTTCTTAGTAGATCCCGAATCACTACAACTGAGATTATATGTTGGTCTTTGTTGTCCGCCAAATATATAGAACATGCAAGAGATCGAGAGAGAGAAAATAAATCTTACTATAAATCTTACTTACTATTTAAACTTGGCTATTTTAACGTTCAGAAGATAAAAATGTAGGAAAACAATCTAGTTGGTTTATAAAAGAATACTAGTCAGCCGCCATATTTTTGGCCACAAAGATACCAAGACATCCAAAGCACAAAAAATCCATTTCCATCGGCTGAATTTACTATACAAATGCAGTATTTTTAACTTAAAATTGCTAACTAAGCATCATACTTTATTTAAAGATGACTATTTCGAACTAAGTTTGAATAAAAACGAAGTGCTGATAAGGATTCTACGACTGCCTCATGATTGCAAAATAAGAACACAATACGGTGAGACTTTCAGCCATCCAGATTGCAAAACTAAAAAACGAAAAGTAACATACCTTTAAATAACTGCTGTATCGTTTCGCCAAATAATTCTTTAACTTTGTTATCGATATCTTCAGCACTAAGCTCGTCGTTTCCTGTCTTTTCCATGATAAAAGGTACCATCAACTCAACCACTAACAACAACTTTCCTCGCTATAGCTAGCCCAGAGAAGGAATAAATTATGTCCGCATGTTTTTGGCGCCAAGAATACCACTAGCTGATTGGTTCTCAAATAAGTAAGTTTCGCGCGCTTTTCTGAAGTAGGCCGAGTGAGCTGGTACCTAGGTACACAGCGTGTATTGCATCTTGGATAGAAAGATGGCGGCGTTCTTGGCATGATGTGATGAATAAATGTGCTTGGAAAAGGAGCGATATCTGTTCTTGCTGTTGTGATGATTTAAATTACAGACATGTTCATTGTCCATGTACTCGTTGCAATGGCCGTGCGACACCTAGAATTACCGAGCTTCGCCACTGGAACGAAGCAAATGTTGTGGAAAACAATGGCATATTTGCATATGCAGAGTACACACTCACGAGTCAAAACGAAGTCATTCAAGACGAAGTTCAAGACACAAACGATGATGTCTCCGATGAAATGGACACTGATTCCGAAACGACCAGCATTTGTAGTGAAAATCAATCACAAGGTTTTCATGTAATACAGGAGGAGTCTCTTGAGTCCGACACTGAATGTGGCACCAAGGTGATCACAGATAATGCGGTCGAAAACTTAGCATGTGGCGAACAAAAGATTACGAATCCTTTGAAAAAAGTTGTGTTGAATGCTGTTCTGGATGCCATGTCTATCTCGGACGCTAATGGCTCCTCAAGAAAAACATTTGAAGATATTCTTGCATATGGAAAAAAAATGTTTTTTTCTTCTGTTGGTAATGATGTTGATCTTGATGTTTTATCAATACTTTGGCCAAAGAACTGGAACGATGCTCAAAGAATTCTTAAAGAAGAAGGTTTTAAAGAAGCAAAGGAGTATTACATTTGTATATGCTGGGAAAAACAAGAGGTTACCAGACATGGAAAAACAAGCATGAAGTATAAATACAATGGAAAATGGAGTGTTATGGAAAGTAAGGATGACTGTTGTTGTTATTGTGGTAACCCTGGATACATTAAGTATTATTATTTAGGACTGGAAGAAAAAGTCAAAAATTGGTTTCGCAGTGAAAGTATGTCAAGAAAAATGCTGTCACATTGGGTTGAAAAGGATCACTGGCTTGGAAAACAATCCAGTTGGCCCTTGAAGAAAGAAATATGGGACGGTCAAAGGTGGGTAGATTTGCAATGGTTTTGGAATCCTGATGAAGTTTGGCCCCTTCCAACAAAATGTACCTACTGTGAATCTGTTGTACCAGTTGATGTTATTGCTGCCTCTCCTCTTGTGGATAACATTACAAAGAGTGTTGAATGCCCAAATTGTCTGAATGAATTCCCTCATGTTCCAAAAACAGCCAGAGGATCACCACTGAATATTGGATTGATTGGTCACTGGGACGGATGGCAGCCTTTCAACACTAGCTTAAAGAGTTGTGGTTCTTTTGAAGTCACTGTTGCTAATTTGTGTAAAATAGACAGAAATCAAGTGGATGAGATTTATGTTGTAGGATTTGTACAGTGTTCAATTCTTCCAAATGATGTACCTTCTATATATGATCCATTTCTAAAACCATTAATCAGTGACCTTTGCACAGGTTTTATTGATGGATTTCAGGTTTCGTATCCTTGGCAGTTTTCATTTGATGACTATGAACCAGCTAAGGAAGAGATAGTAAGAGTTATACTTTTATGCTGGACAGCTGACCATCCCGGTCAATGTGAAATTGGCAAGTTCCTCAACCAAGGAAAATGTGCTTGTCGACGATGTTTGCTTGAAGGACAGCAGAGTGAATCCTCCAATCGCTTCTATTATGGACAAAACCGTTTTCATTCACGTTATCCCTGGGGAACAAGAGACATAAAGCTTCTTGATGATACACTCTATGATTTAGATAATGAAAACCGTTCAAGTGTGAGAAAAAAACTTTCATCAAACACTGGTTTTAAAGGAACATCTTTACTACACAAATATTTATATCCATTATATGAGTTTGATATTTTGAAACACATGGTCTATGATGTCTTCCATACTCTTCCATTAAATCTTTGTAAGAATCAGTTTCAAAGACTATTAGATCTTGAACTTTGTTGTCGACTGAACTTTAGTTAGATACCAAGCTGTAATTGATCAGAGATTTATAGTTTATAATTTGCGGGTTTCCTGTGTAACCCAGTCCCCCGCGAAAACGTTGTTGTTACGTAAAGGTGATTGTAAGCGGCCATGTTTGAAATGGTGTAATAAATGGAAGTGTTATGTTGACGAAACCGTTTCCCTCCGTCCGTTTCCTGTAATTCACGCACATTTTCTGGTCCTTCGAGCCGGATACTACCGACGGCTTCTGGCAGGTGATGGATGGAGACGAAATTCGTAAAGCAAAAGGAACGCGAAAGGGCAAAAAGGCCCATGTCACGAGGTTAGTTAACCAAATTTACAAGTATTTGGCGGAGAATGTTAGTGTTTCATCGATCATTACGTCAAAGGAAGAGCTTAAAAATGCCGTCGATAGCATGGAAGCGGCGAATGAAGTATTATTTGAGCTCGAGCCAGAGAATGAAAATCACGAAAAATGGTTAGAAGATGCTTTACAACCAGTAATTAATTGCTTTTCTGACATTGAAAAATACATTGAACAGCGATCGGTCGATAAGAATCCCGATTCGACAGGGACTTCTGCTCTAGATTATGAAGTGCAGTCAAGTCAAAATACTTCTAGTGCAATGGATCTTTACACAAATGCAAATTTAACACCTCAAAGGACTGAGTCAAGCCCAAAGGCTGACTTGAAGCCAAATTCAAATTCTCCAATTACCAAGTCAAGTTCAAGTTCTTCTACTGAGTCAAGTTCAAGTTCTTCTACAGAGTCAAGTTCAACAGTTGTACACACAAAACATGGTTCAAAGTCTACAAAGCCTCCAGCAAGGTCAAGTTCAAGCTCTTCTACAGAGTCAAGTTCAATGGTCTCAAACACAAAACATGGTTCAAGGTCTACAAAGCCTCCAGCAAGGTCAAGTTCAAGCTTTTCTACAAAGTTAAGTTCAATGGTTTCAAACACAAAACATGGTTCAAAGTCTACAAAGCCTCCAGCAAGGTCAAGTTCAAGCTCTTCTACAGAGTCAAGTTCAACAGTTGTACACACAAAACATGGTTCAAAGTCTACAAAGCCTCCAGCAAGGTCAAGTTCAAGCTCTTCTACAAAGTCAAGTTCAATGGATTCAAACACAAAACATGGTTCAAAGTCTACAAAGCCTCCAGCAAGGTCAAGTTCAAGCTTTTCTACAAAGTTAAGTTCAATGGATTCAAACACAAAACATGGTTCAAAATCTACAAAGCCTCCAGGCAGTTCATGTTCAAGTTATGTCTCAAGTTCAACTTCAACTTCTGCCCCAGATGGTAAGGTGCAGTCAAGTTCTAAAGTCTCCAAAAGGGGATCTGATAAAACACCTTCCAGTTCAGTGTCTGAAAGTTCAGTGAGTAAGTCAAAGGTTATTAATGGGACATTGAATATAAAGTCTGGTTTCAAATCTTCAAATCATCACACCAAGACCTGTTTGAGCTATGGCTCAGACATAAGTTCAAAGTACCTGTCAAAATCTTCAGGAAGATCCCAGTCAAGGTCTAGTTCAATTATCTCATCAGAGTCAAGTAAGTCAAACTGTTCTAGAGTTAGTTATATGTATAAAGAAAAACAGTTACAAGCTCAATTGCTACAATATGATTTGGAAATGACTAGAAAACAAATGGAAGAGGAGAGAAAAATTGCTGAAATGCAAGCAAAAAAGGAAGCAGAGTTAAGAGCTGCACAGGCTAGAGTGCAGGAAGAAGCCATAGAGCTTCAAAGAATGAATGAAGAGTCTATGAGAATGCGCAAGCTTAGAACATTAGAAGAAAACACCCAGAGAACTATGTTAGAAGTAAAACTTTTAAAGGAAATGGAAGGCAATGTTGAATCAAAATCTACCCACTTAGAGACACCCTTGTCAAGCAAACAGCACAGTACTCCCAGGGGAGGTGATGGTGTAAATACTGCTTTAGAGTCGTTGAATGTCAAAGAAGCCACGAAGGATACTGACAGTTGCACCTTTAATTCTCAAACTCAAGTTATTCCTTCAAACAATAACAAAGGAACTCCAGCTAATGAACATACAGGAATTCCAACTTCCTGTATTGAAAATAAAGGAACTTCAGCTTCATATGCTGAAAACACAGGAACTCCAACCTCCAATGTTGAAAACAAAGGAACCCCATATTCATGTACAGAAGACAAACCCAAAGGGACCCCATCTTCATGCATAGCAGACAAAGGAACCCCAACCTCATTGGATGAAAACACATCAAACCAGTCTTCAGTTACTGGAACTGCATGGACCCCAAGAGCGAGCAATACGACCACAGGAACTCCACAACTACACAGTGGTACGTATGCAGTAGCTTCAAACCATCCAAGGAACACTGAAACATATTTAATGTCTGCCACTCCCTTGCAGTCATTGAATCACAATGCGGGCTATGGAGCTTTACCAAAGCTGAAGCCAACACCAGCTGCAAATAATTCCCCTTGGAGGGGCCAATGGAGTGTTCCCGAACAAGTCTTTTCAAGCACACCAAACGCAAGTAAAGAGATACCTCATTTCCAAGAATCATGGGGGCAAATACCTGTCTTCTCAGGCCCAACACCTGACCAATGGATCGACGAATTAGACGAGACAAGTTTCTACCAACACCAAGCGGAACATGTGTATCGATCGTACAACTCATCAGCCTTTGAACGTTCATTACCAAAGTTCCAACTGAGCAAGTTTGACGGTTCTGCCTTGATGTGGCCCGATTGGATTGGACGATTTAAGAGTATCATACATGATCAACCATTCCTTAGCAACAGTCAACGCATGGCATACCTACAGAATCTTGTTACATCCACAGCAAAGGCAGAGATACAGTATCTTGGAGAGGACGGTGAAAACTATGCGATAGCCTTAAGAACACTGAAAAGCAGGTTTGCGGATGCGGGAAAGATCGTCAGAGCAGCCATCTCACAGCTTAGAGATACTCCACCTCCTCGTGCGAATGACTACCAAGGACTAGTGAAGCTGTATCAGACATTGAGATCTGCGGTAGTAACCTTACACAGACAGAAGTTTATCGCAGATCTGCTTAGTGAAACTAATCTTTCAATTGTTGTTGACAAACTGCCAGCAGTAATGGCCACCAAGTGGGCCATGGAAGTTCAAAGGCATGAGTGCCAGGGTAGACCAAATCTGTTTGACATAGATCGCTGGTTGTCAGAGCAAGTACGCAGCAGACAGCATCTGGCACAGATAGAATTCCTTAAACCACAAATCAATGTTAAAGCTAACAACCCAAGGAAAGAAAACATTGTCAGAGTGAACACTCTCACTACAAACACAAAGCAGAGGCTCTTGTCGGACAGTAAAGATAAATCTAACGCATGCCCATGCTGTAAACAGGCGCATACCATCTACCGATGTGATGAATTCTTGAAGAAATCTGTTAATGCTCATCGAGACATTGTGAAAACTCAGTCACTTTGCTTTAACTGTCTGAGAACAGGACATCAAGCTAAAGAATGCAGCTCAAAGAACCGATGTAAAGTAGACAACTGCAATGGACTTCATAACAGTTTGTTACACGATTCAAGAAAACAAGAACAGAACAATTCAGAACCTCAAAGTGGTTCTACATTAAGCAACCAAGTGCCCAAAGACTCCAGCCAGCGTACATCAGCTGACACTCGTTCAAGTTCACAAGCCCATGGCCATGTTGGTGCAGCGAATGCACGTGAATGTTCCCCTCTGAAGTCAAACCGTACAATCTATTTTCAAATTGTCCCAGTCAGAATAGAAGGTCATAATGGGGCGGGACCAGCAGACACGTACGCTATATTAGATGATGGAAGTTCGGATACGTTGATCCGCGAAGATCTTGCAGATTTATTGAATCTACAAGGACCAGAGTGCGAACTCACTCTGGGTAACATCGAGAACCATGGAATGAAAAGAGTGTCACGAAAGGTAGACATCCAAGTAACGCCTACTGGAAAAGGCGCTGTCCAGAAGGTGGTCCATATTGAACGTGTCTGGACAGTCCCAAGGTTGAACGTACCTCCAAGACAATTCATCAAAGAGAAGGATAGACAACGATGGTCGCATCTCCGGGATCTTGACATTCCCGCCATATCCACAGACCAAGTAGGGTTGCTAATTGGAGTCGACGTCGCAGAGGCGATGATACAGCGAGAACATCGTAAAGGACCGAAGGGTCAACCGTACGCGATCAGAACAGACTTTGGGTGGGCTGTTGCTGGCTCGGATACAAAGCCGCCAACAACCCACACAAGCCAACTCTATGTGAACTACACACAAGCAAAGGAAGATCCACTACAACAACAGCTAGAGAAGTGGTGGACCACGGAATCCTTCGGAACAAGACACAACCGTCAGGAGATGAGATCCATAGAAGACGAAAGAGCTCTGCAGCAGCTTAAGGAAAAGACAAAGTTTAGAGAGGATCTACGTCACTACGAAACTGGTATGCTATGGAAGGAAGATCTAGTAGCGCTTCCGAATAATCTCGAACTCGCTAAGAAGAGACTCATACAATTGGAACAGAACTTGGATAAAGATCAAATCAAAGCTGAGCAATATAATAAAGCCATAGACACCTACATCACCAAAGGCTATGCGAGAAAACTTACCGAAACAGAGGCAGCAGTTCAACCCGCTAATACGTGGTACCTACCCCATCATGCTGTTACCAACCCTAACAAACCGGGGAAGGTGCGAGTTGTATTCAATGCAGCAGCAAAGTACCAAGGGACCTTGCTTAATGACAAGCAAGTCACTGGCCCAGACCTCTTGAATAATCTCACTGGGGTTATAATGAGGTTCAGACTCCATGCGTTTGCGATAACAGCGGACATCGAAAGCATGTTCTCCCAAGTTCGTGTCATCGAGCAAGACAAACCCTCGCTTCGCTTCTTGTGGAGAGGAGAAAACAGAGACAGACTGCCTGATGTGTATCAAATGGAAGCGCTGATATTTGGTGCGAAGTGCAGCCCCACCTGTGCAAACTACTGCCTTAAGCAAACGGCGATAGATCACAAAGACAAGTACGATGCTGAAACAGTCGATGCAGTGCTTAACGACTTCTATGTGGACGATGTTTTGAAGTCGGTTAAGGCTGAAGATGAAGCAATAACCCTAGCACGACAGCTTATAGACATTCTAGCAGAGGGTGGGTTTAGACTCACAAAGTTTCTCAGCAACAGCAGGAGAGTTCTAGCAAGTATACCTGCAGAAGAAGTCAGCACTTTAGTTACTAACTTGGATCTGGATGACCTTCCCGTAGAAAGAACTCTTGGAGTCCTTTGGAATGCAGAGAGAGACACTTTGGAAGTCAAAGCATGTTCAAAGAAACTTTTGCCTACAAAGAGGAATATTCTGAGGCAAATATCTACAGTATTCGACCCTCTTGGTATAGTCTCACCCTTCGTCTTACGTGCAAAAATGCTAATGCAAAATCTTTGGAGACAGAGCTATGAATGGGACCAACCTATAGCTGGTTCTTTGTTGCAAGCGTGGAATACTTGGAATGATGAACTCAGTCAGCTTTCAGAACTTTCACTACCAAGATGCTACGTTCGTGCAGAAGGGGAAGTCACAGATATTCAGCTACACATCTTTGCCGACGCATCGGAGGAGGCCTTCGGCGCAGTTGCATATCTCAGACACAACTATTCTGACAACACTACCAGTTGCGCCTTTGCATTAAGCAAAGCAAGGCTTGCTCCAGTCAAGCCCCTGACCATACCAAGATTGGAGCTTCAGGCAGCAGTCTTGGCAACGAGATTGGCCCAAACACTAATGAAGGAACTGAATTTGTCATGTGATAAGATCACTTATTGGACAGATTCGATGACAGTACTACAGTACATCTACAGTGAAAAAACAAGATTTCACACGTTTGTCTCTAATCGAATAGCAGAGATCAGAGATCACTCAAACCCATCCAACTGGAGACATGTTCCTGGAAAACAAAACGTCGCAGATGACTGCTCAAGAGGATTATCAGTGGAAGCCCTCATTGATAGCAAATCTAGATGGATCTATGGACCAAGCTTCCTAAGCCAACCAGAATGTTTTTGGCCCCCTAAGAGAGTCCCTGAAGCACCGCCAGTGGACGACCCAGAAGTAAAGACAGAAGTATGGAGCGCATTTGCGTTTAGCTCAGATGAAGATTTCATCGATCCAAGCAAGATATCATCATGGCAACGGCTTCTTAGAGTCACGGCTTGGGTATGTCGGTTCGTCAACAATTTCTCCAAGAAAGTACCACGATCTGGCCCGTTAAGCTTGTCAGAGATAGAGGATGCAGAACGTCTTTGGACCCTAAGAGCCCAGTCCCAAGTGTATTCAGAAGAAATAAGAAGATTAAAGAATGGTGATACAGTCCAACGAACAAGCCCAATCAGTTCTCTCAACCCAGTTCTAGATGAAAGGAATATCCTACGTGTGGGCGGAAGAATCAAACATGCCCCCATACCCTATGACGCCAAACATCAAGTTATATTGCCAAGAAACCACAGTATCGTTAAGCTAATCATAGCAAATTTGCATGAGAAACTGAAACACTCTGGAGCCGAGCAAGTTTTGTCAGAACTCCGTCAAAGATATTGGGTACCACAAGTACGACCTACAGTCAAGAAGATGCTCAAAGAGTGCCCTGTCTGCAGACGAAACAATGTTCACCCAGTTCCCCCTATGATGGCTGACTTGCCGCCGAGTAGAGTGCAACCGTTTGCTCCACCCTTCTACAATACTGGTGTGGATTACTTTGGCCCGATGTATGTGAAACAAGGTCGTTCCACTGTCAAAAGATACGGTTGTTTGTTTACGTGCCTCGTCACAAGAAGTGTCCACCTTGAGATTGCGCACGCACTGGATACAGACAGCTTTATCATGGCGCTCAGAAGAATGGTGGGTAGGCGAGGAAAGCCAAAGAATCTTTTCAGCGACAACGGGACCAACTTTGTTGGTGCCGAAAGAGAACTCAAAGAATGTTTAGAGAATCTCGACCAAGCAAAGATCACAGACTCAATGAGTCAAGAAGGTATTCACTGGACCTTTAACCCTCCATCGTCTCCACATTTTGGAGGTGTATGGGAGAGGCTTGTCAGATCAGCCAAGAAAGCCCTGAAGATTACATTGAACGGTCAACTAGTAAATGACGAAACGTTGCATACATTGATGGTTGAAGTAGAGAGCCTTTTAAACAGTAGACCACTCACACATGTCAGCATTGATGCTCGAGATCCTGAGCCGATCACACCTAACCACTTTCTTCTAGGAAGAAACAGTCCAAATATTCCTCCCGGAGTATTTGATGATCACGACTTGTGCGCCCGAAAAAGATGGCGACAAGCACAAATCCTTACGGATCACTTTTGGAAGAGATGGTTACACGAGTATGTACCCAACCTCACAGAAAGAAAGAAATGGAGAACTCCCACAGCACAGATCAAGAAAGATGATGTTGTTCTTATTGTGGATGACAACGCCCCCCACGGACAGTGGAAGCTAGGAAGAGTGATAGAGACCTTCAGTGGAAGAGATGGACAAGTCCGTACAGCAGAAGTGAAGACCCAATATGGACAGTACAAACGTCCAGTCGTCAAGCTGTGTTTGTTAGAAACAAACTGATGTGCTCATCGCACAGGGGCGGGGATGTTGCCGACTGAACTTTAGTTAGATACCAAGCTGTAATTGATCAGAGATTTATAGTTTATAATTTGCGGGTTTCCTGTGTAACCCAGTCCCCCGCGAAAACGTTGTTGTTACGTAAAGGTGATTGTAAGCGGCCATGTTTGAAATGGTGTAATAAATGGAAGTGTTATGTTGACGAAACCGTTTCCCTCCGTCCGTTTCCTGTAATTCACGCACAAACTTCTTGATACAAAGTACCTAGATGAAGAAATCAAGAACTTTCCATGGACTCGAGACTTAAAGGATGGGCGAATCCCAAAAGAAATTGGAAAAGATGGAAAAAATCTGGGGTATTGGAAGGCTGAAACTTTCCAGAAGTTTTCATTTCCCTTTTTTGAATGTACTTTTGAGGACAAATTTAGCAACATTGATGAATTAGAAATTCTTTGCTCAGTATCAAGGTTTATGGAGCTGCATTTTTATAGTGGCCGAAATGGTTGGACGGATGACATGATTAACTATCACAAAAAGCTAGCAGAAAAAATAAATGTAAAAATTGAAGAAGTACAAGGCCTCAACATGTGCACAATTTCAGTACATAACTTATTACACATTCATGAAGATATCCTTAACTTTGGAGCAAGCGATAATTATTGGTGTGCTAGTTTTGAGAGAGCTGTTAAAGAATATGTAAAGAACTCACACAACTGCAAGGCAGTAGAGGTAACATTTGCAAAGACAGAAGCTAGGAGGGAGTTTTTGAAGCCCTTACAAGATATGGAAATTAAAGCCGCTCAAAGAGCGCATGTGGTTACTCTCTTTCGAACTTTTTAGCTGCTTTCGGTTCATATAAGGTTTTGATTTGGCTTGATTTGGTTTTGAGTTGTTTTGATTTGGTTTTGATTTGATTCAATATACCCACAATGGGGTTGACTTGGTTCATAATTCCTCTTAATATGAGGCTCAATAGACCCACAATGGGGCTGATTCTGTTTGTAATTCGTTTGTTTGTTGTTTTGTTTTCGTGTGTCTTGCATTGGCGAGGAGACATCTTCAACTCTGTTGCTATCAATAGATCGTCGATTCATGTCGTAATACCGCCATAAAGATCGGCCTGAAAGTTGAAAACCACTTAAAAAAGCTTTCATTATTCCTATCAAGTGTGTACAATAAAAGCTGTGATAGATAAATCCAATAAAAAGCAAGCTAATCGTACTTTACTTACGAAAAGCGAAGCAGATGAGCACCAGGACAAAACCATGAGGCATCTCCGTTTTCTTTCGTCACGAAATCGGGAGAGGTCGGAGAGCGATTCGCAGAGAACCGTAAGGTTTCGTTCAGTCGAAAATTCGGTCGAGAGTTTGTTACTATGGCAACTGTGGCCATACTTTTTTCTTTCGTTCAATAAACGTACAGGCGTTCCTTGCTGGAAGCCGATGGAAACTGGAGAGTAGTTACGGACGGACTTACCAACACGATAACATAGTGGTTCTCTCTTCGAGAGTAACCACAAAAACTGCATGTGGTAAATTTGATATCAACCAGGTATAGTAGATGGTACTATCATGTGACTACATGTCTGATGAAATTTTGCTGTAATGTAATTATATTTATCCCACACCATAGAAAATACAGCCAATCAGAATGCAGGAAAGCCATTGTATATTTCGTCGGTATTCCACTCTTCCTTCCCATCATGCATTTGTATTTTCTATGGTGTTGGGATAAAATAGTTATACAATGCTTTCTCAGTGACACACCATGGAATATCCCCACTTGTCACTTGTATTTTCTGTTGTATACACAACTCATGCCTAAGGGCCTCATGTGTACACATAGAAAATAACAAGTGACTTTTTTAGTTGTGGGATATTCCACTGTATTCCACTCGAAACTATTGTATAACTAGTATGTACATGACAAAGTACTGTACAGAGTATCTTAATTTACAAATATCACTCAATCCTTTGTGAATATTCTAGCTTGGTGATAATAATTAATGGCCAAACATGTTTATTTAACTGCTTGTCTTTATATAGGGAATAGCAAGTTCCATTGATGTTGCAAAGATTTTGTGTGATTCTTTTGTCCGTCAGTCATTTATTATTGGATCAGCATCCAGTGTGGAAAATGTTACAGCTGAAAATCATAAAAAGATAGCAGATATTCTTTTCCTTCATGAGAATGATGTTTCAGAAGTGGCAACTATTTCTAAAAGATGTTATGTGCAGCATATTGGATATAATGGATCATTGTTATCAGGTATATGGTATTACTTCATAGAACCTAGTCCTGCATACAGGTTTTTATTCATGTCAAATGAAAACAAACAAGCAAGGAACAAGCAAATATTTATATGTGTAATATAACTTTACTTAAAATACTTTATGTTCTATTGATTATTTCTTCCATTTCAGTTATACTTTATTGTACATGTAAGTGTGATAGCACAGAGAAATATATCATTACTATTATTATTATCATCATCATTGTTGTTGTTGTTTACAGGTGGTGAGAGTGTTATTTGTAAAGACAGTCAATATGGAGATGAGATAGTGCTGGAGATTAAAAGATTTCTCTCTTTGTGTTGTGGTGGAAGTTATTGTCAGATCATTTGTGAAGGAGTAATTTTACCATACCTCTTGGATGATGATGGAGAAAAAATAGCAAATCATTGGAGTGGGTTTTCGAAAGTCACTTTACAATCAAATGAAGAAGATTCATTTTTCTCTGTTACAAATGTATTAAGAAAAGTTGTCCTGTACAACTGAGGAAACAATGTGTGTACTGTTGGTGATTACATGAGAAAGCCATTGGTCGTGCCAGATGAAATAATTGTGCCTGTATACCCTGAGAAGAACGACATGATTTTAATCCAGGGACAAAACTCTGACGATGTTTGGTATGGCCTGGTCATTGATGTAAATTTTCATCAAAAAACACTGGAGGTTTATTTTTGGGTAGAGAATCAAAGAAAGCCTGAATGTTTAGTGAGAGAGTCTTCTGGTCGAAGGGCAGCAAACAAAGTTCATTTTGACTCAATTATTGCTTTAGCTGAAGGTGAATGGATAAACAACAATTGCTGGAAAAGAAAACTGGCCTCATAAACCCAATACTAAGGTGTATGTATTATAAGTATTAGGTAATTAGATCAATATGTAATGATTAGAATATGTTTGCTTATTTTATTGTGATCAGAATTAAATTTATATGAGGAATTATTACCAATAATTGGATATGTTAGAAATTTCTTTTATGTTGTGAAAAACTTCTCATTCTTTTCCCACAGTTTTGAATTGATCGGGAAAATATTCCCATTAATTTCCCAATTTAAGGATTCAATTGGGAACACATTCCCATTTATTTTCCTTGTTTGGGATTATGTTGTGAACAGTTTCCCATACTTTACCATTGGGTAGGAATCAATTGGGAAAATGTTCCCATCCATTTCCCAAGACAAGGATGCAATTGGGAACACATTCCCAATGATTTCCCTTGTTTGGGATTATGTTGTGAACAGTTTCCCATTCTTTACCATTGGGTAGGAATCAATTGGGAAAATGTTCCCATCCATTTCCCAAGACAAGGATTCAATTGGGTGCACATTCCCATTTATTTCCCTTGTTTGGGATTATGTTGTGAACAGTTTCCCATACTTTACCATTGGGTAGGAATCAATTGGAAAAATGTTCCCATCGATTTCCCAAGTTAAGGATTCAATTGGGAACACATTCCCATTTATTTCCCTTGTTTGGGATTATGTTGTGAACAGTTTCCCATTCTTTTCCATTGGGTAGGAATCAATTTGGAAAATGTTCCCATCCATTTCCCAAGACAAGGATGCAATTGGGAACACATTCCCATTTATTTCCCTTGTTTGGGATTATGTTGTGAACAGTTTCCCATTCTTTTCCATTGGGTAGGAATCAATTGGGAAAATGTTCCCATCCATTTCCCAAGACAAGAATGCAATTGGGAACACATTCCCAATTATTTCCCTTGTTTGGGATTATGTTGTGAACAGTTTCCCATTCTTTACCATTGGGTAGGAATCAATTGGGAAAATGTTCCCATCCATTTCCCAAGACAAGGATTCAATTGGGTGCACATTCCCATTTATTTCCCTTGTTTGGGATTATGTTGTGAACAGTTTCCCATTCTTTTCTCAGCTCTGGGATTCAGCTGGAGAAATATTCCCATTAATTGCACAAAAAAGGGAATCGATTGAAAAAAACACCTTCAGTCACTTTCCAAGATTGAGATTTTATTGGGTTTGTTTCAGAAGGATGTTAAAAATTTCAAAAATTTCCCCTTCGGTTCCCAATAATGGGTTCATGATTTCCCATTTTTTCTCCAAGATTGTGAATTTTTCCAACATTTTCCCAATGTGAAAAACCATATTTTTTCCTGTGTATTCATTAATCAATCTTCTGTAGACGATTTAGGTATGACTTTTCATCTACACACTATACAACGTCGTAGGTCAAATTTAAGTACTGCTATTGACCATACAAAATTAGCTTTAACCGTAAGCATACTCTTAATAGACGCTGAATAGTCTTTTTACTATGTTAATACTATAAAAATAATGCAAAAACGATTCCGCATAGACTATACATCTGATTTCAAAGATGTTGTCCTGGAGAAATAGAACATTTTGTATAAACTTAAGTGCAAAAGGAATATATTAAAAAGACAACAGAGGAAATCTCTGGCTGGACGCCTTCCTTTGGTCTTTTCAATATATTCCTTTTGCAAAAAAGTACAAAAAGTATCTCAAAAACTAAACAGTTATATTAAAAGTATTCAACAAAAATTGCTTCTGAATCATGCTCAGCTGAATATTAGGATCTAATCTTAACAGATAGCGGCTAAAGTATGGATGTCGACTCGTCAGACAACCCAGGTCACAATGATAATATTTGTAACACTCTCTTCCTATCTGCTGCATGCCGTTTTTGTCTGGAAAATAGTCCTTTTCGGAGTGTCGTATGACTAACCCAGAGAACAGTGGTCCATTGGGATCAACAAAGTGGAATGGACAGCCTGCACACTTTTTGATCCTGTTATTGATAGGGACTATTTTGAACGGATTGGCATTGTGCCACGGCATTCTCTGTGGGTGATGGAATGGTCTGGGTGCAGTTGCCATTGCTGCCACGGGATTCTGTTGATACAATGGTCTGGATGCAGTTGCCGTTGCTGCCACGGGATTCTGTTGATACAATGGTCTGGATGCAGTTGCCGTTGCTGCCATGAGATTCTGTTGATACAATGGTCTGGATGCAGTGGACGTTGCTGCCACGGGATTCTGTTGGTACAATGGTCTGGATGCAGTTGCCGTTGCTGCCACGGGATTCTGTTGATACAATGGTCTGGATGCAGTTGCCGTTGCTGCCATGAGATTCTGTTGATACAATGGTCTGGATGCAGTGGACGTTGCTGCTACGGGATTCTGTTGGTACAATGGTCTGGATGCAGTCGACGTTGCTGCTACGGGATTCTGTTGATACAATGGTCTGGATGCAGTGGACGTTGCTGCCACGGGATTCTGTTGATACAATGGTCTGAATGTAGTCGACGTTGCTGCTGGGGATGGTCTTTGTTCATCAAACTGGGAAGGAAAATGAAAGCCTACAGCATGTGCTTGTGATCCCACTAACTGTGATTGATGCTGGTTTGATGCAGATGTACGCTTCAGCAGTTTCTTAACCTGGGCAGCTGTGATAGATTTTTGATGGAGTATTTCATCATTTTCATTCACAGTTAGATGTTTTAACATCACCCATATCACGTGCTTACATATGTCTTTCTGCTGAACCATGCCGCAGTCACATGTTGGAGATTCACTTATCGCGACAAGTCTGATCTGTCCATTGTCTTCAAGTTCAAACACTTTTTTCAGAGGTCCCACATCATGGATTTTGGCGAGTTTAATTGTTGTAGACCCTTTTGCCATTGAAAGAGAGTTGTTGAATGTCTTACTTCTGCTGTTTCTTTTTCTATATAGTGACTTAGCTCGCTTTCCGGCTTTATACGATGTACTTTCAGACTCCGAAGAACTCTCAGATAAGGAGTCTTCGTCATTGAACGAGGCCGTCACCATGCGTTTGGGGGCTTTGTGGCTGGATTTTGGGTCTACAAATGAGTGTTGTGAGTAGAGGCATGGGTCTACACATCCAGCTTCCAAGTCTTTTGAGAACTGCACGGCTTTGTCTTTTTGACGTCTGTACGACAATACTTCATTTTGCTTTTGCGTTTTACACCGTCCTCCTTGGTATGTGCCGTTCTCATACAGCTTAAGCTTGGATTTCAGCAGGGCACATTCCACAATATGCTCCTCAGCTACAGTTGAAAGAGATTTGCTCTTGGCGCCTCTCTTGGCGTTCCGCGAATGGCAGGCCTCAGCCATGTTTGTATTTGGGACCGATGCTCCTTTGAAAGCCCTGAAGACATGCGTTTTCCTCTTGTGCCAAAATCCTTGGAACCACGACGTTATGTGTCCACGTTTAGTTGGTTTCTTTTCTACCCAATCCAACAGCTTTCGTCGAGAGGCCTCATATGCACCAAGCGTTGGGGCATGGTAAATTTCTTTCAACATTTGTCGAAAAGACTTCTTAGAGATTGAACTCCAATCACCATGTTCCTGTCTGTGACCACATTCGTAGAAGTGTAGCTCGCATGATGTAGCTTTGTCAACTGCATCTGGTTTCAGCATTCTGCGTATGCTTTCGCGATTAGCTCCGTTTTCGTCGGTTACAAATCCAACGGGATCGAAAATGTACCTGTGGTCGCCCGTAAACTCGCGCAGTGCCTGCAATCGAAAAACTGTCATTTATGATCATGTTTAATCACCATCATAACGATAATATAGTAGTATCCGTAGTAAGTGTAGTATCTGTAGTAAGTGTAATATCTGTAGTAAGTGTTGTATCTCTAGCAAGTGTAGCATCCTACTACTCTTACCACGGATACCACACTTACTAGGGATACTACACTTAGTACGGGTAATACACATACTACGGATACTACACTTACTACGGATACTACACTTAGTACGGATAATACACATACTACGGATACTACACATACTACGGATACTACACTTAGTACGGGTAATACACATACTACGGATACTACACTTACTACGGATACTACACTTAGTACGGGTAATACACATACTACGGATACTACACTTACTACGGATACTACACTTAGTACGGATACTACACATACTACGGATACTACACATACTACGGATACTACACTTAGTACGGGTAATACACATACTACGGATACTACACTTACAATGGATACTACACTTAGTACGGGTAATACACATACTACGGATACTACACTTACTAGGGATACTACACTTGCTACGTATACTAGACCTACTACAGATACTACACTTGCTATGTATACTAATACCAGAGAAATTGCACATACCACTGTCAGGACGCTACAATTGCATAAGCATATAGGTATGTGTATGTGACTCAGGACATTATGATTCGGGTCTTACATGAAGTCGTTCCCTTCTTGATTGAACAGTCTTCAAACGTGCCTTTTAGTCCCATACATGGCATCACAAATGGGGCTAAAACTTCAATTAAATACTTTTCAACTATTCTTCAAGCTTCTCAAGTATTTTCAATGACTTATTAATTGAATTTCAAGTCAATTTTGTGACCAAAATGGTGAAAAGATTCAAAGCTCCAACTCAAGACTGGTTTACAGTGGTAGATTTCAAAGTTTTCAAGAAACAATGTCAATTTTTGATGTCCAAATTGATGGAAAAGGTGAAGAATGCATTTTGGGATGAAATTTTGAAACTTTTGCAGCCTGACAGAGATAAGTACATTGATGCAAAAGCGTACACAACCCAAGTACATTTTTCAGAACTATTTATGTTTACATTTTAATACTTACATTGTTAAGCTGGTTCCAAAATTCACAGAGAGTAGTGGTGTCTTCAGCCTGGCAATCCATGCTTGCCAAGTTTACTAGCTCTTTCAATGTTGGATGCTCTACACTCAAATTGATAGTTTTCATATTTTGAACACGATCATGTTCTGCATCAAGAAAACAATGCTTTTCACATAACAGACCAGCACCATCACACTGCATCTCAACCATCATCTCAACCTTTTCATGACTAGTACGAAATACAAAGGTACCAACTTCCCTCCCAGAGATACGCCCATCTTCTGCTGTGAAGATCAAATATTTGTCTACTTTATCAGAGGATTGCTTGATAGTTCCAACAGCATCAAAGGAATGACCCAGAGGATTGATGGTTTCAATGACTTTTTGTTTGACATTTTGGAGTTTTTTGTAGTCCACAAATCCTTCAGCCTTCTTATACACCTCTTCGACATCTCTGTTCTGGTGAAGGGTGGACTTCAAGGATTCGTAGGCACACTGGGAAGGCTTTGCTGATGCATTCTTTTCAAAGAATGTCTTAACCTCTTTTGACACATCAAGGACTGGCTTTGTTGCTGTACATGTATGGATTCCATAGTGGTACACAATTACACTGTTGTCATCTTCAGAGAACTCCCATATTTTTCTCGCATTACACTCTACTTTTTTTGCAGCATATCCACAACAAGAACAGACAACATCAGGTGGGACTTTTCGGAACTGTACTGTATTTTTGTGTTTGTAGGACTTCAAATAGGGGCAAGCCTTATTAACACACTCGAATGTTCCTGAGCATTCAGCTACCCTGCGTATGCCAGTGAGGCCTTTTCTACTTGAGCTTCTATATTTCTCCCATGGCCTACCATCTACTGAACTCTGCATCATTGTTTCGCGTTCATATGGCAGCTTGTAAACACAAAGCCCATCAATGTCGTACGGAAGAGTATCTACTTCTTGAACTGCACAACTTTTCCATATTTGTGGGTCAAGCTTTCTGTTAGACCTTTATTAAATTGAAAAAATGTATATTATATTTACTGTAATTCCCCCTTTCAAAATAAGATACAGCTAAAAGAAGCACCTGAGGATGTGGATTTCAATGTGTAGAGCATATTGAGTAGTTATTAGAACTCTAATTAAAGCTTACATGTTTTTATTGTTTTCTTTATCTTCAACAAAAGTGAGCCTGGGGTAAATAAACATATATTAGTTTGGATTGTGATACAATAGTCAAATGCAAATGCAGAGCTAAATGCAAGAAGTCCAATAAACAGTACCCATAAGTTGTGAGATATCATTATTAAACACATGTGTAAATTTATGAATGTCACTCTTACCGGTTAGATTGTAATGCTTTCTCTTTGCATCTTCCCAATCGTTGGTGTTTCCGCAAATTACTCCATGCAGAAAAATACTTTGAACAGTGTTGACATCTGTTAAACATTTTAGCCTCTGCATTTGCTTTCAGCTCTTCCTCAGAAGATTCCTAGGTAATTATAATAAAAGTTCAAGAGGCAAAAAAGGGAAAAACTGCAACTGAACACATGATAACACCCTCAGGAAAGCATGGTTGCCATAGCAACTTGATTCTAAATATTCAATAATGCACTCAATTTAAACAAGAGTTGTCTGAAACAACAGATTGGTGCTAGGTGTTATCAGATAAATTTTGGACAACTCATTAAGTTTTGGTGGGTTTCTGCATTTATTGCTTTAAAAGTTTGACTAGGGACAGATGTACTTCATACTTACTTCTGAAGACTGCAGTTCTATTTTAACATCACCCTTATTATCATCGTCATCATCATCTATGACCATTATTTCTGCTTCCACTCTGTCCTCCTACACATTAAAAAATTCCACATCTATTGAGACTGATAGAGTTAACTTGTCAGCCAACCAGTAATATGAATTTTTATGTAGGGATGGTATTCAATGATAAATAATTCAGATAGCTCACTCTGAAAGGATACTTTTGGATTACGCTTATTTGTATCTAAATATATATCAACAAGGGAGTTGTTACCAAAATTCATTTTATTCAGCATGACACATTTCAGTTGCAGCTGCCCACTGCTATAGTCCTCATCTGCTTATAGTTGAACATTTATTATACTTTTTATAATAAAACTTATTTCTCAATATTAATCCTCATTTGTGAGGGGTAGGATGTATTGGCAAATGAAAGACTACCTATTTATCATTATTCACAGGGATTGGATATCAGCCTTCAAAGCAAAGCAAGCTCACTTTAGGGGAGTTAATGATTACTTACATCATCTGTATCACTACTACTGATAGGAGCATACATGCTCTATTCTGCAAAAACAATTAATAAATAAAATCAAAGTTATCCTTTATGTAAGTTTGTTAAGACCATGTATTCACTTTGATTATAAACTTGTAGTAAAAAGATCCTCTTACTGAGCTATATTATTCCATTATATATTATACTAAAAAAACAAATTCCTATACAACACACTCTCCTCAGCATAAGAAAATGAAGTATAGTTGGAAGGCCATACATGTAAGTTATTTTTAATAGGCCAAGAGAATCATTATTTTACAAAAAATCGTCATATTTGGAAAAAAAGCCACTTTGCCCCAATGAGTAAGGTCCATGTTATCTCAGAGCAGTTAAACATGTATATTTATGTTTTGACAATCCGAAGTTTGATTTAAGATTATGCAAATACAAAGCGTGGGTGTATACTAAACAATACTTTATTCCCTTTCTATAACCTGAAACAGTTTCAAACGAATGAAAACACGTACAATAATACGGAGAATGACTTTGGTCTGTACACTGGCTATACACAGACGCGAAAAAAAAACGGCTTATAGACTTTTTTTCTGACGGATATCAATGACCTCTCGCCACATTCTCTTGGCCTAAAACTTGGCGAATAAAACTCACTGTGATAAAATACTGCCTTCTTCTGATGAACAGATGCATAAAGAGCTAATTGTAAGGATTAAAATGGTGCTGTCCGACAATATAAAGAGAGGATGGAAAAGATATCATCTTTAACAGTTACCTGAAAAATCGACGACAACCACCAAACCTGGAATAGCCCGCCAAAAATTCTTCGTCTCCTGACTTGTGGTCACCCTGTCTTGTTGACGAACGCGGGATTTCTTGTTCACGTGATCTCCTGTACGCTACGTTATGAATACAACCGCATTTCTGCTGTGTTTGTGCTATTATTCTCTCGTTTTACATCGAACACATTTCTTTTTATTTAAAAATTAGTTTTTATTTCATGAATAGAGAATACTAAAATAATTTTTGAGCAAGAGAATTTAAGCAAGGGAATTTAAGATCGTGTTCCAATTTCACTGTCATGTCAATGATAGTTCAATATTTGGATGTTTAATTAAATAAAAATATTTGTAAAAATATTTGTAGGGGATCCTATTTCAGGATCCTAACTCGGATCCTAACTCGGATCCTAACTCGGATCCTAACTCGGATCCTAACTAGAAAGTTAGATTATCTCGCTAGGTGAATACTTGCCTCCCACTTGTCTCTTCCAGATTACACTGATAATACAGTTTAAAGTGACTAGTATAAAAACAGCTACTTGACACAACAAGAAAACAAGGAATTAAGCATTTTCAGTCTGCATTTAAGTGTCAGACCCAGAGTCCATCAAAAATCCCCGGTCAGTGAGGCAAAAATGAAATTCTGCATATTCTGTGTACAGAACCCTTTTGGTAAACGTTCTTCAAAAATAACATTTAAAGATCCGATATCTTGAATTTTTCTAAAAAAATATCACCGACTTTAAATACGCCCAAATTTCGCCTTTGACCCATACTCACAAGGAGGAAAATAAGCCATCTTTGAAGCCTTCGCATGCAAAGAACAGGCTCTGTGCAATAACGCGCTTTCTCCTAAAAACTAAGTGATTCGTTCCCTTTCTAAAGCAACAAAAATCTTGGAAAGAAAAGCATTTTCTACAGAATCTCGCTTGCGACAATCTGATGCACTAAAAGGTTTTGTACCGGATAGTAAAAATTGGCCATATTCAAACCTCAAAAAAACCACTTGGTACATGGCTTTTGAATTTCAAAATACATTTTCCTGGTAGCCTTACCTTTCTTAATTACTGTGTGCGAGTAATATCAGTGGCATTAAAAACCTTCCCATTTTACGAGAGGAATCCTTCATCCATATTTTGCTGTTGTTGTCATAACCGTGCATATATAATGAGTGTGAAATTGACAAGCACGGAGTTACAATTCGATCTAAGTATAAATGAAACACAATATGTTCCTTAACTCTATTTCTTTATTTAGTGGTTTCTTCGGTATTCATAATATTGGAAATACTTGAATAGAGTTTTTAATGACTTTTTTCGTACACGGAAACTGACCACAGAGTGTTTTGATTACAAACCGATCTCCAAACACTGAGATAAATTCATTCAAACAATAGAATATATTCAGATATTTGACGTCTTAAGTTTGTTTATGCTTCCCAGTTTTCGTCTTAATCTTACGAAGACTTGCTGTTCTGTAATTATTTATATTAATTTCTTCGTTTAATGCTTTCTCCATTGTAAATCGCATTGAGGCTTTGCAAAATGCGGTTTATGGACACCAAATCATTATTACAGTTGAATCCCGATAACTCGAACAATTTTTTGACAAGAAATTGTCTTTAATCATCAAATTTTACTATCTGGTAACAGCATGCACTCAAAGATAAATTAATCTAAATAAATTAGACATTCTAGCGTATGTTTTCACTCGCTATTGACGGCTCTCAAAACTCCAGTACATGCGGGCTTAGCCTCGAGCCCAGGAGCTATTTGTTTTGTTATTCAAATTTCTGCTTTTGTTTTTTCTGTAGCAGAAGCGAGGCTAAGCCTACATGTACTGGAGTTTTAAGAGTTATGAATTCTTTTTGGAGCAAAGTTTGAGTTATCGGGGTTAAAATTATGAAGAAAACGACCTGAAGGAAAATAAAAATCGCTTAGTGTTAGCCCGCAAGATTCCAGTTTCCAGTACGTTACCGAGGGCTCGAGTTACCGGGATTCCACTGTATTATTACTATTATTATTATTACTGTTGATTGGGTCCATATTTTATGACTTCTTACGATTGCCTGCCAAATGTGAGCAATCCAAGAAAAATCGATCTATTTTTAGATACATACTTAGTTGGTTTACATTACTCGTTCATTGTCCCTAAGAGATAGAAACGGAGAGAGAGAAAACAAAATACTCTCCAATTGACGGGTATAAATAAATTCTTTACTTGGGAGTGCCCGTACATGTACAGTTCTTGACAACATCTTCCAAAAGGGCAATGTACGGTGCTTTCCTTCGGATTGGTGGTGTTGGTACTTCAAGTTGAAGTTCTTGACAGAAGATCTGTAGAAGAGCCACCTTCATAGACTTTAGACTGTTGTTTTGGACCAAACTGCAGATATTGTACTGGTCAACAATGATTGGGTGCTCAAGCTGGAGTGTAGACAGTATGGTTTCTCTAGCTTCACTGTAATTGATTTCCTCTTCTGCCGCTGCTACATCTTCTTCTGTAACAAGGTCAGACACCTGCTTGCCTCTTACTTTAGCTGCTAAACGACCAAAGAACGAAGAGATTTGTTGTGCAGATAGAAACTCTGTCAAACCAAACAGGCGTTTACCATTTTCGTCTCGCGCTCGAAGCATGTCTTTAGAAACACCGCCCGCATCTAACTTTTTACCCGTGACCTGGCCGATATCAAATTTTTTCTTGAGATAATTCTTTTGCTTATCACTGAACCGGTATGCCTTCTTGGTTCCCTTAAGAGCCCAGCCCTCTTTTACACACACCTGTGATGAAAAATGATGATTTTCTTGGTGTATTTGAGTGCTAGCTCCTAGAGTTGGTATAGCACTGATGTCTTCTGACAAATGAATTGCATACTGCTCCTTAGCCATGTCCAGCATCGTTTTTCTTTCTGGCGCCCTTGTACAATTTTCAAGTGAAAGATGTTTCTCTAAACTTGAAGCTCTCATGAAGACTCGGATACAACCTTCTATGGGGCAAGAATAAATGGCCGATTGACATTCATCAGGTTCACAATGTTCCTCTGGAGCTATTTCCTGCCTAGTAGATTCTTTTGTTGGTCTCGGTGACACAGTTTTGAAATCAGACTTTGAGAATGGATCAGATAGCCAGTGATAAACAGCACCTGCAAAAAACGCCAATAAAAAAGATTATAAGATAAAGGGCTTGCTAATATATTCCCTGTAGTTTTCAAAATCAAATTCAAAGAACTGGCGAGTCAGTCATGCTATAGTTATCTAATAGGTAACAGCTCTTTTCTTTGGAACTGCTTCACAAAATGCGAGCTGAGATAATACGAACACAATAATTGTAACTGTAACCGCCTTCATAGCGAAGTAATCCGTGAAGGACTACAATGTTTGTAAGCATCTGAATGAAATTGCCACTCGTCTGTGGCTAGCTCTTGCACTTTTTGCAATCTATTCCACTCTTGAAGGGACTTACACATTACTAATCTTAATTTTTTGTAATGCAAGTTCAAAAGAAATTGAATGTTGCATAAATTAATTACCCGAATCTTTATCAATTGTGATTGTTTTTCCTCTGCCAACCCCATACTGCACGCCATGCTACTATGCTGTCTTCTTTGTACTCAAAGTTATTGAGCTTGTTGATTCCTGGAATTTTCTTTTGTTCTTCAAATGCGGCCAGATTCTCTGCGTTTTGTACAACAGCTACCCTTACACCGTTAATTCCTCCATGTGACAGCAGGGCGTCTTTCATCTCTTGAGCTGTCGTTACATTATGACCCTCATTGATATAGGTTCTGATATGAGATTTACAGGTTGCTGCAAGCCTGTCTGCCGCACCCTTTCCCCCTTGTGGATCACTGAAATCTGCTCTCACAACTTTGATTCCAGTGCTTTGATGAAGATGTGACAGAGCCGAAACGGTGCTGGACGAATGATAACAGCCCGCGTTATCTTGTCGTAGGTAGGCATGCATGATCTCAGGATGCTCTTGATTGAGTGTACTCAACATGTGTTGCACCATCACAACCACAGCTGCGCTATCTTGACTGCAAGTCTGGACTATGTGCACAAAGGCTTGCGACTCTAGTTTGCCATGAAACTTTCTGAACACCACAGATATGTGCCATGAAATTCCTCTCTTCCCAAACCAATTTTGCTGCGACTCTCGATACATCTGAGGGATGAATTTCATGGCCCAGTCATTGACGATGAAGATGGTCTTGTCGTCAAGTTTGTCTAGAACATCCAGTCTCGCCTGATCTTGTCGGATAGATCTCTGCTGATGCGCTTTCCACGCTTGAATTGCTCTCTGGGACGTCATACATAGGTATAAGGCCTCATCTTTTTCCTCTTCGCTCGAGAAATGGACTTGATAAAGAGCTTTTTCGATTTTGTCCAGAGTGAAATCAAGAGCATGGCACTGATCACACACGTCATTGTGACTGTGGTTGCAAAGTTGTCTGTGTTCTGGGTCTGTGGAATCATTAAGCGCATGATTAATGCAATGGTCCGCCACTGTCGAATCATCGCTTACGTGGACCTGTCGAACAGCAAATATTCATACATATACATTAAACATTGTACGTAAAAAATCCTGTTGTACAAACTGAACTTACACTTACACATAAATTCATTTACCGTGTGGCGCTATAGTCCTTTTTGGGGGGTGGGCAGGGGGGGAGGGGTGCGGGGGGGATGGAGAGGGGAGGTAAGTAATATATCAAATGCGTGTGAGTGTTCCATCAGTGGTTCCAAACACCAAGAAACTGATGAAAGCACGAGACCGCAGGATGAAGATTTCGGGTTCGAATCTTCAGATGATTTATCAAAAGGTTTTTCCTGACAATTTCGCTACTTGTACACAATTTCGCAGCTTGTGAGAAAATTTCTGAGTCTGGTGTTCAAATAAAGTAAAAAACATATCAATTAAGTAAGTAACATATGAATCTGGATATCAAATGACTGGGAAATTGTGTAGGAGCATCACTAGTGATTTGGATCTCATTTCCACATCACAAGTGATCTTCCTGCAGAGTTTCATTATTAATGAGTTTGAGAACGTTATTTCAGCTTACTCACTTTATAATCTCCTTTGAGATAAAGTTTCCCTGTTTTTAATGCCTTCTGTAACTCGGTGGCATTCCAATCTCCCTCTTCTTTATGTGCTAATTTGTCTTGTACAATTCCGGCAAGCACATCAAATGCGCGTGTTCCCTCAGCAACAAAATAATCAATTCCTTGTAGTGACTTACGTACAGAAGCACTGTACTCAGTCAGAATTCTAAGCATCGTGTTCTTACTGAATGGCTTGAAGTTATTTTCTGTACAATACTGAATGTATTGTATAACGATTCGCTGAGGAATCATAGTGCGTATAACATTAGGCACCACAATAACTTTACCAGAAGAAAGTTGGAGCTCTTTTTCACCATAAGGAAGATCTTGGATCAGATGGGGGCTAGTGATGAAGCTTAGGAAGTGGTCAAGCTGTTGAGAGTTTATCCGAATTCGAGTGGAGGTCTTTTTAGGAACAGGGACGTTCCGGCCGTACTCTACACGATGAAGGTTAGCCATGCTGAATCTATATTGAGTTAGACCTGGTATGTACTCTCTAATAGTATTGAAGCTTGCCACGCCAGCCATGATAGATAACACTTGTCTACGGGTATCCCAGCTGGTAGCGTTTGCATAAGCTTCAGCTAAGGCCTCTAAATATGCTTTCACTGCTGGGCACGGTGATCTGTCAAGACGTAAAGCCACGTTCATTGAATCAGATCTTTGAAGCTCCATCCATAAATGCGTAGCATTTGTGGGAGAAATAACCCTCAGTGTTGATGAAACAATTTCAGTTGTTTTTTGGAGATAACGTCTTTGTGTTCTGTCTGAGACCTCGTTCCAATCAAGCCATGGTCTTCCTAAGGGCTCAATAGAACACTCTTCAAGAAACTCGTTGAGCTTGGAACGCTGCGTGACTAACGGTGAGACCCCATCACTTCCAGATGAAGATGTGGTGCTGCATGTCTCTGGTGGCAGGAACAAGCTTTCATCATAGATGGTCAGTTTTCCAAACGTATCGGCTATGCTCTCCTCATCTGTCATGCTCTTTTGTAGCTCACTATCGTTTTCTTCCTAGAAATAAAAACGCAAATGCAATTAATCGTTTATTTTTTCATGGGATGATTATGTATATAGCTGATTCAATTAACGTTGGCGCTGAAAAAAAGCCTAAAGCCTAAAGCTTTGAGAGCGGAATTCATGGAATTTTTTTTTCACCTGTGACATTATTACAATAAAAAACTCACTGTATGCTTGCAAATTCTACAACTTGGATACATATTCCTTAATTTCTGAGGTGGCCTACAGAAACGTTTGTGAGTACACAAAAGATATTTGAAAGGCTTTAGCCTTTAGGCTTTTCAGCGACAACGTTAATTGAAATAGCTATATTTTCTAATTTCAAAATGCTAAAACTGCACCTGTTCGTCATCACATTCAATCTTTCCTCCACTTTGTTTTTCTAATTTCTCGGTTTCTTCTTCTTCCTTTTCACTGAGTTCAGTGTTTTTCGCAATCTGGCTTGTCAAATGTTCTCTACATTGCTTACATATAGCTAAAATGAGTTAAAAGGACAAACAAGACATCAGTACCGACAAACTAATTAAAGTAGAATAACGCTGAATCAAGGATTGCTATTAGAGGGTTGGGGCATTCTCCCACACCACAGGAAGCCCAGGCAATCATTTAGAGCAGCACGTAACATCAGCGTACAAAGCAGTATAAAGCAAATAGAGGCGTCTAGGTTCGAATCCGCATGGATTACAATTTTTTGTCCCCTTTTTTGAAACCAAAACAAAGGTTCATATATTGATGAAATCTTATGACGCGATTATTACCCTTTACGAAAATCCTAATATTTTGCGGTGAAAAAGAAACCGCTTATTACTAACTAACACAATTCCATTGGAATGTTGTTATCACGTAACTCGCTGAGCTGAAATTATTGTAAACCTATCACTTTTAGGGCCAGTTCACAAGAGGGAGGGTGCCCCTATGTAGTAGGGTTACCCTAGGTGGTAGGGTGCCCCTAGCCTCTAGGGGCACCCTCCCTCGCATGTGAAACGAACTGCATAAAACAAACACCACCTAGCCTCTAGGAGCACCCTCCCTCCCATGTGAAACGAACTGCGTAAAACAAAGGAGAAGGGGCCCCCTACCATCTAGGGTAACCCTACTACATAGGGAAACCCTCTGTCGTGTGAACAGGCTCTAAGATGGGTCAACAAGCGCGGGTGAAATAATATCGCCCCAGGCCCCCCTCCCCACACGCAAACAGCTGGCGCACCTGCAACTAGCCAGAAAACATAAGTAATTAAGTAAGTATACATACGTGATCCTATTGGAATTAGCGTCTGAGTGGCTTCCAAAACATATCTAGACTCGCTAGTCTTTAGACCACACTGCCCTTTAGATGAAGACGACTTGTGGCCCGCAAATTCTAGTGGAATGGAGCAAAACTTTCTGTTGCATCTCCAACGTATCCCAAAGAAGTCTCTATGTCGAGGACATATGGACATCAACAAATGACTATCGTTCACATTGAATATACCTTCAAAACAAAAATCATGAAATATAGTTTGTTAAAGATAAAGAAGACAAACAGATAGTCTTAACGAATGTAGTCTTTTACCTGCTTGTGCGAGGATAAGTGTTGATTCATTCATTAGCGAAGCATCGTCACTAATTTTGCAAAATACGAGATGTCCTTTTATGTCTTTGGTGCACCCACCAATCGTGACGCAATTTGTGTTGGAAGGATTCCTGGTCGACGGGCCGCATAAACCACCAACAAGTGCAGAAAAACTACAAGCGGCCATGGTTTTATCCAGATCGAAAACAAGCTAGTACAGCCATGGGTTGATTATCTGACAGTGTCTGGGTGTTGACAATTCTTGTCTACTAAACGATGAAGTGATCGATTTTTATCTATTATACTAGATCAAAAACTACCTCCAAATTGATACAAATCACGGATTTACATTGGATAAAATACATTGTTTCAGTAAATCAGGTCTTAATAAAATCTTCTCGCTGTATTTCTAAAAATACTCATTTTTGATTGTATTATCTATTGAAGGATAATATTTGGATAGTTATTACCAATTATATGTAATTTGATCGAGTCATTGAAACATCAGAAAATTACTACTCAAGTATAATTATAAATGTTATGAATACCGAGGTACTCAAATAAACCACTAAATAAAGAAATAGAGTTAAGGAACATATTGTGTTTCATTTATACTTAGATCAAATTGTAACTCCGTGCTTGTCAATTTCACACTCATTATATATGCACAGTTATGACAACAACAGCAAAATATGGATGAAGGATTCCTCTCGTAAAATGGGAAGGTTTTTAATGCCACTGATATTACTCACACACAGTAATTAAGAAAGGTAAGGCTACCAGGAAAATGTATTTTGAAATTCAAAAGCCATGTACCAAGTGTTTTTTTTGAGGTTTGAATATGGCCAATTTTTACTATCCGGTACAAAACCTTTTAGTGCATCAGATTGTCGCAAGCAAGATTCTGTAGAAAATGCTTTTCTTTCCAAGATTTTTGTTGCTTTAAAAAGGGAACGAATCACTTAGTTTTTAGGAGAAAGCGCGTTATTGCACAGAGCCTGTTCTTTGCATGCGAAGGCTTCAAAGATGGCTTATTTTCCTCCTTGTGAGTATGGGTCAAAGGCGAAATTTGGGCATATTTAAAGTCGGTGATATTTTTTTAGAAAAATTCAAGATATCGGATCTTTAAATGTTATTTTTGAAGAACGTTTACCAAAAGGGTTCTGTACACAAAATATGCAGAATTTCATTTTTGCCTCACTGACCGGGGATTTTTGATGGACTCTGGGTCTGACACTTAAAACAAGGTATTCCATCCAATGAGGCTAGGAGTGTCAACAGTAAAATCAAATTATTATAATGATGCCCAGAATGGTAGACTGGTTTTGTTTGTTTTGCATCTAGAGTAGATACCGATGGCCCTGGATTAAAATATGAATGTGCTGATGCAATTTTATCTCTTTGTCCATAGAGACCAAATCTCTTGCTGCCAAGGAAGAATCTGCATCCTCTTCTAGAGGCAAGATCAAAGAGGGCTTCCCAATAGCTGAACAATGTGGGCCAGTTTTCCCAGTTCTGAACTGGATGAGGTTGTGTCAATTGTTCAACAAGAAATGCATCAATTTGCTGGTACAGAAGGTGCTCCTTTGTTAAAATTCCTGACTGGATAAATGCATATATATGCATGAAAACAAGAGTCCTACAAGTATTTCATTTTATGTGAATGTTGAAAGCATATGTGTCCATGAAAATGCCCCTAAAGAATATCACGGGCCAGGATTGTTGACCTGACCCATGGAGTTTGTAGTATCGGTATTGGAGATTTGAGTCCTTCAGGAAGTGTTGCTTTGTTATTCAAATCAGTCTCAGTAATAAAGTTATTCTTTGACCATGCTGTGATTCCTACCACCAAATGTCGTGAAACAATTCCATCAAAGTGCACGTCTTTTATGTGCTTCAGTAATGACCATACTTGGTTCATAGAACTTAGAATTTTAATTTCAGTGCAAATAGGGCATATAATTTGAAAGGGATTAACTACATATCCTTGATTCCCAAGAACTAGTTTCATCCCAGTTTTGAATTTATCAAATTCTAAAAGAAATCTTGAATCTTCCTCCATCAGTTTGTCACATTCATCTGTCCATTTGGCATCCAAATAGCCACGCTTTCTTTTGCCTTGGTCATCATGCAGACCCATCTCCCCGCTTTCCATCTGCAGATATCATAGTTGCTCTGTTGTAGTCATGCAACTTCACCTCAAAAGTCAATCTTGCATAGTCTTTTAAGGTGGCTGGACCCTATTTCGCCAGTGCGCGGGTAGTCGAATTGAAGCGGCTATTAATTGCGTTACAGAATTAAGTTAACCAACCTTTTTACGCACACCTACTACAAATGGACCAAATTTTATAATGATGCTAGTTTGGTTGAAATCGGAGCTTTTTTAACATCGAAATTGTTATACACTGGATTTGAAATTTTGCCAATTTTCTCAAAATCCTGACCTCGACGAGCAAAACGATTTATGAGACTTCGTAAATGAAATGTTTGTCTATAATGTGAAAGCGTTTCAAGAAATTCTATTAAGCCGATTTTGAGTAAAAACGGAGCAATTATTTGACTTTGAAGAAACTTAAAACCGCGGGTACTTTACTAAATGGTTCTTTAATTTGTGAATATGTCATCGTATTTGCTATTTTTGATCGCCGTTGAGACGACTGTACGTAAAGCACTAAATTACTGCGTTTATCTCGGAATTTCGACATCCATGTCAATAATACTGTTTCTTGAAAACTAGTAGATCAATTTTTTTTTATTTCTCGATATTGAATATTCAATCCTTTACCAGTAAGGTGTATAAATTACAAAGGCATTGAAGTTTTTTAAGACCATTAAATAATTTTTTAAACATTGCCATATGTGCATCTCTATTCTCCGCGTTGTTGCCGGTGTTTGATTCAGGCTTTATGATATGCATGCCTGCATGCTTGTCGCTTTGGCGCCTCGTGCAAAAAATGCAAATACATGGAACTATTAAGTCTTCCAAGTTACCTGGACTGGTGAACTACTTTTTCCTTCGCCTTTTTAGCCTTTAATGTGTTTTCCAGCAATATTTCAATTCTCCGTTTTCTTTTTGCACAAGGAAATACCATAGTTCAACCATAGTTCTAGAAACTTTAGTAAGAAACTGCTACGTACAGCATTACTCTGGATATCACTGGCGTGACTTTCCATGTATATTTGCATTGTTTTGCACGAGGCACCAAAGCGTCACGCATGCAGGCATGCATAATCAAACACTGGCAACAACTCGGAGAATAGAGATGCACATATGGCCATGTTTAAAAAATTATTTAATGGTCTTAAAAATCTTCAATGCCTTTGTAATTTATACACCTTACTGGTAAAGGATTGAATATTCAATATCGAGAAATAAAAAAAAATTGATCTACTAGTTTTCAAGAAACAGTATTATTAACGTGGATGTAGAAATTCCGAGATAAACGCAGCAATTTAGTGCTTTACGTACAGTCGTCTCAACGGCGATCAAAAATAGCAAATACGGTGACATATTAACAAAATAAAGAACCATGCCTTGGTATTATTTAAAACCAAAAATATTGCAACTTTTCTTTGGAAAATTATTGTTATAAAATTAATTTAGTAGAGCACCCGCGGTTTTAAATTTCTTCAAAGTTAAATAATTGCTCCGTTTTTACTCAAAATCGGCTTAATAGAATTTCATGAAACGCTCTCACATTATAGACAAACATTTGATTTACAAAGTCTCATAAATCGTTTTGCTCGTCGAGGTCAGGATTTTGAGAAAATTGGCAAAATTTCAAATCCAGTGTATAACAATTTCGATGTTAAAAAAGCTCCGATTTCAACCAAACTAGCATCATTATAAAATTTGGTCCATTTGTAGTAGGTGTGCGTAAAAAGGTTGGTTAACTTAATTCTGTAACGCAATTAATAGCCGCTTCAATTCGACTACCCGCGCACTGGCGAAATAGGGTCCAGCCACCTTAATACATCAATTGCATGAAGCAAAATGTTCTCATCTCTCTCTTCTATTTCCACTTTTATGCTTTCCTCACTACTAGGTTTATACACTAGGTTTATATTCATACGTAACACAAATCAGCTTTTGCCTGAGATTAAACAACTTTGCTATCTTTGATATGAACTCCTCTGTTGTCATCTTGCTGTTAACATGGACCATCTTGTAATTTTGTGAATTCACTGTTTTCATATTCCATACTTTAGATACAACTGAAAAAAATAAGACACATATGATATAATTATTATTAAGAGCAAGATTCAGTAACTTTTTAAAATTCCTGGACAGAAGTGAAAATTCGGATTCAAGTTTATTTAACCAAAAAGATCCTTGTTGGCAACTATTTCCGAAAAGCACCTTTAAAAACCCCAGCGATTTTTTTTATTTTCTGAAAAATTTTTTTTTTGAAAATACACCCTGGCGCCTTCCGGGCGCCGGCTGGAAATAGTCAAAATTGTGCATCTTTATGGCTCTGTAACGTACTAGCAAAAGCTCCACAATTTATTCTGTTTTAACCGTGCATTAACAATCCCTTTCTCTTTGTTTACCTGTAAAAATAACTTCAGAAAGTTTACTTTTCCTAGTTCTTATGGTTCTCTGAATTCACCTCTTTCGATCGATCTAAAATTAGACAAAATTTTTAGCATTTTTTGGACTTTATATCTCAAAGAGTATTTCTTTCTAGACTCAAATCTCTGACCCAAAGTAAGGTCCAACACTATAGTATCGCTGCATTAAATGTCGTTTTGGCCCGTTAAATCCCACTTAGCAAGAGCGGAGAAAGTGAGAGCTATTTTTTTGCAAAGTCAATAATTTGTCACGCAATGCACGATTCGCGTGACAATCCAGAAAATACTTGAAACATTGAAAACACTGTACTTTTTGCTTCAGCAGCCTATTTCTAAGCATTTGTTATCGCTTACATGACTGTTGGTGTCCTAATCGCAAGAGCAAAGCTAAGCCAGATAAGCCGGAAGTCCACTGAAGAAAACAATCACCAAATGACACTAGACAGTGCGGTTTATTCTGTTTATTACTAGATCGACTTTTACATGCTAATGACTCTGAATATTCTAATGAAATGTAATGAGCTGTACTACCTTGCGAAAACTAATACAAAATAACTGCATGCAGAACACAATTTAACTGTAAAATGGGCGTAAAGGGAAATAAAGTAAGCTATCCTCTCAGGATCGAAAAACAAAACAAGAATTAAAAAACAGCTTTTTTGAACTGTTCAAAACTTAGCTTTGCTCTCACCGGGTTTACTGATCGACCTTTTGCAAAAGCTGATTAACACTGTCTACTGGACATTATTTAGACATGAAGTTTTACGGTGTTTTGGGCGTTTTTCTTGTCCATTAATTCCAACAGCTCATTAGAATATATACCCCTATTCCAAAAAAACGTTGTCCCAACAAGTCCACAGTGTACACTCCAAGACCGCAAAGGATTTTCGCAGTTTTTCTTTTAACTAATCTATTCACTATTGTCTTTCCTTGTGTGATGTTATCCTTGGTGAGCATTTCAAGCATTCCAGCAAGTGTTATGAGCAATTATACCTTTTGTATTCATGTCTTATGCAACCAAAACATGCTATGATGACATTAATTACTAGAAAACTACCAAAATCCTTTGCAGTCTTAGAGTGTACACTGTGAACTTAATGTGAACGTTTTTTCGGATAAGGTATATATATATATATATATAAAGCATAGTTTATTAGCATGTAAACCTGCGGTATAAGAATATATTACAAATTTGCTCTAGTACCACATGTCAGTCACGCAATATGCCCAAAGAAATAATTCAAGACTGAAATGGAATTAGTCATTAGCGTGCCGTAATTTGCTTTGACAGAAATTTGATAAGATCAATTAGTACACAATAACTATTCATTACACAAACAGTTTCAGGGTTACATCATGGGTTACATCGTGTACACTCTTCTATGTTCTAAATATCTGTTTAAAATGTACTAGAACGTATGAATGGCATTCTTTTGCACTTTTTCAACGCTTCTTCAAAATCCTTCGCCCTGCGGGCCACATTGGAAAAGGCAGGACGATTTGCGCTGTCTCTCTTAGTGTCTGCAAAAATAGTATATCAGCTCACTTAATTTCATGTAAGACAAAAGACGAAGAACTTGATAGTGAATTCAAGCTGTTGTTGGCTAGAGCAGGTAAGTCTTACTTTCATGAGTTGATACTAAGCGTCAATAAGGCAAAATGAAAAGCTGAGATATATTTCCCGGGTTCACAAGTGGTTGTAATATATTTCTATTGTTAACGTGTTTTAGGAATATTTAAAGATGACAGTTCTTACAGCTCATATACAGTGTGTCCTTTTCACTGGGACACTTATGGAGTTGGATGGCGATGTGGAAAAAGTCGATGTACAGTACCAAGTGAAGTCACAGCTCATAAGTCCACTGCCAAGGGATATCGTGGTATAGACAGAAAGACTTCCGAGTATTTACTTTCAGTTACAAAGAAACTCTTTCCAATTGGGACACGTAAGTAACTTCTACTTTACCGACGTCAACACTATCTCATCTGCTATACTACTCTAGTAACATAAAATGGGAGTACTAACTAATTTCCCACTTCACAATTTAATTTGATGTTTTGTACATTTCACAAAGATCCCAACTATAAAGTACTATACAGTGATCTCCCTCAAAACGGACACTTCTCTAAGGCGGACACCTTTTCTTGGTCCTAGTGCAATATCCCCATATTCTCTGTATAAAATTTCCTCGAAGACGGACTCTCCTCTAAAGCGGACAAAGGACATTTTTTTATTGTAAAATAGGTCGAACAAAACCGGCATAGTAGATTGTTGCGTCTTTCAGTACTGTAATATATCGAGGTACTAAAGTTACAAAACAAACATTGATCATATGTTCAAGATCCTCTCACAACAGATATTGGACGACCATTAGAAAGTCAGATTCTGTTGTATAATGGTTTTGTATCGCTGTATATTTGGCGTCAGATTTGTGGGATCAAATTTCATGGCTCTTTCTAAGGTGGACACCTCTCTAAAGCGGACAGCAAGAGCTGGTCCACTTTAGAGGGAATTCACTGTAGTAAGCTCTAACAGTAAGATATGACATGATGTCACAGTAATGACTTAGCTGAGGGGGAGGGGAAGGGAACCCTGGCTATATGTTGTGTCCCAGTTTAACATAAGGACGAAAGAAGAAACCATATGGATAGTTACTACTGTTCTAAGATTGCAGCATAGTTGAAAATCAAAAAGAGAAAAGGAGTAAATTGCCGAAACTCTGTTGTTGTTGTTGTTGTTGTTCAGTGCTGTTGGTGTTGTTTTCTCTTTGACCTTTTTCAGTTGTGATCAGCCACACCCACTATTGTACCTACTTTGATCCCTCTTTTATTTTTGGTAGTTCCATGTTGTTGTTGTTGTTTTTTGTTTTTTGTTTGTTTGTTTGTTTGTGTTTTTAATCTTAAGGTGTTTTTGTAGGAAAATTACATGATAGAAGACAAGACGCTGGCTGAAACTATCTGTTGATAATATATTGGCTTAAAAAGCCATTATTTAAGCAAACCCTTTATCGATCAGATATTGTTAGCTAAGAAATCTTTTTTTTTTCAGCTATATGCAAACGATGCAAGGAACACCTTACCGGTGCAAGGAACACCATTTCAAGTGATTCTACATTGATGCAAGAGAGTAATGCTCCTGAAATTAGTGGTTGTAACGTTTCAAGCGACGAAATTCCATCAGTAACCGAGAATATTCCTGAAATTGTTGTCAGTGGGTGTGACATCGAGCAAAAACTGATAGAGGAGGTACAGTGTAAACAGTATACGTATGAACTGCTTTGAAAAAATGCTTTATACTATACAAAAAAAAACAAAAATCAAAAACTAGTTCATGGCAATATGTGTGCGAGAGGCCCTCAGTCCAATCCCTATTGACCTGCTCATAAAAATGCATGGACCACCGATAAAGAGGGGGAGGAGAAGTTAAAGAGCACACCGTCAACCTTCTTTAGTTATATGGTTGCATTAAAGTGCACCTAACCCCTACTCAGATCCAATTTGGATCAAAAGTTGGGACGTTTCTAAGAACTTTGGCGAAAAAATTAGGCGAATTGATCAAATCCCTAATTTTTTACGGATTTTTAAACATCGGAAAAAATGGCCTTTGATCTCCCTGTGGTGGCACACCTGAGCACAAACTGGGAACTGGGCCGAGGTGAGCTGTGACGTCAACCCAGTAACCCATGTTTACAGCTTTGTAGTATTTACACTGTAAGAAAGTGTAAGAGTTATATTTTAAAGAGTTTATAAGGAGCAAAATACCTAATAGGTGCATTGTGTACAGATGTAGCAACTCACCAACCATTAAAGGAGGTATTGCCTTGTATCTGATACCATTTTGGGAAGATAAAGACCAGAAACTAAAAGTCTAAGTAACGTAGAAAGTTTCAGCTCCGCCAGCAGAGACAAATACCCGGCAATGTGTTCAAAGCATTTAAGACGCTTAAAGACTAAAGACAAGAACTTTGCTTGAATGTTTTTCGTTTTGCCTGAGCAGCCAATCAGTTATTCCAAGACAGTGAAGTCACAGCGTACTTGAACAATAACCAAAACCGCTTCAATCTTGGCTTTGATGTATTCAGCTAGCGCTAAACGTTTGTAACTAGTGTTGTCTTATCTCTATAAATCATAGAGAAATCAAAATGGTTATTCCAAAAGATCATTTGATAAATGAAGGTAAAATCCAAAATGCTAGCAAAAGATTGAAAATGTTTGCTTCGAAATCTAGACTGTTATAGTGTTATGAAAGACTGGAATGTTGTGGTTATATTGTCCCAGGTATGGTCTGTGTACAGTGTGCCTCTGCTAGCAGGCAGCCGATCTGACAAAAAACTAAACTAAATAAATGACCGGGAGTTCAAACTTTTGGGAATAAAAAGTTACATTTAAAATATCAAACCGATTCTATTTTGCAACAGGGGAATTGTTTAGATGTGTTCTTGAGTTTGTAGCATGTTACGTGACAGAAGTCACGATTGCTCGGGTCAAGCACGTCTTGTGTAGCTTTAATTTTAAAACAGACAACTACGGACGGATGTTATTGTTTAAAATGGGTAGGACGACTGATATTTGATAAGAGAAACAGACCAGTTTTATTCCAGTAGCAAAATCATTCTTTGGAATTTTATTGGCAAGGCAAGGCAAGGCAATAATTTTTGACTGTTGTGATTTTCAGTGATGTTGCAATTCTCCAATTGTGGTGAAATGTGAAGAATGAAAACCTTCCTTTACAAGTCTGTTGGATGAAGTGGTCCCAAAACTTATTTATTTAGATGGAAAGTAAGGATAATTTGTTTGGCGAGACGGCGAAATTGCGTTGTCGCGTTGCTTGTCTTAGCTCCCCACTCTGTATCCGCTTGAAAGACCTAAAAGAGGTAGAATCGAGATCTTTCAAGATCTTTCAATGGCTCTATACTATAAACAAAGAAAGATTTGTTTAAAATTGATATCTCGTTTATTTTCTTTCAAATATCCAAAAACTTCCATGTCCAAACAATTACTGTACATATTTATACGAACGGCGTAGACTGACTGACAGCAGGGAATATTGCGAACCATTTATTCGTTTGACTTGTGCCGTTGACTCTTTTTAGCAATTGTTCTCTAGCTCCCCTGTTCTCTAGCTCCCCTTAAAGCCTCTAATTAAAGCCTGGCAACCATTCTTTGTCGGCAAGTGGGTCTTCAATATATACAAACTTATTCAAATCTAGTTCTTTGAGCCCAACTCACAGTGCTTCGCGGTTGCCAACATCTTCCAATATTCATCGTCTCCGTCCACTTCTAACTTGAGCTCAGACATCTCTGAACCTACTTAGAATTCATCATACGATATCAATGATGATATCTTAAAGTTTTCAGAAAAAATACTGACGAATTAGTGTTATAAAAACTTCATCAAACTTAGATATCTATAAGACTTCACAGTAGAGTAATACTAACTCGTTCCTGGGTAGACGTCACACTTGAACCCAAGCTCCCTGACCGTTAGAAGAGTAAGTGTTCCATCGAAAATGGAACTTTAAAAATCCGTTAAAAATTAGGGATTTGATCAATTCGCCTATTTTTTTTGCCAAAGTTCTTAGAAACGTCCCAACTTTTGATCCAAATTGGATCTGAGTAGGGGTTAGGTGCACTTTAACAAGATACTGGCATTGCGCAAAATAACAAGACCACCTTTTGTTAACTTACCTTTTAAAACTCTATTTTACGAAAGCGAAAAAAGTACGAGTTCTGATGAACTACTTGCTGCCGGTATGACGCAGCTTCGAATTAAAGAAGACGAGACGTTTGTTCCATCAAATAATGAAAATGAAAGTACGTCTTCCTCTGCAGAAGATGGGAAATACAATCAAAAACTTGTAAAGCTAAATGATTTCCTGGAGGAGTGTGGGGTTGAAAGACTTTGGAGGCCTTGGGTTGACTGGACTAAAGCAAGCGATAAAACACGTAATCGGTATGTTAAGCGGATGAGTGAGATTGTAGCAACTGTGCTCTCGGTGACGTATCCAGATAACGTCGAAGAGTTATGGAGAGGTGTCAAAACATCTTCCGCCGTGTCGAGGCTGTTAGGCAGTGAGCCTGCATCTGCTAAAAGTAACAGCTACTTACAGGCTATGGCCGAGGCATACAAAAACGCTTCCAGCTGGGACACCCGCCGCCAAATATTGTCTATTATGACAGGCGTTGCCAGTTTTAAGGAATTCCAACACTACATTCCTGGATTGACTTACTATAGATATACCATAGCAAATCTTCATCGCATTCAATATGGCTGTGGAACACCTGTCACAGTGCAGTATGTGCCACGCCTGCGGATCGACAGGAAACAACTGGACCATTTTTTGAGTTATATAACAAGTCCTCACATAGTGCAAGACCTTCCATTTGGTGAAAAGAACCTAAAGCTGTCATCTGGACAACTTATAGCTGTGCCTAACGTGATCAGAGCGATAATACCTCAGCAAATAGTAAAACAGTACCAGCAATATTGTTTGGAAACCAACTTCGTACCTTTCAGCGAGAGCACAATGCTAAGAATTCTATCTGAATGTAAAGCATCAGTTCGTAAGTCATTACAAGGCCTCGACTATTTCGCCGCAGAAGGATCAAGAGCATTTGAAGATCTACATGAAGTACTAGAGAGCACTTTACAGCATGGGGATCACCAGGACATTGTTACTAATTTACAAGAAGCACTCAAAACTGGAAAATTGTATCTCAAAGGAGACTATAAGGTAAACAAAACAATCACAGTTACCCTTAGGGGTAATAAAACGTTTCTTTAATAAACAGAAATTTTCCTGTCAATATTGTGCGTGAGGTTCGCGCCATTTTTGACATAATTAAGTGAACCGATAAGTGCATGATTTGTCTCATATAGTGTATGTTTTAAAATAATTTTCATGGTACGGACAGCGCAGCGGCAGCCCAAGGCGCCACCCTATGCTCACAGGTGCATGTTATATGTTTTTGTAAAGCGCCTAGAGCAGATTTTGGATAGGCGCTATATATATAAATGTTCATCATTATTATTATGTTTTAGGTCCACGTCAGTGAAAACTCACGAACAGCAACTCATTGCAGCGTCTATGGCCTAAGTGATAAAACAGATCAAGATTTGAAACGAGAATGTGATCATACTCATAACGAGATATGTGATGACTGTGAGTCGCTTGGTGTTACATTAAGAGAGATAGAAGACCACATTCTAAGCGTTTCATTCCCCAGTGGCGAAGATTGTGATGAAGCCCTCTACTTATGTCACAGTGCTCAGCAGTCCATTCATTCATGGAAATGCCATCAACTAAGATGTGTGCACCAAGATAAAGCTCGTTTGGACGTTCTCAATATCCTGGATAATAATACTATTCTGATGATTAGTGATTGGGCAATGACGTTTCTGCCACAGATGTATCGAGAGTCCCAGACCGACTGGTTTGCAAAGAGAGGGATATCTTGGCACATATCTGTCGTTTATCGCAAAGACCAAGGGAATCTTCAGTCTCAAGCATTCATAAGCATAATTCAGTCGTGCAGCCAAGACAGTTCATCTGTCATGGCTATTCTGCAGCATGTTATTCAAACCCTCAAGACCGAGCACCCAGAAATTGACAAGTGTTTCCTCCGTCAAGACAACGCGGGATGCTATCACTCCTCAAGTACTATCTTGGCATGCCCTGCAATTTCAGACTTGACATGAGTAACAATAGCAGGAATACATTTCAGTGACCCACAAGGAGGAAAAGGTGCAGCTGACAGGATGGCTGCAACTGCCAAGAGTCATATCAGGCTGTACATCAATGAAGGTAACAACGTAATGACTGCAGCTGATATGAGAAATGCCTTGCTTTCCCATGGTGGTATTGAAGGAGTTCGAGTGGCTAAGATTGACCATCTAGAAGAATGTGAATTGACTGAACCAGCCAAAATCAAAGGAATAAGTAAATTGAACAACTTCAGATTTGAAGGTACAAAAATGGTCGCGAAAAGAGCCTATGGTATTGGTAAAGGAAAGAAACTTTCCATAAGTACGACAGCAGGTTAGTATGAGTTACAACTAAATAACAAAAAAAATATGTTATACTAGCCTCTATGCAGGCGTTTTTAGACTTGATCCAGTAATTTTTTTCTCGTTACAAACGCTTTTGTGGCCAGAAAATTTACTGGATCGAAGCTAAAAACGCCTGCGTAGTAGGCTAATGATGCCACACGATGATCTCAAACGTGTGCGTTCTGTTCATAGAGGGAAGATACAGATGGCTGAATGATGTTGATTTTTCTCCTGGAGACTTCAAATTCCTGTCTGTTAAGTCATGTAACGTTCAACCTCAGGATGTCCAACAAGAATCGGCAAACCATGGTGATAGTTCAACAACCTCCAAATATGCAATGGAGGGCTTTTTGTGTCCTCAAGATGGTTGCCTTCGAGTTTTTCAAACATTTTCATCGCTTGAACGGCATCTTTTCATCGAAAAGTGCTCCAAATCACTTGAACACCAGTCGCTACTTGACCTAGCAAAAATGGAATATGCATCACTGTTGAAAGAGGGATTGCGCGCCGTACCAACTATTTCCACGGAGGGCCCCCTCCAAAGAGCATCGAGTGTCAAGGAAGCCGATGTGGGGTGGGCGTTGAAGGCGAACAAGAAATCAAATCGATTTAATGACACACAAAAACAGTACCTTAAGGATAAATTCAACCTGGGCCAATTAACAGGAAAAAAAAGCTGAGACAGAGTCAGTTGCGAGGGACATGAGGCGAGCCAAAGGGACCGACGGAAAGAGGCTATTCAGTACGTCAGAATTCCTTACAGCGCAACAAATATCATCTTTCTTTTCGCGGCTTGCTGCCAAGGCAAGGAAAGGCATTGTTACTGATGACGATCTCTGTGCTGCAGAAGAAGAGAGAGACTTCAAGCGATAACAAATGCTTAGAAATAGGCTGCTGAAGCAAAAAGTACAGTGTTTTCAATGTTTCAAGTATTTTCTGGATTGTCACGCGAATCGTGCATTGCGTGACAAATTATTGACTTTGCAAAAAATAGCTCTCACTTTCTCCGCTCTTGCTAAGTGGGATTTAACGGGCCAAAACGACATTTAATGCAGTGATACTATAGTGTTGGACCTTACTTTGGGTCAGAGATTTGAGTCTAGAAAGAAATACTCTTTGAGATATAAAGTCCAAAAAATGCTAAAAATTTTGTCTAATTTTAGATCGATCGAAAGAGGTGAATTCAGAGAACCATAAGAACTAGGAAAAGTAAACTTTCTGAAGTTATTTTTACAGGTAGAGAAAGGGATTGTTAATGCACGGTTAAAACAGAATAAATTGTGGAGCTTTTGCTAGTACGTTACAGAGCCATAAAGATGCACAATTTTGACTATTTCCAGCCAGCGCCCGGAAGGCGCCAGGGTGTATTTTCAAAAAAAAAAATTTTCAGAAAATAAAAACAATCGCTGGGGTTTTTAAAGGTGCTTTTCGGAAATAGTTGCCAACAAGGATCTTTTTGGTTAAATAAACTTGAATCCGAATTTTCACTTCTGTCCAGGAATTTTAAAAAGTTACTGAATCTCGCTCTTAAAGCTCTTGATTTACATCAGTTTTACAAGGAATGAGCACATTACGAAAGAGCAGTATGCGCACGCCAAGGCGGTCTGGGAGCGGCATCAGTGTAAAAACATGGCAGATTACCATGACATCTATCAGCTGTCGGATGTGGTGCTGCTGGCCGACGTCTTTCAGAACTTTAGAAAGATGTGTCAGTCTTACTATGGGTTAGATCCCACCAACTTGAAGATATACCTTTTCAAGAAGGGTTATCCAAATTAATTGATTATCTTTTATCTTTAAATCACATTTTATTAGGGATATTGATTCATTTATTATAGTATTCAAGTTTATTTTATTAAGATATTATTGTTATTAGGAATTTTAATATGGTTATTCTATTATTTGTTTTATTTCATAGCGCATTTGAAAACTGTAGTGTTGAATTTGCGCTTTATAAATAAATATTATTATTTATTATTATTAACTTCTACACGGGGCCGGGGTGGTCGTGGAGCGCACTTTTGAAGAAGACGAACGCGCAAGAAACAAGTCTGCCAAAATCAATGTATTTGTAGAGGTCAGGCCTCAAAATTAATTCAACTTCTCTGGTTGCCCTACCCTCTCCACAGCCGACCACCATAGATGATTTTGAGGAGCCTTTTTTTCTGAGGTTTCGTGGGATACTCGTATTCTGCTTTGCCTGCTCAATTGCTTCAGCAGCTGTAAAGTTCTGATGGCTTAATTCTTTGTATACTGAGTCCCCAGAGAAAACACATTCATTATGAACTTCCACAAGGTCTTGCTCTTCTAGAACATCTAGAAAACTATCCATGTCAAAAGTCTTGTAGGAAATTTTACATGTGCTTGCCATATATCCAGGTTGCCCTCTGTGCGGTCTAGTTTGGTGCGAGTCTATAAGTCTATAAAGAAATAGAGTTAAGGAACATATTGTGTTTCATTTATACTTAGATCAAATTGTAACTCCGTGCTTGTCAATTTCACACTCATTATATATGCACAGTTATGACAACAACAGCAAAATATGGATGAAGGATTCCTCTCGTAAAATGGGAAGGTTTTTAATGCCACTGATATTACTCACACACAGTAATTAAGAAAGGTAAGGCTACCAGGAAAATGTATTTTGAAATTCAAAAGCCATGTACCAAGTGTTTTTTTTGAGGTTTGAATATGGCCAATTTTTACTATCCGGTACAAAACCTTTTAGTGCATCAGATTGTCGCAAGCGAGATTCTGTAGAAAATGCTTTTCTTTCCAAGATTTTTGTTGCTTTAAAAAGGGAACGAATCACTTAGTTTTTAGGAGAAAGCGCGTTATTGCACAGAGCCTGTTCTTTGCATGCGAAGGCTTCAAAGATGGCTTATTTTCCTCCTTGTGAGTATGGGTCAAAGGCGAAATTTGGGCATATTTAAAGTCGGTGATATTTTTTTAGAAAAATTCAAGATATCGGATCTTTAAATGTTATTTTTGAAGAACGTTTACCAAAAGGGTTCTGTACACAAAATATGCAGAATTTCATTTTTGCCTCACTGACCGGGGATTTTTGATGGACTCTGGGTCTGACACTTAAAACAAGGTATTCCATCCAATGAGGCTAGGAGTGTCAACAGTAAAATCAAATTATTATAATGATGCCCAGAATGGTAGACTGGTTTTGTTTGTTTTGCATCTAGAGTAGATACCGATGGCCCTGGATTAAAATATGAATGTGCTGATGCAATTTTATCTCTTTGTCCATAGAGACCAAATCTCTTGCTGCCAAGGAAGAATCTGCATCCTCTTCTAGAGGCAAGATCAAAGAGGGCTTCCCAATAGCTGAACAATGTGGGCCAGTTTTCCCAGTTCTGAACTGGATGAGGTTGTGTCAATTGTTCAACAAGAAATGCATCAATTTGCTGGTACAGAAGGTGCTCCTTTGTTAAAATTCCTGACTGGATAAATGCATATATATGCATGAAAACAAGAGTCCTACAAGTATTTCATTTTATGTGAATGTTGAAAGCATATGTGTCCATGAAAATGCCCCTAAAGAATATCACGGGCCAGGATTGTTGACCTGACCCATGGAGTTTGTAGTATCGGTATTGGAGATTTGAGTCCTTCAGGAAGTGTTGCTTTGTTATTCAAATCAGTCTCAGTAATAAAGTTATTCTTTGACCATGCTGTGATTCCTACCACCAAATGTCGTGAAACAATTCCATCAAAGTGCACGTCTTTTATGTGCTTCAGTAATGACCATACTTGGTTCATAGAACTTAGAATTTTAATTTCAGTGCAAATAGGGCATATAATTTGAAAGGGATTAACTACATATCCTTGATTCCCAAGAACTAGTTTCATCCCAGTTTTGAATTTATCAAATTCTAAAAGAAATCTTGAATCTTCCTCCATCAGTTTGTCACATTCATCTGTCCATTTGGCATCCAAATAGCCACGCTTTCTTTTGCCTTGGTCATCATGCAGACCCATCTCCCCGCTTTCCATCTGCAGATATCATAGTTGCTCTGTTGTAGTCATGCAACTTCACCTCAAAAGTCAATCTTGCATAGTCTTTTAAGGTGGCTGGACCCTATTTCGCCAGTGCGCGGGTAGTCGAATTGAAGCGGCTATTAATTGCGTTACAGAATTAAGTTAACCAACCTTTTTACGCACACCTACTACAAATGGACCAAATTTTATAATGATGCTAGTTTGGTTGAAATCGGAGCTTTTTTAACATCGAAATTGTTATACACTGGATTTGAAATTTTGCCAATTTTCTCAAAATCCTGACCTCGACGAGCAAAACGATTTATGAGACTTCGTAAATGAAATGTTTGTCTATAATGTGAAAGCGTTTCAAGAAATTCTATTAAGCCGATTTTGAGTAAAAACGGAGCAATTATTTGACTTTGAAGAAACTTAAAACCGCGGGTACTTTACTAAATGGTTCTTTAATTTGTGAATATGTCATCGTATTTGCTATTTTTGATCGCCGTTGAGACGACTGTACGTAAAGCACTAAATTACTGCGTTTATCTCGGAATTTCGACATCCATGTCAATAATACTGTTTCTTGAAAACTAGTAGATCAATTTTTTTTTATTTCTCGATATTGAATATTCAATCCTTTACCAGTAAGGTGTATAAATTACAAAGGCATTGAAGTTTTTTAAGACCATTAAATAATTTTTTAAACATTGCCATATGTGCATCTCTATTCTCCGCGTTGTTGCCGGTGTTTGATTCAGGCTTTATGATATGCATGCCTGCATGCTTGTCGCTTTGGCGCCTCGTGCAAAAAATGCAAATACATGGAACTATTAAGTCTTCCAAGTTACCTGGACTGGTGAACTACTTTTTCCTTCGCCTTTTTAGCCTTTAATGTGTTTTCCAGCAATATTTCAATTCTCCGTTTTCTTTTTGCACAAGGAAATACCATAGTTCAACCATAGTTCTAGAAACTTTAGTAAGAAACTGCTACGTACAGCATTACTCTGGATATCACTGGCGTGACTTTCCATGTATATTTGCATTGTTTTGCACGAGGCACCAAAGCGTCACGCATGCAGGCATGCATAATCAAACACTGGCAACAACTCGGAGAATAGAGATGCACATATGGCCATGTTTAAAAAATTATTTAATGGTCTTAAAAATCTTCAATGCCTTTGTAATTTATACACCTTACTGGTAAAGGATTGAATATTCAATATCGAGAAATAAAAAAAAATTGATCTACTAGTTTTCAAGAAACAGTATTATTAACGTGGATGTAGAAATTCCGAGATAAACGCAGCAATTTAGTGCTTTACGTACAGTCGTCTCAACGGCGATCAAAAATAGCAAATACGGTGACATATTAACAAAATAAAGAACCATGCCTTGGTATTATTTAAAACCAAAAATATTGCAACTTTTCTTTGGAAAATTATTGTTATAAAATTAATTTAGTAGAGCACCCGCGGTTTTAAATTTCTTCAAAGTTAAATAATTGCTCCGTTTTTACTCAAAATCGGCTTAATAGAATTTCATGAAACGCTCTCACATTATAGACAAACATTTGATTTACAAAGTCTCATAAATCGTTTTGCTCGTCGAGGTCAGGATTTTGAGAAAATTGGCAAAATTTCAAATCCAGTGTATAACAATTTCGATGTTAAAAAAGCTCCGATTTCAACCAAACTAGCATCATTATAAAATTTGGTCCATTTGTAGTAGGTGTGCGTAAAAAGGTTGGTTAACTTAATTCTGTAACGCAATTAATAGCCGCTTCAATTCGACTACCCGCGCACTGGCGAAATAGGGTCCAGCCACCTTAATACATCAATTGCATGAAGCAAAATGTTCTCATCTCTCTCTTCTATTTCCACTTTTATGCTTTCCTCACTACTAGGTTTATACACTAGGTTTATATTCATACGTAACACAAATCAGCTTTTGCCTGAGATTAAACAACTTTGCTATCTTTGATATGAACTCCTCTGTTGTCATCTTGCTGTTAACATGGACCATCTTGTAATTTTGTGAATTCACTGTTTTCATATTCCATACTTTAGATACAACTGAAAAAAATAAGACACATATGATATAATTATTATTAAGAGCAAGATTCAGTAACTTTTTAAAATTCCTGGACAGAAGTGAAAATTCGGATTCAAGTTTATTTAACCAAAAAGATCCTTGTTGGCAACTATTTCCGAAAAGCACCTTTAAAAACCCCAGCGATTTTTTTTATTTTCTGAAAAATTTTTTTTTGAAAATACACCCTGGCGCCTTCCGGGCGCCGGCTGGAAATAGTCAAAATTGTGCATCTTTATGGCTCTGTAACGTACTAGCAAAAGCTCCACAATTTATTCTGTTTTAACCGTGCATTAACAATCCCTTTCTCTTTGTTTACCTGTAAAAATAACTTCAGAAAGTTTACTTTTCCTAGTTCTTATGGTTCTCTGAATTCACCTCTTTCGATCGATCTAAAATTAGACAAAATTTTTAGCATTTTTTGGACTTTATATCTCAAAGAGTATTTCTTTCTAGACTCAAATCTCTGACCCAAAGTAAGGTCCAACACTATAGTATCGCTGCATTAAATGTCGTTTTGGCCCGTTAAATCCCACTTAGCAAGAGCGGAGAAAGTGAGAGCTATTTTTTTGCAAAGTCAATAATTTGTCACGCAATGCACGATTCGCGTGACAATCCAGAAAATACTTGAAACATTGAAAACACTGTACTTTTTGCTTCAGCAGCCTATTTCTAAGCATTTGTTATCGCTTACATGACTGTTGGTGTCCTAATCGCAAGAGCAAAGCTAAGCCAGATAAGCCGGAAGTCCACTGAAGAAAACAATCACCAAATGACACTAGACAGTGCGGTTTATTCTGTTTATTACTAGATCGACTTTTACATGCTAATGACTCTGAATATTCTAATGAAATGTAATGAGCTGTACTACCTTGCGAAAACTAATACAAAATAACTGCATGCAGAACACAATTTAACTGTAAAATGGGCGTAAAGGGAAATAAAGTAAGCTATCCTCTCAGGATCGAAAAACAAAACAAGAATTAAAAAACAGCTTTTTTGAACTGTTCAAAACTTAGCTTTGCTCTCACCGGGTTTACTGATCGACCTTTTGCAAAAGCTGATTAACACTGTCTACTGGACATTATTTAGACATGAAGTTTTACGGTGTTTTGGGCGTTTTTCTTGTCCATTAATTCCAACAGCTCATTAGAATATATACCCCTATTCCAAAAAAACGTTGTCCCAACAAGTCCACAGTGTACACTCCAAGACCGCAAAGGATTTTCGCAGTTTTTCTTTTAACTAATCTATTCACTATTGTCTTTCCTTGTGTGATGTTATCCTTGGTGAGCATTTCAAGCATTCCAGCAAGTGTTATGAGCAATTATACCTTTTGTATTCATGTCTTATGCAACCAAAACATGCTATGATGACATTAATTACTAGAAAACTACCAAAATCCTTTGCAGTCTTAGAGTGTACACTGTGAACTTAATGTGAACGTTTTTTCGGATAAGGTATATATATATATATATATAAAGCATAGTTTATTAGCATGTAAACCTGCGGTATAAGAATATATTACAAATTTGCTCTAGTACCACATGTCAGTCACGCAATATGCCCAAAGAAATAATTCAAGACTGAAATGGAATTAGTCATTAGCGTGCCGTAATTTGCTTTGACAGAAATTTGATAAGATCAATTAGTACACAATAACTATTCATTACACAAACAGTTTCAGGGTTACATCATGGGTTACATCGTGTACACTCTTCTATGTTCTAAATATCTGTTTAAAATGTACTAGAACGTATGAATGGCATTCTTTTGCACTTTTTCAACGCTTCTTCAAAATCCTTCGCCCTGCGGGCCACATTGGAAAAGGCAGGACGATTTGCGCTGTCTCTCTTAGTGTCTGCAAAAATAGTATATCAGCTCACTTAATTTCATGTAAGACAAAAGACGAAGAACTTGATAGTGAATTCAAGCTGTTGTTGGCTAGAGCAGGTAAGTCTTACTTTCATGAGTTGATACTAAGCGTCAATAAGGCAAAATGAAAAGCTGAGATATATTTCCCGGGTTCACAAGTGGTTGTAATATATTTCTATTGTTAACGTGTTTTAGGAATATTTAAAGATGACAGTTCTTACAGCTCATATACAGTGTGTCCTTTTCACTGGGACACTTATGGAGTTGGATGGCGATGTGGAAAAAGTCGATGTACAGTACCAAGTGAAGTCACAGCTCATAAGTCCACTGCCAAGGGATATCGTGGTATAGACAGAAAGACTTCCGAGTATTTACTTTCAGTTACAAAGAAACTCTTTCCAATTGGGACACGTAAGTAACTTCTACTTTACCGACGTCAACACTATCTCATCTGCTATACTACTCTAGTAACATAAAATGGGAGTACTAACTAATTTCCCACTTCACAATTTAATTTGATGTTTTGTACATTTCACAAAGATCCCAACTATAAAGTACTATACAGTGATCTCCCTCAAAACGGACACTTCTCTAAGGCGGACACCTTTTCTTGGTCCTAGTGCAATATCCCCATATTCTCTGTATAAAATTTCCTCGAAGACGGACTCTCCTCTAAAGCGGACAAAGGACATTTTTTTATTGTAAAATAGGTCGAACAAAACCGGCATAGTAGATTGTTGCGTCTTTCAGTACTGTAATATATCGAGGTACTAAAGTTACAAAACAAACATTGATCATATGTTCAAGATCCTCTCACAACAGATATTGGACGACCATTAGAAAGTCAGATTCTGTTGTATAATGGTTTTGTATCGCTGTATATTTGGCGTCAGATTTGTGGGATCAAATTTCATGGCTCTTTCTAAGGTGGACACCTCTCTAAAGCGGACAGCAAGAGCTGGTCCACTTTAGAGGGAATTCACTGTAGTAAGCTCTAACAGTAAGATATGACATGATGTCACAGTAATGACTTAGCTGAGGGGGAGGGGAAGGGAACCCTGGCTATATGTTGTGTCCCAGTTTAACATAAGGACGAAAGAAGAAACCATATGGATAGTTACTACTGTTCTAAGATTGCAGCATAGTTGAAAATCAAAAAGAGAAAAGGAGTAAATTGCCGAAACTCTGTTGTTGTTGTTGTTGTTGTTCAGTGCTGTTGGTGTTGTTTTCTCTTTGACCTTTTTCAGTTGTGATCAGCCACACCCACTATTGTACCTACTTTGATCCCTCTTTTATTTTTGGTAGTTCCATGTTGTTGTTGTTGTTTTTTGTTTTTTGTTTGTTTGTTTGTTTGTGTTTTTAATCTTAAGGTGTTTTTGTAGGAAAATTACATGATAGAAGACAAGACGCTGGCTGAAACTATCTGTTGATAATATATTGGCTTAAAAAGCCATTATTTAAGCAAACCCTTTATCGATCAGATATTGTTAGCTAAGAAATCTTTTTTTTTCCAGTTTTTCAGCTATATGCAAACGATGCAAGGAACACCTTACCGGTGCAAGGAACACCATTTCAAGTGATTCTACATTGATGCAAGAGAGTAATGCTCCTGAAATTAGTGGTTGTAACGTTTCAAGCGACGAAATTCCATCAGTAACCGAGAATATTCCTGAAATTGTTGTCAGTGGGTGTGACATCGAGCAAAAACTGATAGAGGAGGTACAGTGTAAACAGTATACGTATGAACTGCTTTGAAAAAATGCTTTATACTATACAAAAAAAAACAAAAATCAAAAACTAGTTCATGGCAATATGTGTGCGAGAGGCCCTCAGTCCAATCCCTATTGACCTGCTCATAAAAATGCATGGACCACCGATAAAGAGGGGGAGGAGAAGTTAAAGAGCACACCGTCAACCTTCTTTAGTTATATGGTTGCATTAAAGTGCACCTAACCCCTACTCAGATCCAATTTGGATCAAAAGTTGGGACGTTTCTAAGAACTAATTTTTTACGGATTTTTAAACATCGGAAAAAATGGCCTTTGATCTCCCTGTGGTGGCACACCTGAGCACAAACTGGGAACTGGGCCGAGGTGAGCTGTGACGTCAACCCAGTAACCCATGTTTACAGCTTTGTAGTATTTACACTGTAAGAAAGTGTAAGAGTTATATTTTAAAGAGTTTATAAGGAGCAAAATACCTAATAGGTGCATTGTGTACAGATGTAGCAACTCACCAACCATTAAAGGAGGTATTGCCTTGTATCTGATACCATTTTGGGAAGATAAAGACCAGAAACTAAAAGTCTAAGTAACGTAGAAAGTTTCAGCTCCGCCAGCAGAGACAAATACCCGGCAATGTGTTCAAAGCATTTAAGACGCTTAAAGACTAAAGACAAGAACTTTGCTTGAATGTTTTTCGTTTTGCCTGAGCAGCCAATCAGTTATTCCAAGACAGTGAAGTCACAGCGTACTTGAACAATAACCAAAACCGCTTCAATCTTGGCTTTGATGTATTCAGCTAGCGCTAAACGTTTGTAACTAGTGTTGTCTTATCTCTATAAATCATAGAGAAATCAAAATGGTTATTCCAAAAGATCATTTGATAAATGAAGGTAAAATCCAAAATGCTAGCAAAAGATTGAAAATGTTTGCTTCGAAATCTAGACTGTTATAGTGTTATGAAAGACTGGAATGTTGTGGTTATATTGTCCCAGGTATGGTCTGTGTACAGTGTGCCTCTGCTAGCAGGCAGCCGATCTGACAAAAAACTAAACTAAATAAATGACCGGGAGTTCAAACTTTTGGGAATAAAAAGTTACATTTAAAATATCAAACCGATTCTATTTTGCAACGGGGAATTGTTTAGATGTGTTCTTGAGTTTGTAGCATGTTACGTGACAGAAGTCACGATTGCTCGGGTCAAGCACGTCTTGTGTAGCTTTAATTTTAAAACAGACAACTACGGACGGATGTTATTGTTTAAAATGGGTAGGACGACTGATATTTGATAAGAGAAACAGACCAGTTTTATTCCAGTAGCAAAATCATTCTTTGGAATTTTATTGGCAAGGCAAGGCAAGGCAATAATTTTTGACTGTTGTGATTTTCAGTGATGTTGCAATTCTCCAATTGTGGTGAAATGTGAAGAATGAAAACCTTCCTTTACAAGTCTGTTGGATGAAGTGGTCCCAAAACTTATTTATTTAGATGGAAAGTAAGGATAATTTGTTTGGCGAGACGGCGAAATTGCGTTGTCGCGTTGCTTGTCTTAGCTCCCCACTCTGTATCCGCTTGAAAGACCTAAAAGAGGTAGAATCGAGATCTTTCAAGATCTTTCAATGGCTCTATACTATAAACAAAGAAAGATTTGTTTAAAATTGATATCTCGTTTATTTTCTTTCAAATATCCAAAAACTTCCATGTCCAAACAATTACTGTACATATTTATACGAACGGCGTAGACTGACTGACAGCAGGGAATATTGCGAACCATTTATTCGTTTGACTTGTGCCGTTGACTCTTTTTAGCAATTGTTCTCTAGCTCCCCTGTTCTCTAGCTCCCCTTAAAGCCTCTAATTAAAGCCTGGCAACCATTCTTTGTCGGCAAGTGGGTCTTCAATATATACAAACTTATTCAAATCTAGTTCTTTGAGCCCAACTCACAGTGCTTCGCGGTTGCCAACATCTTCCAATATTCATCGTCTCCGTCCACTTCTAACTTGAGCTCAGACATCTCTGAACCTACTTAGAATTCATCATACGATATCAATGATGATATCTTAAAGTTTTCAGAAAAAATACTGACGAATTAGTGTTATAAAAACTTCATCAAACTTAGATATCTATAAGACTTCACAGTAGAGTAATACTAACTCGTTCCTGGGTAGACGTCACACTTGAACCCAAGCTCCCTGACCGTTAGAAGAGTAAGTGTTCCATCGAAAATGGAACTTTAAAAATCCGTTAAAAATTAGGGATTTGATCAATTCGCCTATTTTTTTTGCCAAAGTTCTTAGAAACGTCCCAACTTTTGATCCAAATTGGATCTGAGTAGGGGTTAGGTGCACTTTAACAAGATACTGGCATTGCGCAAAATAACAAGACCACCTTTTGTTAACTTACCTTTTAAAACTCTATTTTACGAAAGCGAAAAAAGTACGAGTTCTGATGAACTACTTGCTGCCGGTATGACGCAGCTTCGAATTAAAGAAGACGAGACGTTTGTTCCATCAAATAATGAAAATGAAAGTACGTCTTCCTCTGCAGAAGATGGGAAATACAATCAAAAACTTGTAAAGCTAAATGATTTCCTGGAGGAGTGTGGGGTTGAAAGACTTTGGAGGCCTTGGGTTGACTGGACTAAAGCAAGCGATAAAACACGTAATCGGTATGTTAAGCGGATGAGTGAGATTGTAGCAACTGTGCTCTCGGTGACGTATCCAGATAACGTCGAAGAGTTATGGAGAGGTGTCAAAACATCTTCCGCCGTGTCGAGGCTGTTAGGCAGTGAGCCTGCATCTGCTAAAAGTAACAGCTACTTACAGGCTATGGCCGAGGCATACAAAAACGCTTCCAGCTGGGACACCCGCCGCCAAATATTGTCTATTATGACAGGCGTTGCCAGTTTTAAGGAATTCCAACACTACATTCCTGGATTGACTTACTATAGATATACCATAGCAAATCTTCATCGCATTCAATATGGCTGTGGAACACCTGTCACAGTGCAGTATGTGCCACGCCTGCGGATCGACAGGAAACAACTGGACCATTTTTTGAGTTATATAACAAGTCCTCACATAGTGCAAGACCTTCCATTTGGTGAAAAGAACCTAAAGCTGTCATCTGGACAACTTATAGCTGTGCCTAACGTGATCAGAGCGATAATACCTCAGCAAATAGTAAAACAGTACCAGCAATATTGTTTGGAAACCAACTTCGTACCTTTCAGCGAGAGCACAATGCTAAGAATTCTATCTGAATGTAAAGCATCAGTTCGTAAGTCATTACAAGGCCTCGACTATTTCGCCGCAGAAGGATCAAGAGCATTTGAAGATCTACATGAAGTACTAGAGAGCACTTTACAGCATGGGGATCACCAGGACATTGTTACTAATTTACAAGAAGCACTCAAAACTGGAAAATTGTATCTCAAAGGAGACTATAAGGTAAACAAAACAATCACAGTTACCCTTAGGGGTAATAAAACGTTTCTTTAATAAACAGAAATTTTCCTGTCAATATTGTGCGTGAGGTTCGCGCCATTTTTGACATAATTAAGTGAACCGATAAGTGCATGATTTGTCTCATATAGTGTATGTTTTAAAATAATTTTCATGGTACGGACAGCGCAGCGGCAGCCCAAGGCGCCACCCTATGCTCACAGGTGCATGTTATATGTTTTTGTAAAGCGCCTAGAGCAGATTTTGGATAGGCGCTATATATATAAATGTTCATCATTATTATTATGTTTTAGGTCCACGTCAGTGAAAACTCACGAACAGCAACTCATTGCAGCGTCTATGGCCTAAGTGATAAAACAGATCAAGATTTGAAACGAGAATGTGATCATACTCATAACGAGATATGTGATGACTGTGAGTCGCTTGGTGTTACATTAAGAGAGATAGAAGACCACATTCTAAGCGTTTCATTCCCCAGTGGCGAAGATTGTGATGAAGCCCTCTACTTATGTCACAGTGCTCAGCAGTCCATTCATTCATGGAAATGCCATCAACTAAGATGTGTGCACCAAGATAAAGCTCGTTTGGACGTTCTCAATATCCTGGATAATAATACTATTCTGATGATTAGTGATTGGGCAATGACGTTTCTGCCACAGATGTATCGAGAGTCCCAGACCGACTGGTTTGCAAAGAGAGGGATATCTTGGCACATATCTGTCGTTTATCGCAAAGACCAAGGGAATCTTCAGTCTCAAGCATTCATAAGCATAATTCAGTCGTGCAGCCAAGACAGTTCATCTGTCATGGCTATTCTGCAGCATGTTATTCAAACCCTCAAGACCGAGCACCCAGAAATTGACAAGTGTTTCCTCCGTCAAGACAACGCGGGATGCTATCACTCCTCAAGTACTATCTTGGCATGCCCTGCAATTTCAGACTTGACATGAGTAACAATAGCAGGAATACATTTCAGTGACCCACAAGGAGGAAAAGGTGCAGCTGACAGGATGGCTGCAACTGCCAAGAGTCATATCAGGCTGTACATCAATGAAGGTAACAACGTAATGACTGCAGCTGATATGAGAAATGCCTTGCTTTCCCATGGTGGTATTGAAGGAGTTCGAGTGGCTAAGATTGACCATCTAGAAGAATGTGAATTGACTGAACCAGCCAAAATCAAAGGAATAAGTAAATTGAACAACTTCAGATTTGAAGGTACAAAAATGGTCGCGAAAAGAGCCTATGGTATTGGTAAAGGAAAGAAACTTTCCATAAGTACGACAGCAGGTTAGTATGAGTTACAACTAAATAACAAAAAAAATATGTTATACTAGCCTCTATGCAGGCGTTTTTAGACTTGATCCAGTAATTTTTTTCTCGTTACAAACGCTTTTGTGGCCAGAAAATTTACTGGATCGAAGCTAAAAACGCCTGCGTAGTAGGCTAATGATGCCACACGATGATCTCAAACGTGTGCGTTCTGTTCATAGAGGGAAGATACAGATGGCTGAATGATGTTGATTTTTCTCCTGGAGACTTCAAATTCCTGTCTGTTAAGTCATGTAACGTTCAACCTCAGGATGTCCAACAAGAATCGGCAAACCATGGTGATAGTTCAACAACCTCCAAATATGCAATGGAGGGCTTTTTGTGTCCTCAAGATGGTTGCCTTCGAGTTTTTCAAACATTTTCATCGCTTGAACGGCATCTTTTCATCGAAAAGTGCTCCAAATCACTTGAACACCAGTCGCTACTTGACCTAGCAAAAATGGAATATGCATCACTGTTGAAAGAGGGATTGCGCGCCGTACCAACTATTTCCACGGAGGGCCCCCTCCAAAGAGCATCGAGTGTCAAGGAAGCCGATGTGGGGTGGGCGTTGAAGGCGAACAAGAAATCAAATCGATTTAATGACACACAAAAACAGTACCTTAAGGATAAATTCAACCTGGGCCAATTAACAGGAAAAAAAAGCTGAGACAGAGTCAGTTGCGAGGGACATGAGGCGAGCCAAAGGGACCGACGGAAAGAGGCTATTCAGTACGTCAGAATTCCTTACAGCGCAACAAATATCATCTTTCTTTTCGCGGCTTGCTGCCAAGGCAAGGAAAGGCATTGTTACTGATGACGATCTCTGTGCTGCAGAAGAAGAGAGAGACTTCAAGCGATAACAAATGCTTAGAAATAGGCTGCTGAAGCAAAAAGTACAGTGTTTTCAATGTTTCAAGTATTTTCTGGATTGTCACGCGAATCGTGCATTGCGTGACAAATTATTGACTTTGCAAAAAATAGCTCTCACTTTCTCCGCTCTTGCTAAGTGGGATTTAACGGGCCAAAACGACATTTAATGCAGTGATACTATAGTGTTGGACCTTACTTTGGGTCAGAGATTTGAGTCTAGAAAGAAATACTCTTTGAGATATAAAGTCCAAAAAATGCTAAAAATTTTGTCTAATTTTAGATCGATCGAAAGAGGTGAATTCAGAGAACCATAAGAACTAGGAAAAGTAAACTTTCTGAAGTTATTTTTACAGGTAGAGAAAGGGATTGTTAATGCACGGTTAAAACAGAATAAATTGTGGAGCTTTTGCTAGTACGTTACAGAGCCATAAAGATGCACAATTTTGACTATTTCCAGCCAGCGCCCGGAAGGCGCCAGGGTGTATTTTCAAAAAAAAAAATTTTCAGAAAATAAAAACAATCGCTGGGGTTTTTAAAGGTGCTTTTCGGAAATAGTTGCCAACAAGGATCTTTTTGGTTAAATAAACTTGAATCCGAATTTTCACTTCTGTCCAGGAATTTTAAAAAGTTACTGAATCTCGCTCTTAAAGCTCTTGATTTACATCAGTTTTACAAGGAATGAGCACATTACGAAAGAGCAGTATGCGCACGCCAAGGCGGTCTGGGAGCGGCATCAGTGTAAAAACATGGCAGATTACCATGACATCTATCAGCTGTCGGATGTGGTGCTGCTGGCCGACGTCTTTCAGAACTTTAGAAAGATGTGTCAGTCTTACTATGGGTTAGATCCCACCAACTTGAAGATATACCTTTTCAAGAAGGGTTATCCAAATTAATTGATTATCTTTTATCTTTAAATCACATTTTATTAGGGATATTGATTCATTTATTATAGTATTCAAGTTTATTTTATTAAGATATTATTGTTATTAGGAATTTTAATATGGTTATTCTATTATTTGTTTTATTTCATAGCGCATTTGAAAACTGTAGTGTTGAATTTGCGCTTTATAAATAAATATTATTATTTATTATTATTAACTTCTACACGGGGCCGGGGTGGTCGTGGAGCGCACTTTTGAAGAAGACGAACGCGCAAGAAACAAGTCTGCCAAAATCAATGTATTTGTAGAGGTCAGGCCTCAAAATTAATTCAACTTCTCTGGTTGCCCTACCCTCTCCACAGCCGACCACCATAGATGATTTTGAGGAGCCTTTTTTTCTGAGGTTTCGTGGGATACTCGTATTCTGCTTTGCCTGCTCAATTGCTTCAGCAGCTGTAAAGTTCTGATGGCTTAATTCTTTGTATACTGAGTCCCCAGAGAAAACACATTCATTATGAACTTCCACAAGGTCTTGCTCTTCTAGAACATCTAGAAAACTATCCATGTCAAAAGTCTTGTAGGAAATTTTACATGTGCTTGCCATATATCCAGGTTGCCCTCTGTGCGGTCTAGTTTGGTGCGAGTCAATTCTAACCCATCGACCTAAAAAATGAAAATTGAGAGTTTAATTATCATACGACATCATAATTATGATGCCGGGAATTATACCACGCTTTATGCTTATGTATACTTGTCTCAAGCAGCGTGCTTTTGCAAAACAAAAATACTTCAAGTTTGAATGGTGTAAATATAGCTTACATACCTGGTAGACGGGGATGAAATACCCCGTTTATCCTTTCAACCAAGCCAGCTAGCCAAATTTTATATCGCTGGTATTCGTTGCTTGCTGATAAATCTTTGGGCAGCAGAAGTGAAGCAACTTTGGATTCCTGGTCTTTAAAAACTGGCACAAAGTTTACTAGATCAGAGTCCGGATGTTCTAATATCATGTGCTTCCTCAAGGTGTACAAACTCTTGAACGTTTTAAAACAAAATGAACACTCGATTGTGTAAGTCACTGTAGCCATGATTTCTCCAACGATGGCAACACAGCTCAGATTCGGATCATATTACGCTTACGTAGTTCATGAAGGTGAGTAGGATCGGGGGAATCAAAACGTGTTTCTTAAAAATCAGGTAAAGTTGATAAAAATCAGGTAAAGTTGATAAAGTTTCTCACGTCTGAGCGTGAGTGTGTGTGTTGACATGGATTTCTGATTAAAGAAAACATTTTTATCTGAATATGGCCGGATTACCCACAAATAAGTTGTATTGTCACATGTATCTAAGCCTGACAGGGGAAGGGACCGGGGAGAGTTTTGGTTGCACACTGTAACACTCAACTTGCTGGCCATGTCTCAACAATGTTCTGAAGGTTTTACGAAGTATTACTCTAGACCACACACTAAAGAGGAAAAGAGAAGGCAGAAAAAAAGAAAGGGAGAGAAGGAGAAAGAGAGAAAGATGTGTCAAGAAAATACGAAAAAATGAAATGAAAATGAAATCAAGAAGTTCCGTTGGAGACAACAAATTGCACACAAGATGAAAAGCCAAAAACTGGAGTGTCCACGTCCATCATTAATTCTCATTCCTTGGATGTAGAAGCAAAGTCCGAAGAGCCTAGAGCAGTATTAGAAGGGACTATCCGCCATGAGAAGAACGACAATGGAGCAGAATTACATCGTAGCGCATCAAATGACCAAGCTCAAGTGGAGACTAAAAATTGCCCATCTAGCCATTCTCTAGACAAAAAAGCCGAAATCTGGATTGTCCACACTGTTATCTAGTCAAGAAAGCTCAGCCAAGCCTAGAACAGCATTAGAAGGGAAGACGATCGACAAACGCTGGCTAGAAAGGAATTCATTTGAAAATGAATCTGATTGTTACAGCAGAGGGAAACAGATGGTGATTCTTGCAAAGGAAGGCACAAACAAGCTCACTTATGAACCTCCTACATTTAAGAAACCTTCAGGGTCTAATTTCTTGAAGTGGCAGTATTGTCCTTTGCGGAAGAAGGAAGACTCAACAAATACAGTAAGAGAAGTTGATTACAACTTAATCTGCAGGAGTTCCGATGTCCCCATTGGAAGTGGAACGTTTGGAACTTGTTACATTGCCCAATATCGTGATATTAAAGTAGTAGTCAAAGTAATGAGAAAGAGAAACGATTTGTTGACTGAGAAAGAGCGATGTAGGCTGGAAGTGCTTCATGAGGCCAAGGTAATCCATGTGCTTGGTGATCACCCAACCTACCTCTACTTCTGGTGGGAATTTGTTACTAATTTTTACATTAGCATCATATTATCTAGGACTGCAATGTCAAAGGACATGTCAAATTCGCAGCATATTTGCTTTATTTTTATCCAGGCACAAACACAAAATATGTACCTTGCCATATGGCATCAAATGCCTAGCGAATATCAGAGCAAACATGATGTTTGGACAAAATTTGCTATATCGTGTATCTCATCAACAAATTCCAACTCATGCATTCAATCCAATCCTCCCTTTTTATCAACCCCTCGATTTTAATCAACAAAAAGAAGAGATTTCATGATTATAAAAACCACTTGTTAACTCTTTATTGAATTCAACATATGAATTAAGTATTTCATTGATGATTACTGTGATGTAAGAAATATTGACAATTTCGATCATTGGGTAGCTAGCAAATGTTTAAATGTAGTAATAGAAGAATAATTAAGAAACCATGTAGTGATAGATAAGAGTAATTCTTGTATTATATTGAATACTCTTTTTCAAGCAAAGAGAAATCACTCTAGCTTGCCATTAACAACAAAAACATTAAATAAATATATATAATATAACCTAGGCCTCTACTACAGCCCAAGCAGGAGCATCATTTGGTTGCCCTCGGGATGACACTGCCCCCTCCTTTCTATCTAGTGTCATTGCTTGGCCTTTGGAGCTCTTTTTTCTTTCAATTCTTTTGTCAAGGCGCCTTATTATTTGAGTAAGGTCTGGCTTTCTCCAGGCCAACCTCTTTTTTGACAATTTTTTTTTCTCTTATGTGCTGATGGCAGCTCATCGTCACTGCCACTTGAGCCCTCGCCATTTTCTCTTTCAGATAAGTCAGAAATAGACTCATCAGAGGAAATATATGCATTGTTTTTAAGGAGGGGCTGCACTTTCTTCTTTATTTCCTCTGTCAGGGAGGATGACTCTTTTAACGCCTTGAGTCTTTGCAAACGTTTCTGTAAAAGAAAACAAGAAAATAATCATATGTATTAGATAACATTAATAACCACAGAATATTGATAAAAGCCTATTGTTTTGCCAGCTAGAGTGCAGCCAATAAACCTACGAAATCAACCTGTAATTGCAGTTACGCATAAGTACTGGTAACACTTTCACGCTCATTCGCACATGCACTTTGCAGTAAATGCCAGTCAATTTACAGCCAAATTTCACGTCTTTCATAGTTTTATTGGCAGCACTCTAGCTTCACAAACACAAGAAAACAGCTGGTGTAAAGCCTGGCAAAACATAACATTTAAACCAGGTTGATGTCTTTGTGCCTATGGTCACGTATTTTTACAATTTACTGCATTTTTACTAGCTCCAAGAAGCTACAGTGAATGGTCATGTAGCAAAAAGTACATATATCATTGATCATGTAAGACGAGACAGAAAGGAATGTGCAAATCACACGATCGCATTTTCCGGCAACTTCAATAATATTTTGGTGCGAGCTAGAACAACACACACGGCATCAGGTAAATTTACTGGGTTTATTTGCACATGTACCACAAGAATGACTTAACATAATCACCGAGTTACCTGTAATCTTTCCAAAAACCATTTTTTCTGCACTATGTAAGAGATATTTACCAAAATGTGACCAAAAAAAGAGCCTACATTCATCAACAGATATCACAACAAAAAAAGAAATGTAGGAACTGCTTTTTCTGTTCTTATGATCAATGAAAGTACAATTAATAACTTTTATCAGTAGCTTGTCAACAAAATTTCCTAAACCTCCATTTTTTAATGCTGAATTTTCATCATTATTTAGAAACTCGTCCATAAATGAAGCATTGAAGTGTGAGGACAAACGAACAATTTTTTTAATCAGTGAATAAGTGCCAAAAAACAATGCTTAAATGGAAAGACTACCTTTTCTGTTATGGTTTGTACAACACAGAAAATGTAATAAACGCAATAATGTTGAGAAAAATCTGCATTTCTTGCAGCCATTGCCGTCTCCATGACCTATCAACGGTACCATTTATCTGGGCCCGCAGTTGGACACTTAGTGGTCCTTTATACAAATGTTTAACTTCGCATGCGCGAACTAAGTTTCCGTTTTTTAATGCTTAGAAACAGCCGTGGCTATAGACTATCCTCAGACTTTCCTGACAAATCTTTTTATGTGCTCCAAAAGCACAGTCACTGCTGCCAGGGTACACTGTATTCTTTTTGGTAGAGGAGGGGTGCCCTCCCACATTTTAAAGTTTACACAGCGGTGTGTGTCTCAGGATGTCCTTGATGGACTTTCAGAGTTCCTTATTAGAGACAATGTGTCAAGACCATCATCATGCCCTAGTGTTGTTATAAACAATGAGGAGTGTCCTGTTCGCTATTGGCAAGATACCATCAAATCACTTGTTCAACAATATCTGTTGGAGTTTCCCAATGGTGTGAAGCGGACATACATTTATTCACACATCCCTGCAAATTTCAGACAAAATACAATGCTAGCAGGGTTATGCAACCTTTGTGAAGACTATTCTATTTTATTGCTATCTACCTATTGAAGGGTATTCCAATTTTGCAGACCTGATTGAAATGGTAAAGAAACTCTCAGCTGAAGTGATAAAGGAAGACTTGAGGGGAACTATTCAAGATATACAGAAATTGCCAACGATATCTGAAGTCTACTTTTACAAATCAAGTAAGATTTGTCAGTTGTTGTGTACTGAATATTACTTAAGTTTATAGTCAAAGTAGAGTGGTTTTCAAAAACTTGTGAAACGGTTAAATAATGTAATGTTATTTACAGCACAACTTTGTAAGAAAATAATGGAACTAGGAGTTAGTTACACTACACTGTGTATAATTTAGTAACTATTTCACATGTTTATGAAAACCTTTACATTATGAAGTAATGGCTTCAATGAAAACTATTTTGTTTCAGATGTTTATGTATATATACAACGGCGTGCAGAACCTGTTGAGACACTGTCCCAATTTTGGCCTTAATTAGCGAACCCTGTTTTATGCTCTCCCTTCCCCCCTCTCTCAATGTTGAGTAGGCCGGGGAGATTCCTGCTAGGTCCAACACTTGACCCAACAAACATTGTGTCGGGGGGAGGGGGATTCAGAATATATGGCTGTTCCACGACTTACATGGTGGGTATAATATCAAAGAACGTCAATTTTAGGGCACAATGTCTCAACTATTCTGCACACCATCGTCTGAGACCTACAATATTAAATAACTAGAAAAAAATAATGCAATTAATTGGTGATTTTAATTAAATTTCCTTTAGTCAACAGTGACAACGTAATTGGATCTTCTAATTAAGCCTATTAAAACACCTAATCAAATCTCTTTTAGTAAACAGCGACAACGTGGGAAATTCTGAAGCGCTCTTCCTCACACATTCAGCTTTTAGTGCGATTCGACTTTTCTGATCATGTGCACTCATATTGGTATTTTGCATCATTACCCTTATTTCTATATGCAATTTCATTCGCCGCGCTTCTCAGTGAACCACAGCGCCTGTGCGGGTCTCACTCAAGAACCTAGAAATCACAGTACATTTTTGTATACTGTACAATAATACTGTTCCTTGTCAGTTTACTAAACGAGAACCTAAATGTACACTCAAGTAATTTTTTTATCTCTTCCCTTAAATGTTTAATTTGAAAGAAGTGCCATAGTAATATTAAGAAATCAGTAATAATGGTACAATTCTTGCAAAGCAAAAAACGTTTTTTTGTTTTATTAGAAAAGGAACTTACAAATTAGTTACGTAAGCTTATAATAGTCGTAGCTTAACCAGTCAGTTCAACCTGTTTCTCAAGGACCTCTACACGGTATGGAACGTGGTTGCCTTTGCATATAAGGAAGCCTTGTGTCTTAGCTATATTACAAATGTTTACTGGAAAGAAACTTTCACATATACAAACGAAGATGAGTTGCTTACATTGGCTTAATGTTTTCTCTAATTGTGACTGATCGAGTCCGCAATTTGGCATTTTTAACGTGCGAATAAAAGGACAACAGAATGGGATTTTCTGTACTGTAGTAACTTTGAGTAATGCCCCTGCTGTGTCCAGGTGTTCAAGAGACTTCCAATCTATCTCAAAAAGCCTTTGAAAAAAACCGATCTGTCCACTCTGAACTGCATTTGAGACTTCTTATAGTACAGGAGAAACGTCGTAAAACAAAGGCGAAGGTGTCATCGGTGCTAGTCTTGAAAAAGTTCAAGTTTTCAATGTTTGCACTCCATTTCAAAATTCGTCTGATCACCTTCTGATCTATTGATGTAAGTTCAAGGTCTAAGCATTTCAAATCTTTTAAGTTCCCCACCCTACTGGCCTTGGCAAGGCATGAGCCCGTTATCATAAAGCAGTTAAACAGTGATACTCTCCATATGTGTGTTGTTTTTTGTAATAGTTTCTCCATTTCAGTGTCTGTCATTTTCCAACAATTGTCTAACAAGACATCATTTGTGAGAACGGGTAGGCTCAGAATTGAGTTCCATCCCTTGCACACTCTCTTTAAGTGCAGTCGTTTGTTAAACGGAACAAATGAAAAAATCAATACAAGCACATGGGGGCATGTTAGCAGCTCAGTCATAGCGATGTTTTCCATTTTCATTGAGTTAATGCCATATAGCTTCCTGTTTAATCACACTTTTCACTATCAAATCCCAAATGCTTACCGGAAACACGTCATCTGATAATTACCGCAGTTGCTTACGCAAGCTCGCTAACCCAGACATCATTGAAATACCATTCTGGAGAGTTTCTGGACAGATTCTCAGTCACATGCGTCGACAAGAATTTTCAATAAGTTGATACCCGGCGTTCATTGACTAGTCTCACTAGTTCAACCGAGGCAATGGCAAGCTCACAACCCATTGTGTTGGGTCAGGGCTGCTATAAGAGTTAGACGCTTCAACCATTATCCAATTTCACTTTGTGCCTTCTCACTCCGGTGCATGCAGGCAAAAAAAAGGGGTATATAGCTGTGGCAACCCACAAAGACGCGGTTAAACTCGGCGAAATGACAAGGGATCCAGTTGAATTGCAAAGATGGGGCCTACAACGGTTAGTAAGATATAACTATACTATAACTTCGACTACTAGCTGCTACATTTGTGCTAACTTATACAAATTGTCTGGATTACTACCATGCATATTCTAAAAGCCATGTGAACATGGCTTGAAGTAGCAGTATCGTCTAACTTTCTTTGCGATGCACATGTTTATTGTTATTATTAATTTCACCGGGAAGTTGTTATTAATAGTATAGATTATAATACATGTTGGGTTTCGTTAGCGGCAGAGTTAAGGCCCTGTGCACGCTGTTGGTGTACAAAAGTGTATCATTTTTTCTAACGCTACGTTTTGTTGATTTTTTATAAGTAATAGCATGGCTATTTCGGTTGATTAGTGATTAAATGTCCCCGAAGCCGAGGGAGGTTTAGTGGAAGTCCCAAGGCCGTAGGCCGAGGGACTTTTACTAAACCTCCCGAGGCTGAGGGGACATTTAATCACTAATCAACCGAAATAGCCATGCTATTACTTTGTAATAGTATGGTTGCCGAGGAAGTATATGGGAAAACTAGAACGATTTGGACCATGTAACAAGTTACAAACGAATAAATTAAAAGTGCTGTTATTACTCTAGGGAACTCTATTTAGACACTATCACTCAACCAGAACAGTACAAAACTAGTGCAAGAAAGACCAAACACAAAGAAAACAATGCCTCATTACAACTGCACTTGTCTGACTAGTTATTTATATTCACCAAATAGATCTAATATTTTATGCTTTTAGTGTTTGCACTCTACTGCATTTTAGTATAAAAAGAGAGTTTTGAGTAACGTATTCGCAGCACAAGTATGGCAGAGCAGCTATTATTTAAATAAAAAAAGTTGTGTGATAACATTGTCGTGCCACGCATGCGCAAGATTATTTCAGTCCATTCCAAATGTGACAAGCATGCTCAATAGTATTGTAATCCATCCCACATGGTTTAGACTACACTGAAAGGTGACTTGAAGCTAATTTGCATAATTCAAGTACTGCTAGCTGCGGATGTGTCCTCAAGAAATTTCTCAGGGACGTATCCATAGCTGGACCTCTTGCATAAACATGAGGTACGATTAGTTACCAATCTTACCTCATGTTTTATGCATTAGGTACGATTAGTTACTAATCGTACCTCATGCTTATGCATGAGGTACGATTAGTTACTAATCGTACCTAATGCTTATGCATGAGGTTCGATTAGTAGCAGTGAGGGGGCATTTAGCCATTAAATGCTCCTCTCGGAACAATAGAATCCGAGGCAGTCATGCTATTACTTCACAAATACGAAGTATTTTCAAACAAAATTACACACGAAGAAATAATAGCCCATGTGCAGCCCAGTCGCAAATTTTGTTGTTTATAACAACGAGAAATGAATATTTCAGAGAATAAAGAAGATCCGATGTCGAAATTTTGTCGAAAATTTCAAGGGATCGAACTTGTAAAATTTAATCTTAAAATGTACTTTTCTCAATTTGGATGGGTATTTTGGTGCACATGAAATTCTCTACAATTCTGAAGAATTCCAGTACAAAAGGTTTTATAGTTATGGAGAAAAGAAAAGAAAAGTAGCGTTAGAATGGTTTAAAAAATAGCGGAGAAAATAGGCACGTAACTTTTCGTGCCTAACGCGCGTTTATATGCACCATTTCGTGCCTTGAGAAGTACTCGATGTCACCTCATTCGGTGCCTTCAAAACAGTCGAGCGCATGATTTCTTTCCTTATCGTGCCCTGACCAGCTCGCAATACTGCTTCATTTCGTGCCTATTTTCAACAGCTGACCGCTTGATTTCGTGCCTTGATCAAGCGCCTGAATTGTTCCTAATAATAATTTATTACGCTCAACTCATTTTGTGTTCTTATTGTTTTTCACGGCGATCAATCCGGATTGTCTTGTTTTTCTCCATTTAAAGTATATTACTGCTTTGAACAAAGCTTGATGTCAAAAGCTACATGTACTCGCAAGAAAGCTTTTGAGATTTAATACTGAATAAATAAGTAGCGTCTAATTCGCAATACTGAACACTAACATTTCTTTCCTTTTTATCCACCATACTATGAAATCTACATTTATGTAGATTTATGTATGTGTAAATTATTTATACTGCATACTAATTCTGTGTTGAATTAAATATTTTGGAAATAATTAATCAATTTGTTGTTTTCATCACAGGATTTGAGGCAGTGATCAGTTTAGAAGATAGAAAAAGTTGGGAGGTAGTCGTTCGAAGATCAAGAAGACATATTCAGCATATCTGTAGAACAATCAATTAGAAACGGCAAAACTTTTCCGTGGACAAGCATGTCATCTAATTGACAGACAACTCCTGGAAGTCCCTCAAGGATCCTCTGCATGGTCTTTTGAAAATGTTCTGGAGCAGACGAGATTCCGAAGGGAAGTCGTTTGTAACAATAGCGTCCCCAGGGAGTTATAAAGGTAGTAATTGCTTTTGACTTTTCCCCAAGCTTACGCTGCCAAAATCCAGAGTTTGCATCCAGTTTTGAACATACATTGGCCCCGGCTAGGTTTGCTAGGGTTTCTTCCGTCGTTGGCATTTGGTGTACTTCCCTCATGATCGCTTCGTTAAGTCGAACAAAGTCGCCACAGATGCGCACTTTTCCGTTCTCTTTGGGTACCACGACCATGGGCGAGCACCAGTCAGTCGGACCGTCCACCTTCTCGATGACGTCCAACTGTTCCATTCTGTCCAGTTCGTTTTTTACACGATCACGTAGCGGGATTGGAATCCTTCGCGGTGTCGTTAAGTTGAAAGGTTTAATATCCGGTTTTAAAGTAATTTCATATTCTCCGTCCATACATCCTATTCCCGTAAATAATTTCGGAAACTGTTGTTTTACGTCGCGTGTGTCAGTCATTGACACAGCTTCCACTCTCGTTATTCCGCCAAGCGCCGTAGACGCGGCTCTACTCAAAAGTGGTGTCTCGAGGTCTTTGATTACGTAGATCTCTCCTTTCGTAGTCTTTCCGTTGAGCTTTAACGTAGCTTCGATCACTCCAAGGCACTTCATATGCGTCCGACATGGACCATACAGTCTTTTATTGGTGTCACGCAACGGATAAGATGACAACAAAGTTTTATATATGTCATCACCTACAACCGTCACGTCAGCACCGCTATCGAGCTTAAACTCGATCACAACATTATTCACTTTGACCTTTGACCTCCACGCTTTTTGTTCTCCCTCGGAGATTTCACCGAAAAAATACTCTTCCTCGCTTTCCGGTTATGCTTCAACAGAATTCACCTTAGCAGATTTACACATTTTGGCAAAATGTCCTTTACGTTTACACTTGTGGCACAAAACATCCTTTGCAGGACATTGGTTTTGTTTGTGGTTTGAGTTACCACAGCGTTGACAGACTTTTGGTTCACATGTGGTCTGTTGGTGATCTGCGTGTCTAGCGATACGCTGTTGCTGTAATTGTCAGCTTCGCTCTTCTTAAACGTGAAACTCTTCATTATTCCGTCTGCTTCTTCGCCCATTGTGTAAAGCAATGTGTTCACTTGTTGATTACCTTACATTAAGTGAAGACCAGAGGCTATCCGATACCGATCAAAACGTTGAATACATTTAACCCATCCTTCGGGCTTTCGAAAGCCAAATTGACTTGGTGGTTTGATTTGTGTGTTAGTAGCCATCGTCTAGAGTCTTCTGACACCATGTAATATTAGGGTAAATACTAATGCTGGTTCACATTCACTTAACACACGACTGATCAGGACGACTACACGACTCAAGTAACTTTAATGTATCAAGTATCACAGGTCAATATGTACAATGAATAATAAGAGATATAACATTACCATAAAGCTGATATCACAACTATCACACTTTAATAGTCAAATTTTGATTCATGGGTTTATTGCCTTCATTCTAAATTATTTTATGGTTTTAGTGTTTGCACTCTAACAGCTACTATTCTAAAACAAATGTATACTTTTGGAACGCATCACAGTTGTTCCATTTCAAGCCAACACCAGAGAATTGTCCGATGACGAAAGATCCATCTGGGGCAGGACATTCAACCTGTTGCTTAGAAAGGTTTCAGCTTGTGTCGGGGAGGTCATAAAGCTTGGTTTTCAGATAAAAAACCCTGAAGGTATCTCCTTCTTCAAGGAATGTTTACATATTACGAAGGGCGAACTTCAAATATCCAATCAAAAACGCCAGGAATGCCAGGATCGCCTGGCCACAATGTGTGCAGTTGTGCTGTTCGCAGCAAGACAGGTAAGAAACTAACACATGTTGCAGTCATTATCTGTGCAGCCTATATAAAAGCACAACACAACGACCGATGTATGATATGAACAAATCATTTTTACAATTACAATTATCATTATCATTAGAGGCAGGAACTTGAATAGAACAAAATAGTACTAAATTATGCCAATTTCTATGTTTTCTATTGTTTAATTAATGCTATGTAGTAGTAATTAATACTATTTTTTGACAGATTAGAGTGAAGTCATTAAACCCGTTACAAAATTTGGCTACTTAAAGTGTGATGGTCAAATAGACACAAAAGGAATAATGCAATTAGAGCATACTAAGGTGTATTAGCGTAATATCTGTTTCACCGCAGTTTTTTGGACTTCACTCTAACTGCATTTATTATTATTTATTTATTATCATCATTATCATGATTGTTATCATCATTATTATGCAGTATAAAAACGTCTGGATGCTATATGTATAAGCTAGGTGACCTATCTACATGACAGGATTAAAATAGCTACTTACAAATTAAGCATTAAAAAAACCTTTACAATTTTAAGCAAATAAGTAGAAAAGTTATAATAATAATAATAATATTATTCATTATTATTATTATTATTATTATTTCTTGATTTTCTCGTCATACACTGTAATACTGTAATATCTGGCCTATTCGCGCCATCCTTGCATACAAACACAAATTCTCTAGGTGCTGTTCATGTCGCAAAAACGTGAAGTCATTTGCTTAGCTTTAAGTAGTTGCTGTTTTTGATTTTTCAGATGCAAACGCTAGCAACTGCTGTAAAAAATGATGACATTGTGCAGCATTTTAAGCAAGTTGTCGCCCCATTTGTTCGCAACACTTTTATTATTTCAAATGCCACCCAGAGTGCCTTGCAAGCAATGCCATCTTCTACAGGCCTTTCCGGTCCAGAAGCTCTTCCCGAGTTTATAAAGAAGTTTCAGAAATGCCTTCTGGAAGCATTGTCTGGTGTAAGAAGTTTCGCATTTCTAAAATAAAGTATAAGTGCATACATAGACCTGCTAGGTGTATCACAGACACATTGCTTGCAAGTATTCTTGCACTTTTTAGGTCAACACGGTTATTCAATTAGACAGAGTTTTAAAGGACAAACCAAACACTCCTTTGGTGGCCATTAGAATAGACCTTTTGAACAGTCTGTGTTTGAAAAAAAAATCTACATGTTCTTGGCCCAAAAGCGGAGGTGAAAAGGATAATACAGCAGTTAAACATTGGTAATATTTTCAATATCAATTTCTTTATGTGACTGCATGAGTTTGGTGGTTTCTTTACACAAGGGTGCAAAAACGAAAAAAAAAACTAGCTTCACGCTATTTATTACTTCTATATTGTGATAACAAAACAATTTACATGAAAGAATTGACATTATTTGACTGCATTCCGTGGTTGCATGTTGTGCGATTTTAGGATTTGCATTCTAGTTAGACTCCATTCCATTTAAAGCTATATGGTAAAGCTTCGCTACTTATGAATATTTTGTTTGCTACACGTCTGTCATGTTGGGTTTGCATACAACAATGGCGTTATCAATGACGAAGACACAATTTCGTAACATGGGATTGAAATGAAGATCCACACCAATGAAGCCAGAAGTTTGGAGTTGTTGCCTTCAAGCCATAGAAAAAGGAATTTTTAATCTCACAGTTTTTTTAGATTTTTTGACATTTGAAACCCACAATTCTATATTTTGTAATATCCATTCATTGTCAAAGATTTATCATTTTTTATCTTTCAGGAAAGACATATTTGGAGCAAAGATTCTACTCGCCTAGCAAACAGAGAGAAACCACAAAGGGACCTGTTGCGATTTTTCCGGGCTATTTTGATAAGGAAGTGGTATCTACTCTGAGAAAAGGTGACTTTCACAAGGAGTTCTTTTGTTTTCAAGCATTAATCAATCAATCAATCAATCAATCAGATTAAAAAATTACTACCCTCCTTGGAAACTGTGAAAAAGCAGTTATTTGACTTTAGAATAACGTATTCACTAATTAAATAACCATGTGCAATAGCAACCTTAACCAAAAATAGGATCTGTAACCTTAAGAGATATTTCTCAATGGCAATGATTTCTTTAAACAGCTTCCAAAGGCACTATACTTCCTTCCACATCACCAGACTGCATTGTCGGCACTCAAGATGTGTGGTAAGAATATATTTTATTTATTTTATCATGCCTCCTTAACGCTACAAATAGGGTATACTAGTTCATGAAATGATTGGCTGCATGAATAGTGAAATGGGTGCGGCCTATTTCTTTTGACAATTGCACTATTTGTGCTAAAACAATTGCAAACTCGATGGCTGTTTTATCAATAGGCAGCCCTGGCTATTCACTTGTAGATAGCTTTCTAAAGGAATCCATCTGTAGATAATTTGATTTTTAAACCTGTTCTTTTTTATTATTGTTGGTTTTTCTCCCGGGGAGGCTCGACTTGAAACATTCATCTACTCTAGACGTTAAACGCGATAAACAAAGGCCATCCTAATGTAGAAATCCCTAAACGGTCTAACTCCACACTATCTGAATTTTAGATTTTTAAGTTGGAGTAACACAATCTGTTCTTCTCTTAAAAAAAATTATCCAGTAAAATGCTCATATGCTTATAGTGGCGGCGCGAATCGATGGACGGGCAGTTTCTCTGGAATATTTTTAATCACTATCAGTATTATTCTATGTTAGTCAATAATTCCCGACTTTCACGAGGAGGCGAGACTCTTATCTTTTAGTATATATTTGATTCTATTCAATGTTACCCTCATGAATTTTACTGGTATTCATTCATTCATTAATTGAAGTACTCAAAATTAATTTCAGATAGAAACTTTGGTGTAGAAGTAAATGTAGAGCACCTTTAGGCAAGGATAAAGAAATTGAAAGGTATAAAATTAGACACTAGGCCTAAAGGACCTAGAAATAAGGAAGCTCAAATAAATCATCAAAAGAAATACAGATGAGCTTTTCCGACCATTTCTAAATTTAGCCAAATCACAAACTTGAGCATCCTGCGCATAAACAAACCATCAGTGGCGGATCCAGAAAGTTACAAGGGGGGCTAACCCAAGAAAATTATCAATTTGATAGATTAGGGCTGCATAAAATGAATTTTTTTCAGACGAACACTGCCCTAGTTGTTTGTCAGAATGAGTTCCATTCAGATTTTATTTTATTTATTCATATCATAATTTCTATTGCTATATTTTTAAACCCTAAAAATGGTGGTGGTTAGTCATCCTAATCACTCCCTGGATCCACCCTTGAACCATGTTTGTTGTAGTTCTCTTATTATGACACAAGAAATTGATTTAACTCCCTCTATTTTATAGCCACTTCATCTGCCCATATACGTTGGGAACATTTCAAAGTACAAAATCAATATTGATACTAGCTTGGATTTTAAATCTCACAGAATCTCAAGAAAGTGCGGGAAGTACGATGGAGAGCAGCAACTGCACGAATAATAAAGACAATGCAGAAGTTATGACTTCTAAATATCAGAGGACCTCTGGATACTGGACTTTTCCAAGTAGATAGTCGATATTGACAGTTGGTGTGGTTTCAAACTCACAGAGCAAGAGAGCGCGGGACGTACGATGGAGAGCAGCAACCGCAGGAGGAATACAGACAATGCAGATGGTATGACTTCTAAATATCAGAGGACCTCTAAATACTGGACTTCTCCAAGTAGATAGTCAATATTGACAGTTGGTTTGGTTTTAAACTCACAGAGCAAGAAAGCATGGGACGTATTGTGGAGAGCAGCAGCCGCAGGAGGAATACAGAATGCAGAAGGTATGACTTCTAAATATCAGAGGACCTCTAGATACTGGACCTTTCCAAGTAGATAGTCAATATTGACAGTTGGTGTGGTTTCAAACTCACAGAGCAAGAAAGCGCGGGATGTACGATGGGGAGTAGAAATCGCAGGAGGAATGCAGACAATGCAGAAGGTATGACTTCTAAATATCAAAGGACCTCTGGATACTGGACTTTTCCAAGTAGATAGTCAATATTGACAGTTGGTGTGGTTTTAAACTCACAGAGCAAGAGAGCGCGGGACGTACAATGGAGAGCAGCAATCGCAGGAGGAATACAGACAACGCAGAAGGTATGACTTCTAAATATCAGAGGACCTCTAGATACTGGGCGATATTAATCAAGTGAAACTTTTCGATGTAGATGTCAATATTAACAGTAGGTGCGGTTTTAAATTCACAGAGCCCGAAATCACGGGACGTACAATACAGAGTAGCAACCACAGGAGGAATACAGACAAAGTAGAAGGTATGACTTCTAAATATCAGAGACCGTCCCTATACTGAACTTTTCCAAGTAGATAGTTAATATTGACAGTAGGTGCAGTTTTGAACTCATAGAGCAAGAAAGCGCGAGACGTACGATGGAGAGTAGCAACCACAAAAGAAAAAGTGACAATGAAGAAGGTATGTGTTGTTCGTCTGATATTGACCATATATGGTCATGAATTTCATATTAGAGACGTCTAAATACAGAGTGATATATACTTGTAGATAGCCAATATTATAACACTAGCTTTGTTTTTATACCCACAGAGCAAGAAAGCGCGAGACGTACGATGGAGAGTAGGAGCCGCATCAGTAACAGAAGGTATAAATGTTATTCGTGTTGCTGAGCTTTCCCGTGATATATTCTTTGCATAATTATTGAACTATTTTTACAACGTGAACAGAGCGTTGTAGTTGGTAATATTACTTCTTGCTAAAACTGTTTGTTTGTTTGTTTGTTTTCTTTTTCCAGCTTTTAAAGTAGTCACAACCCCTGTGTTACCAGAAAGGAAAAGGAGAAAAGTTCAGAGGGATAGTGATATCTGCCCTGTGTGCTTACAGCATGCAGAAGGAAACTGTCCAGTGCTGCAACACCAAATGTGGACAGTGGACACACTGTAGGTGTGCGGGCCTGACATTGCGTCAAGCTAAACGTTCATATACTTTCCTTTGTCTCTTGTGCAAATAGAATGTAGATACGATTTTACTTGTTTATGTTATTTTTGAATATCTAGTACAACCAAACAAGAAAATATACTGGTAATCATGCATTTCATGCATCTATTTCTCAATTATATGCCCAGACATGTAATTTGGTTTTTGCTCTTTGAGCAATTTGCTCCATACAACACTGTACACTGCTAGATCTTTGAGCATAATATGTACTAAATAATGCTCTAGAAATTTAAAATCAAATAGTATTTGTTTGAAATAAATTCAATCTTTTGAAAATAAATGTTATTATGAGTAACACCAATGGCTGGGTATGCTTGCTGCATTACCGTATATGCATGCTCCACACTCGAGACTTGTAGGCCTATGGGAAAATGTAGGACTGTCAGGTGTTATAGGACTGTCGTGTGTTGTAGGACTGTCGGGTGTTGTAGGACTGCCGTGTGTTGTAGGACTGTCGGGTCTTGTAGGATTGTTGGGTCTTGTAGGACTGTCTGGCCCTGTAGGACTGTCATGTGTTGTAGGACTATTGGGTCTTGTAGAACTGTAGTGTGCTGTAGGACTGTCGGGTGTTTTAGGACTATCGGGTGTTGTAGGACTGTCGGGTCTTGTAGGACCGTCGTGTGTTGTAGGACCGTCGTGTGTTGTAGGACTGTTGGGTCTTGTAGAACTGTAGTGTGTTATAGGACTGTCGTGTTGTAGGACTGTCATGCGTTGTAGGACTGTTGGGTCTTGTAGAACTGTAGTGTGTTGTAGGACTGTCGTGTTGTAGGACTGTTGTGTGTTGTAGGACTGTCGGGTCTTGTAGAACTGTAGTGTGTTGTAGGACTGTCAGGTGTTGTAGGACTGCCAGGTGTTGTAGGACTGTCGTGTGTTGTAGGACTGTCGGGTCTTGTAGGACTGTCGGGTCTTGTAGAACTGCATGTAGTGTGTAGGACTGTCGTGTGTTGTAGGACTGTCGGGTCTTGTAGGACTGTCGGGTCTTGTAGGACTGTCGGGTCTTGTAGGACTGTCGTGTGTTGTAGGACTGTCGGGTCTTGTAGGACTGTAGTGTGTTGTAGGACTGTAGTGTGTTGTAGGACTGTCTGGACTTGTAGAACTGCATGTAGTGTGTTGTAGGAAAGCAATTTACAATGCTTTGTTTGGAATTTGATGGATCTTACTCGCTCTGACAAGTATCATTGACATATGTTATCATTTTCCTTTTCACTAAAATCAAACAAGCAATGCCGCTTACTCATGCATCGGAATGTATAGGACCGACAAAACCCGTCATAAATGAGTGTGTCCCTATTCTCAATGGGTATATAGTAACATAAATTCTGTCAGTAAAGATATTTATATATATTATGAACTCGGAAATGAAAAAGGAATGAATGAAAAATGAAAGTCGGAAAGAAAAGAAAAAGCAGTGAGCAAGATTGAATAAAAGAAAAGAGAGTGATGCAAAATGAACGAAATTAGTAAGGGGATGTTTTTGAAATAAAAACGACCAGAAAGGCAAAAATGAAACAAAAACATTTATTGAAAATTATGGAACAATAACAATCAGATTTGGTTATTTGTTTTGTATACAATCAGTATATAATTGTTCGACTTGTATATAATAGAATCAGTATATAATTGTTTGACTTGTATATAATATAATCAGTATATATATGTTTGACTTGTATATAATAGAATCAGTACTATCGTTTACAATAAATTCATTATATTATAATTATTGTACAACTCTGTTATGGCAGGGCAATTCACAATATATAGAGCCATTTTTGTATGAGTGGGAAACTGACATAAATACAATATGGAACTGAGAAACTGCAGTTACAATATGTGCGATTTTGAATGTGTCATTTTTGTTCTCCACTCATACCTGTATGTGCCCTGAATCAAAGCGGCAATGATTACCCTTATCTGGTTGTGACAGTGAAGTGCTGTCTTTCATTTCGCGCAACGATATTCCACTTTTTGTGGTCATTGACGCAACATATCTAAATTATTGACTTTGGACTTGTAGGTCGCAAAGGGCCTTTCCTGCTCCTTGACTTTCAGCCGCGATAATGTCAATGACATACACTTTGGCAGTTTTCTCTGCCACATGCAACTCTTGGGCGATTTCTTGGAAGTCTTTTCCACTTGACCAAAGCATGTACGTTTGCCTTTTTTGTGGTTAAGCCGTAACCATAATGTCATTGAGTGTGTAAGGTGTGTATGTGTACCCGAATTGCCGAAGTTCACACGAAGTGATATATTCGACAGGCATCCGGAATTGACTCGAGGCTTACTTAGTCAGTTTTAGTCGATTTTAATGATTGAAATATAATTCACACCAAGAAATATCGTCTTTTCATTATCCATTATTGCTCTTTTTATATAAATATCTTCATCTATGTGAACTGTGTTGCACATTTTTCGAAAAATTATGGCGTTACGAAGATCTCTCGAAAGAGACAGGAAACCCAATGCTACAATGCAGTTGTTTGATTTTGTGATGTATTTTAAGAAATACTTGCCATTTATAGTCAATAGTTGCAATCACGGCGATTTCACCGGCCATCTGGTAGACCATAAGACCTTTCGGGCAATTTGTGAGCCCACGATGTTTTCGGACAGCGTTTTTCACTTGGCGCACGCGTAGATGTTCAATTCAATATGGCGGACATGTGAACAAATCTTGGGACTGATTTAAGTTTGAATTCTTTGCCGTCCTACAAAGATCTCGCTTTCTTTTTCCGTTCACAAGTTAAGTATTTTGAGCAATGCTTTGTTCGGAAGATCAAGGACATTAATTTGCAACGAATTACATTAGAAAGTCCACGAGAAAAGCTTGTTTCAGTGGTACTCTCGAAAGTTGTTTTTAATACTTCAATTGCTTCAAAACTGGAATGTGGTGAAATAGTTCAAAAAGACCCGTTTGTCTGCGAACTGAGAACCTTATCCCGTGTTTGTGACTTACTTGGCATAAATTCAGTGGTCAGAAGATTTACCTCCGGCGATTTCGTTGTAATTTTTCCAGTTTATGCTCTGACAGAAGATATATTAGATCAAAATCTAACGAAGGGCCAGCTGTTATTTGGGATAGAGGAAATAGATGGAGTTAACATGAAGCTATTACTGCCGTATGGTGGCTCAAATCCAGGAGGAGAGGAAACATTCCAATGTATTGAGGTGAATGATTATGCACTTCATTTTCCTCCTTTCAAGGGGGAAGGTACATTAAATGTTGATAAAGACAGTATGTTTTTTTACACCCTTCCCAATGTAGTGCGAACTGGGGATCATATACTTACCCGCAATGAGACCTTCAAAGTACTTGGAGTGGTGAATGACTCTTTTAATAGCAAAAGAGATCTTGTAAGGATTGACAAATATCCAAAGTTTAATGCAAAACGTGCTACATATTGCTTGAAGAGGCCTGTTAGGATCATTTGCAAACAAATTATTTTGCCAAATACTCTTCTACAATACAACAGAAAGGTTTCTTTGAAGTATTTTAAAGAAGATGTCCAACTCCAGCAAGGTGAACTGCATCTAAAGTTTCACAACTCAGCTTTCAATGCTATTGGAATCATGACACAAGATGTAGCTATCACTAGTGAAGAACTACAGGGTTAAAAAATTCCACAGTCCAAATAACAATATTGTCAAACTACCTAAATAAAGGAGTGCCAGGAGTTTCAGGTTGAACAGACCAATAAGCAAATGCCATATATAGTCAAAACACCTCAATTGTGGGCACCTAGGAATGATTATTGAATTTAAATTTGCAAATTTGATTTCATTATTCGATTTAAATTTGGAAGATTGTAACAAAAACATTGAGTGCACTGAAATTGTTGTATGGCCATTATATGGTGCAGTTTCTGAGAAATGTTTGGTTTATGAAATCTGATTCGTTCATTTGGTCAAACGTGCAAACTGCTGGCCAAATGCACCTTTCAAGCGTAAGCAAAGGCAAATTTTGGAAATGGCAAATGATTTAACAAAAACAGAGATAAAATCCAATTTATGAGTGCGATATTTTGACTGAAAACGTTCATTATGGGAACCAGTGGTTTTATGAGGGCCAACAGAATCTAAATTTTCGGTGCATTTTTGTTTTGAACAATAATAATCTTAAGTATATGAATGGAAATGTACTCGGAATAATGTTAGAAATAAAGTGTTATTCCCGCTGGGGGCTCGGATTTTTCCGAGTCTTTATTTACACTTGATGAAGCATAACACTTTATTAATAATAATCTTCCAAATATCAATGAAAATTTAAATATTCAATAATCAGTCCCACAATTGAGGTGTTTTGACTGTAACTATTTCACACCTCATGTATTTACTGTCGTTGATAGTTGACAAAACGAGAAAGTATCAAATGTTATTTACAGTTTACTGTTCAAGCATACAAGGTGGCCTGACAAGAAAATGTTGCGTTGCCCAACAAAGTATGTTGTTGTATGTTGACCCTATATTTCTTGTTTATCTCTGATGTGGGCTAGCCAGCAGATAAATCATTCACAAGATTATCATAAGAGATTGAAGTTCCAATTGGTTGCTCTGTGGACTAACCCCCATTTTAAAATTCCTATGTCTAATGATATACTGTTAAGTATTGTTGTATTTCCATAACATTGACTCATGTATGTTACAACATAAATTTTAATATGCAAAATGCTCCTTTGTCTCAAAACTATATTTTATAAAAATGTAGGTAAGGAGGCTACATTGAAATGTATACTTAAAAGTGCATACATGTAAAATGTATTAGCTTTCATAATCAGAATCATCAAACTGCAAAGCAGGCTGGGAGGGATGCATTGGACAACCCTTGTTCTTTTTTGTGTGACCAGACTGTCCACATGCTGAACAAGCAACATCTCTTTTTTTCATAAAAATGTTATCAGTGTAATGAAAATGTTGAATTCTTAGTATTTGAACTATTCTATGAAATCTATGCTCGTCTTGATTTGTGCTGCTCCATTCCAATGTTTTGACTAACTTGTTGAGGTGTTCAGATGAGGCACAGCTAAAGTATCCATAACCCCACCCAAGTAGATTATACCAAAGGACCATTTGCTTACCAATGTGGTCTCTAAGGATATGTAAATAAGGGAGCTTAGAAGTACATTGTGCCGGTCCATATTGCCTAAGCTTTTGGAAGAACTCTTCGGCACGATTCGAAAAAGAATTCACTCTCTCTGCTGAACTTGTATGACTACGAAGATCTCTGAAATAAATGGTACGAAATTGAAAATAAAGACATGTAATAATAGTAATGGCATAAATTTTAATAGAAATTATTTTATAATTCATACATATATTTTTTGATTTGTGTCCTGCAGGTCATTTTCGACAAAATATACAATTTGAAGAAAATTTCATACCTGGTCAGATCAGCACATTTTTGATAAAGAAAGTGGAGCTGCCTCATCTTGAGAAAGCTAGGATCATCCCACTTTTCTGATGTCTATGAAAATAAGTGCATTTGCTTATAATTATTTTACCTAGTGGGGAGGGGAGGGGCTGCATAACCCTGGATTTGTTCCCTGGAATTTAGAAATCTGTTTCTAAAAACTCACTAATAATTCGTCCAATGAGTATTCAACTCTGGATCACATGAACTTTTAAACTAAGATACAGCACTGATTAATTATTATACATGAGAGTTTTAACTGATCATTCTCGTAGCTAAAATACTTATGCATAAACACTGGCGCTTTAATGGGAGACCTCAAATGACCCACTGCTCATAACCCTAAGAAGTTTTTTTTAATTTTTAACTAAAACTTTGAACTAACCAAGGTGAGCAGATTTTAGAAGTGATTTAAAAAACTCGTAGATTGTGCTTTATTGTGGATATAAAGACTCTGCCTTGGTGTTATGTTTATATCTCACGATAAAACACTCCTGCTCATTTTTTAAATATCAAATACGGACTAGAAAAAGTTTAAATCTATACAATGGCAGATCTATGGGTAAAGCAAGTGGCCGGTTGTCTTCAAAAATAGCAGACAAATTACTGTAATCCCTGAAAAAATGATTTGTAATGTAAATTAGTTGCTATGGAATTACCCTAATAGCAATTGCTATTTCTCTTTGTAGGTGCATATTATTAGTAACCTGAGGTCTGATGAGAATATAATTGTGTATATATCCTTTTAGGATAATATAATAAGAAGAACAAAAAATAATAACAATATAATTACCTTTAAGAAACTATTTATGAGCTTCTTACAATTGGTTTCCAATATTTTACAGTCATTGCCTGTCATCTTGAGTGTAGAACTACCATCATAATACTTATTCTTACTAAAAAAAAAGAATGGACAAAAAGTGATGTTAGTGTCTTATTGAAGCTTTCATGGTTTTTTTTCTTCAAAACAGGCATCCATGACCTAACGTCACAGCACTTTGAAATCGTCCGAAATCATACAGAGTTCAGGGGGCAACGTCAAACAGCTGAGGATGCTCAATGTATCTTTTAGAAGAAAAAGAGGGTTAGGGTTGTAAATAGTAAGGGTTGCATATCTCTGGGCTCCATAAAGTGCTAAAGCTAGGGATCAGCAATTGAAGAAAACATGTCCATGATGTGAATAATTTTTTCAGTACCTTTTGTGGTAGCTTTCAATTTGAAAGGCAAGATAGCCACAACCTATTGACCGCAAAACAGCAGGGATTTCAGCTTCTTGTTTTCTCTTGCTCACTAAATTGAAAAACATCTTCCACAGATACCGATGGTGAGCCAAAATTAAGTCCACAAGGTAACAAGCAGCTTTCACTAAATGCAGAAAAGATGACAGTTCCCTGCAATAAAGTGAGCCAAAATAACAAAAAAGTAACTAAATAATAAAACATTTATTATAATAAAATGATAAAAATAATAATGATAATAACAAAAGTAACAATAACAACAACTGCAAAAATAAACAACAACAATAATAATAATAATAATAATAATGTGCGATAAGAATAAGAGTTTAGCACAAAGTCTAGACGAGAATCTTAATAGACCTTATTGGCTGATGTGTTGCTATGTACGTTTCTGCCCAATTCAAAACCTTTGGGAATAAGATTTTTTGTCTTGGAATATTTGGGCACAAAAGTAAGTATTCCCGGAGGTTTTGAATTGGGAGGAAATGTACATAGCAACACATTAGCTGATTAGGTCAATTGTTGTTGGAACTTACCGTTTGACTAAGATTGGCTTGCTGGAATTTCTTATATCTGTAGATGATTTGTCAGGCTCTTTACCCAGTTTTTCCTCAGCTTCTTTACCCAATTCTACCATATGAATGAGGGTCTGTAAGGGAGCTGAGCTTGGGACAGGTTTATCCCAATCTTCAGTCTTTTTTTCACACCAATAACAACCATATGTTGCTGTGCATCTGCATTTTCCAAGGGTTTCTTTCAAATGTCCAAGGTCAGCAACAAAAAACACCACTACATTGAACTTCTCTCTGACATTGTCACCAGTTGTCAGTGTTAGGCCATGCTTGACTGCAGCGGTTACAGATTCATAATGACTGCTTACATGAGCTCGAATGTATTTCCTTGTCTCTGGTCCTCGCCAAATTGAAGATACAAACTGGCCATAAGGAGAACTTATTAAATCAGTAAGATTGAGAATGTTGAAAGACATTTGTTCTGTAGGTTGTTTGGAACTACCTCTAAAATTATCTCCAGTTTCACGTAAGAAAAATGTACGATTATCTGGATCTAACTTTGCATACAGCTGAGGATTTTCAACCTTGAGGTGTTCGAACACATTTTTTTGTACACTCCTGGTTGGAAATTCCAACTTTTGATAAAGAATGTTTGTATTGATTACCCTTTGCATTGTATCATTGAAATCAGAGCCAGCACAGAGACAATCACTTCCATCGTATTCAAAGTCACCACTGTGTTTATGTTGACTGATATCCCCAACCTCAAGTCGTGATGTATAATTTGTAGCATCCGCATATTTTGCAAGGTGGACATTTGCCTTTTTTAAATATTTCCTCGCATTGTATTCTCTTTGAGACAAATGTGTTCTTCCTAGAATAAATTCAGCGGATTGATGTGCAGACAAATTCTTCGGCCCAGCAATGTTAAGTTTTGAAGTAACTGTTTGCAAAAATGAATCAGAGGATTCCATAGCCCTGAATACACTGTCTGGTTCATTATCACACATGAAGGTTATAAAACTCTGTACGTCATTAAATGAAGCAAATTTTACTAAATCATGGATGAGGGCATTTCTATCTTTCTGTGCACCTTTTTTTAAGGACTCAGTTGGCCCAGCATTCCGTGTCCTAGTTTTTGAAGCTTTATCAAGGAGGGGATATTGGTAGTGTTTAATTTTTTTGACAACTTGATCATTGGACTCTGGCTCTGGTTGTCGTCTCTTTTTACTTTGAAGTTGAAGCTGTAAATTAACATCATTCCTCTGAAGACCCCAAAACTCATAACCAGAAATGTTCCTTGTACATTCCAAATTAAGATATCTCAACACATCCTTGAATGCTGTAGTAGGCTTCGATTCATTACATGTATGCAACAAGTTATCATTTAGAAATACTTGGCACTGAAAAGCAGGGAGATTGCACTCACCTCTAACAATTTTACAGGAAATTTCATATGATTTTCCATTGCAATAGATTGCATTTCGTGCATCGTACTCCGGTTGTAATGGTATATACTTGTCTTGAAATACATAAAACCATGGGCTGGTATTGTTGGCATGGAGATGGTAGGAATTTTCTCCAAAATTCTTTACTCCTAACCAGTTAAATAGAGTACCTGTTTTTGGAGGAATGCTGCAAATTTCTTGTTGACTAGATATTTGCACATTATTATCTAAATTCATATTATTTTCATCTAACTGCACAACACAAGCTTGATTTTGTTTTTCATTGTTGATACACAAATGCTTTAAAGTGCACCTAACCCCTGTGTGGTTTCATTTTTTTCTAAAACTAGAGACATTTTAAAGAATTTCTGCGAAGAAATTACGCAAATTGAGCAAATCCCTATTTTTTTACAAATTTTCAAAGTTTGATTTCGGATGGACCACTTGGAAAGCCCTCGGTCAGGGAGCATGGAGCTGAGTGTGACGTCTACCCAGGGACAAGCTTGGGTTGTTTTTTGAGTGTACACAGTGGATACGTGTAGATACGAAGGCTTGATAGCTTGTTTACACCGAAAATTCGCAAGTATTTTGTTTAAAAATTTAGAGATGTCATCTTCAGGATCGACTGATGAATCCTCTGTAGATTCTGAGCAGTCTGATTACGATTTAGAAGTGGAGGGAGCCGGAGATGATATTGACAATAATGCAAGTGAAGCACTACTCGAAGAGCCTGACTTGAGTAAGTTCGCATACAGCGAAGAACCAATTGCTGATGAAGAATGGGTGGCCGATTACTATAAAAAGCAAAAAGAAATAGAAGAGCTAGAAGAACAGCTGACGAAACGCCTTAACGGTACAACTCCGACGAGTGAATGGTAAGCGTGTGCTAAGTTTACCTTAGATATTGCAAAAGTTGCAAAAGAAATTTAAGGTTATATTTCGAAATACCGTTTTTTATTTCAGGTGTAAATGCGGACGTTGTGATCCAAGCTATGGGCAAAACATAAGTGAATGTTATTGTTGCTCTGAATTAGATGAGTGTGTCGAATCACTAACGAGCGAACAAGTCGTGCAGGATGTTGGAGAGAACACGGTATTGGTCTGTGTCACAGATCATCCAGGGTTTAACCAGGTTTGTTTACAGAAATGGAGTCTGCGATTGGCGGCTGATAAATATAAAAAGAAAAATAAAGAAACATACAAACAAACAGGATCCGAGGAAAGGTAATATATGAGATTACTGTTAGCATTACGAACCTTTTTGTCAGTCACATTTATAACCCATTATTTTGTGTCTGTAACAGCTTCCTTCGCAGTGTGGCCTACCGGGAATTTACCAGGTTAATTTATGGCTTCCTTGGTCAAAAGAAAAGATACCCTCTGCCTTCTTGCGCATATTCTGCCATCAGAAAAACATTCAAAGATGGAGAATTCGCGGGGTTTGAACTTGAAGACGCCATGTAATTGAATTGTGTTCTACTTCATGTACTGTAAAAAACTGCATGTCTTTGAGGACCTACAAGGCAAGTACCTGTTATAGGTCATAAGTCTCGATCTAATATACCTTTATGTCAGTCACATTGTTGATAGTTCCTATTGTAATTTTGCCACTCATTTGCCTAATTACAGCTGTTTTTTAGTATTTTCACTGTCAAAACATAATAACTGAATAAATATAAGGTATTTTGGTCTTTTTACCAAAAAGATGCACAATTCAGAATGCAGTATTCAGTATGCAAAGTTTTCTGAAATCCATAGCTGTGTATATATATATCAACCAGTGGAAAAAATTATGTCTGATATATAACTTTTAGTTTGTCCACACAAAAGGCAATGAGATATAGGATCAATTGGTACTTGTTATGGAATACATAGGTACACTTGATTGCAGAAAGGTTGTAGTCCACATTTATACAAATATGTAATCAGATGCAAAACCATACATCGGCATTGCTTGCATGCTGTGCTTACCAAAATATATTAGTCCTTCTAAACTCTCACAGGAATCAAGAAACTATATTTTGTGTTGTGAGTGCTTATTTACAAATTGCATTATTAGATAAACTAATAAATTAGATAATTGTATAAATGTATACTACAACCTTTCTGCAATCGAGTGTATAGCCATTTCAATTAACGTTGTCGCTGAAAAAAGCCTAAAGGCTAAAGGCTTTCAACTATCTTTTGTTTACTAACAAACTTCGCTGTAGGCTATCTAAGAAATTAAGGAAATATGTGTCCAAGTTGTAGAATTTGCAAGCATACAGGTGAGTTGTTTATTGGAATAATGTCACGTGGGAAAAAATTTCATGATTCCGCTCTCAAAGCTTTAGGCTTTTTTCAGTGACAATGTTAATTGAATTAGCTATATATTAAACAAGTTTGAACAACAAGAATATAAAAAAAGATATTTATAGCTTTGTTTTCTTTGGGTCATTTGCAATTGTCTTACAGTTATACTTCAATGTCTAAAGTTTTCACATAGGATTGTAACAATTTACCTTCAAACTTGTTGGTAAACTAGAAGATCATAACTATTTCCATCTTTATTCAGTAACAATTACTTGAAGAAATAGTATAAATATTCATATAGAGATATTCATATATAGAT